>CM060950.1:361592525-361660025 GCA_030765055.1 Mantis religiosa
ACTAAGCTCCACTCTGAATAAGTTACTGATGTGCCTTTCATTTGTTTGTCCTTCAGATGTCTTTGTTCTATTCCGACCCCTTTGTGTGATGTCCAGTAGCTTCATTCATTATTCTTTGGACTGACTTTTAGCATAATAGTTTACTTTTTATTTAATGACCATATGTGCGCTTCGTAAAGTACAGATGCTGGCAATACACACATGTACATACGTAGTTTTCTCTTGGTCTTAATATCAGTTGATTTTTCAAGTAAGTCAATCTTTGGAATTTAGAATTTCTTTCGTGAAAGCGCGAGTCTTCTGTTTCTCTCTAAAGCCGGTTGTTAAACGAAATTGTTTGGACTAAATAGCTGTCGATTACTGTACTTTATTCTTTGTTTGCATAACTTGGGCAGTGTTTATGCACTGTTCTATCTTTTTTTTTTTTTTTTTTTTTTTTTTTTTTTTTTTTTTGCCACACTGATTTCCGCAGAACAGTTTTGGAGATATCTCTTTCCTATTTTGAAGGAAATTTGTGCTCCTGTTTTATTTTTTCTGACTTTTACCAATTATTAACTAAAGAGAATGGGTTGGTCTTAATTAAGTCACCAATAAAATCTCTGAGTATATATTCTGGTATATATATGTAACAAAACTCTGTACCAATTTTAACAAAGTAGCAGTTCCTGTGATTTCTACAAAAAGCAGTTACACTGAGAAAGTGCATACTACTCGTGATTTATTTAAGATCCAAAGGTAAGAGAATATATTTCAAGAGTAATTTAAATTGAGTTCACGAATGTTTCGTTCTCCCTTTACCATCTAAAGTATTTCATGACTAAATCCTGAATAAATCCTGAAGCGAATAATATTCTGAACGATCCCCTTATTTTCTCAGTATTCTGATTTGATCCCAAAATAGTTCTTACATTACACACAGATGTTTCTCATGTGAAGCAGTCACATGACTTTCTCTTAGCATTTTCTATTTATATTGTTCAGTGTATAGCCGTTTCTTACCTACTTTATAATAACTGTGATAAATATTCGCATAGAAGTTGTTGAAGATAGTGCACACAGGAGACTGAAATGAAATTGACGGGTTAACAACAAAATTGTCTATATAATGGGTTGGACTTTTAAGTCCTGGCGTTTTTAATCGAAATGTTTGCATTTAAAATTAGACGTTTAATAGAAATGTAAAATAAAATCGATAAGCAGCCTTTGTGGTGGCCTTGACACTTCGTTTAAACGTCCCAAAAATGCTCATTTTTCGACTTGACAGTCCATTTTATTGACCTCAAAAGAAACAGTTCGTAAGCATTCAAAAACTTAACACACTTTTTGTAGAACATATTCTTATCTATGGAATAATATAAAATGCATTGTCGTAACATTTTATTCTAAGGTAGCAATGTTATTTAAATTGAAAATAAAAATTTATATAAACATACAAGGGTTAATAGTACTTTATTTATATTCTTCAATTTATATTTTAGAACTAGGTTATACATTAAAAATATATTTGGTTTAATTTTATAAATAACAAAATAAACTATATTTGAATAAAATAACATCAGTATATTAGCTTTTTATATTTAAATTAATTGGCTTGCCATGATAATATTCAATGCGTATGTAGTATCCTGATAACAGTGGCGCTTTTGCAAAGAAAAGAAATGTTGGACACGCCTGATATAAAGTGTTCACATTTATTATATTAGTAAAAGTAATTGCACACAATTTATACCTAAGTTTACTGAAGCTGTTTTCCAGAGTTTGAATATTCTCTACTTTTATTGGTGATAGTTGTTTAAACTTTCTGTAAAGTATACAAGAATCACAGGTCTGTATTCATAAAATATTCTGTTGTTTTGCACCTAATATGAAGTTATGAATTATTCTTTTGGGATGAAATCGAAATTGTTTTCATATTTCCCCCTGCATATCAGGTTTTCACGCACATTATAAATATGTGAATAAAATCTAATGGATAATTGCTACCTAGAAATGAAGTTACACCTTTGTTTAATGTGCTGAAAATTATTTTTCATGCGCATTTTCTCGGAAAGAAGCTATGCTACAATTTGCAGTTAATTATTAACAATCATATTCTCAGCTCCGCAATGTTGTTCTTGAAAGTTCCTTCCTTTTGATCTCTTCGAACACTGTTCAGAACAGACCATCGTTAACATTCAACAATAGCATGTTAACACTTCAATACTCTGAAAATGGAATTTTAATCAGCGTGAGATTCTTATTCAAAAACACTTATAAAATGTCTGTAAAGCAAGTTTTATTCTTTATAGTATTAGTACACATTCTCTTGATCGGTTATTTTCGCAGGTATGCTTCCCTTTCCTTTAGATACACTTATTTTCCCAGTAGTTTATTTTTTGCATATTTAAAGAACACGTGCTTATTGTTATATACCCCGAATGAAATATTCTGCATCGTCTTTATGTGTTAAGGAAGAAAGTTGAGACTTTCTTGCGAGGTGATCAGATATTGGTAGGAGCGTGAAAACTGGGTGACCAGGGCGTGACGACTGTTGTGTGCCTGACAATTGGAGCGCTACTGAATAGGTGTTTTCTGTAAACAACCCAAATTACGATTAGTCAGTAATGAATATTGACATGAAAGCCAGTCATGCACCACTTCTTCGTTTGATTTAATTTGATACCGCTATGGCGCGAGATAAATAGATAATCACAGGGTGCTGGAAACCGTAAAAATGTCACATATTTAGAAAGTTCTACTTTGGTTTAGCATGCGTAACACTAAAAGTTGTAGAGCTACATGTTGTCTGTGAAATTTCTGGCTTACGTTAAACTCTAGCATCATATTCCGTTAATTATTAGTTTCCTCCAATTATTAAAAGAGATGTCACACGGGAAATTGAAACTAAAGTGTTACTTTCACTGCTGCATTTTTCAACAGATAAAGACCGCCTGTTATGGCAGAAGGGAATAAGAAGGCACACGAGGCCAGTGTTACCAACTCGGAAAATGAAAATGTATCGAATTCATTCTTAGAATACCAGAACAGCTCCAGAACTAACAAGTACGGTAAGAATTTGATATTCCTCCCGCATATAAAAAATTTTGACGAAGTGGAAAAATTATTTGCAGAACGAATGAACAGAATTTATTTATACAACTTAATATTTACAATATTTTACCTAGATGACATACATATTTTCTTAGTATAGTTGTATAAATTGATTGGTACCATTTCTTAACCTAGCTGGCTCAGCCTGCTTGGCTCCCAGGCCTATCCTGGGTAGTAGTCACTCTTCCTCCATCTACTTTAGTTTGCTGTCTCCGCGTGTGGTCTCAGCATGTTTTCCTTTTCCATTCTTTACTTTTCTCATCTATTTCTCTTTAGTTTTCCGAAACAAGTTCCCCATATTTCTATTTCTACTTTAAATTTTCCCCGTAACCATTTTTATGGATATCAACTCGCTTTGCATCTTTTCCCATTTCTCCATGCTGCTAGCTCTTTGCACTCTGTCACAACGTGTACTGTGTTTTATATTTCTCCACATACTTTATGTGTTTCTACCCTGCTACGTCTTAGTCCCCTTCAGAGCATTGATCCCGTTCTAATCCAAGCCATTCCTTCCCTCTCCTTCCTCTTACATTGGTCTACATACTATCGCGGCGACGGCCATAAAAGGTTCGGCTCAAATAGACAACAGACGGATAGTGTTTCACGGAGATAAAGAGCTTGCATGAGCAGATAAACATAGCGCCGCAGATAAAAGACTTACCGACACAGATAAGTGAGGTAAATGGAAATTTCTAGTGACTTTTTGATTGAAAGAGATTATTCGGTTTCTCGTTTGTTTTAGAACAGTCTAGAAATTATCAGTGAGGTATTTAAGGGAGCGACGACTCGCAAAGATTCAGCCGTTAACGGAAGTGAACAGATGTTGTAACGAGAGCTGATGTAAACAGGTGTGATCAGAACGCTGTTTGTTTTGGTCAGCGACCTTGGTAGATTGTGTGGTGTATAAGACGTAATGTTGTTACGTGAGAATTGAAAGGTGTATTTCTACGGAAATAAAGAACGATTTTAATTTCTGCAAATTGGACTTTTAATTCTACGAACCCAAAAATTTACAACTGGTGTCAGGAGTGAGACATACCACTATGGAGGCAGCATTGGAAACGATTTTAGCGGAAACTGAAAGAAATGAAGACGGCGAATGACAACCTCGCTGCGAAAACAGAAGCGGCAAATAACAACCTGGCCGCAGAGCTGAAACAAATGAACACGGCTAACGACAACAGTTGGAAGAAATGAAGGCCGAATTAACAGCGAAGACGGAAACGGCAAACAACAACCTGGTCGCGGAACTGAAGCAAATGAGAACGGCTAACGATAGTCTCGCCGAGAAGCTGACCGAATTGACCACGGAGATGAAAGCGGCAAACGAGGCCCTCGCCGCAAAGTTTGAAGAGCAGTTGACCGGTGTGAGGGATGTCGTCACGGATTTGGGCAAGCGGGTGGGTTAAGTGGACGAATGCATCGAAGACCTGGCGAGGATTTAAAGGTCGACGCACCGGGACGCGACACAACATCTGCGAGCATCAAACCTCCTAAATACGACGGCGTGACAACTTTCGAAGTCTTCCGCCGTAAGTTCGACACGGTGGCCAAACACAATAAATGGTCACTAGAAGAAGAGGCCGCACAGTTAATAGCCAGCCTCCAGGGATGGGCCGCAGAAGTCCTGAACGCGGTACAGATAACTGTGGCATCTAAGAACATCTGGGAGGCCCTGGAGAATCGCTTTGGAAACCACCGAAACCAGCTGAAATCAAGCTCGCAGCAGCCAGGTGAGACACTACAGGAGTTCGCCCTGGCAATTGAGCAGCTGGCCAGCAAAGCCCTAGTCGATCTCCCACCAGAGTTCGTAACCCGGGAAGCCGCCTACACATTCGTTGACGGGGTACGAGACACACATATTCGTCAGCGCCTAATGCTCGGCGACTACAAAACCATCCACGAGGCGCTAACGGCAGCATTAAGGATGGAGGCGGCTAAGGTGATGGCTACCCCGAAGTCGCGAACCAGGAGTATCTGCTACACGGGAGACCGAAGACCAGCCGAGGGACGCCGGCGAAGACCTAGTGCCGTGTGCTGCGGCCCTCTCGCTCCTCCAAACTAAGAATGTGTAATTTTTTTTCTTACTTGTGGGGTAACCTGAAGGACAAAGTTTACCAGACAAATCCTCATACTTGTGAAGAACTAAAACAAAATATTAGAAATGAAATTGGAAACGTTACAGTGGCCCAACTTTATCGTATGAATTAGAATGCGTTCTCCCAATATAATGCTTGTTTAGCCGAGGGTGAACGACATTCCTAATATTTTGTATAAGGTAAGAGTGTTCTACATGCTTTACTCGTGGCATTTATGTAGGAACAATGACGGCTGTGACACATCCAATCACGCAGAGGCGAAATGCCGTGTGCCCGTTAGGTTCCAAATGAAGAACTTGGCATGCATCCTTTTTATGAAAAATAGCATGATAGATTAGACACTTTCCTATTTAAATAAACAGTTTAGGCCTCTTTAAGTGAAAATATATCATTACAGCAAATTAAATTTTAGATTTAAAGTTTAGAAAAATTAATCAAATATTTTATAATGTTATTAGCACAGGTGGTTGTATCTTACACCATTATTATTCCTTTCGAGTTAAAATTTCAAAGCAAGTAGTGTGCATGTAGTCATTTCTTAAGGTGAATAGATTAAATCATAGTAATAGCCGAATTTCCTCACACAAATTAAAGAGGAAATCTAGTAAACTTACGTTAACAAATTCATGTCAGCTAAGCAAACAAATTAAGACAAATCTAACTTCGGTGTTGCACTTGAACAAACATTGCTGCCCGCCTCGGTAGCGTAGATGGTAGCGTGTCTGCCTCACGTTCAAGAGGTCCCGAGTTCGAATCTTGGTCAGGGTGAGTTACTTGAATAAGATTTTTCCGGTGTTTTCCCGTACCCTGAAAGACGAATGTCGGATAGCTCTAAGCTCTATAGACCCCAGACATTTGAGCATCATTTCACCCATTTCATTAACATTCCGATTTGACTTAACGTTGTAGGACATAAATTACACACAAAAGCATTGCTGAGTGCAAATAAGTTTACAAAAGCTAAGATCGATTGATTGCATTATTAATTGTCACATTAAACTGTAATGATTCAATGAATTTACATTTGGTTACTTTTACATTTGAACATATTACAGTTTCCCTTTAATTGCAGTATTTAAATTTATCTTAGGGTCTCGACACCGTGGTTATATTGTGACCATTCGCAATCTTCAATTTCTATTTGTACGTGTTTGCTTTCTACCTTTTCCCTGACCTATCATTTCTGAACCTAACTCTTTAATTTACATTTTATATCCCCTCTTTATTCACTTTCCCTCTTTGTCAGCTTGGCTTTTACTTCTCAATTTTCATTGTATACTTCACTAATCTTCTCTACACTGATTTCACTATTTCACTATAACCTCACTTCCATGTGTATCTTCTCACTTTGTCAAGTTTCATTAGGTTTTTCTCTAACTACACAGTACAAAAAATTTTAACTTTCTTCATGCCATGAAATAAAAATATACAACTTTTACAAATTTGGGTCTCACAAATTCAAGTTTAAAGACAGAAATTCCCTATCACGTACGGTTTTCTTTGTCAAGCATATTTAATATTTTGGTTAAAATTTGATATTTGTTTAATAAATGTAGTTACAGACTCAAACTTTTACTGCATTTAGCATTAAAAGTACAAAGTTTATTCAAGAGGACGTGCTGATTACTGTTAAAATGTCAAATACTGTTAAAAACTAACAAAAAATTTAAAAATTACATGAAAAAGTTTTAAAATGTTACAATATTAGAATGTTTTTCTGAAAGACTTTCTTTTGTGGCTAGCCCCAGAACACTCAGACAAGAAACTAACAATTACCTGCATGTACGTTAGCAGACAATTTTGTTGCCCATCGCCTTTCCATTTGGAATATTTGTTGATGAAATCTTTCTCCATGCTCGTCTCTCACTATTTGCATGTTCGGTGGAAAGAAATTAAGTTGGGAATGCAGGAAGTGAACTTTAAGGAATATATTGACCCCATCATTATATATTCCCCTAAAAATATTATCACAACTTCGATGTGGTTATCTGATCTGTAATTTCACAGGAATTTCGAATATATGTTTTTAACGCACACCACGCTTTTTTCTGTTTCGGTGAGTTTTTCCTCGAACATAGGATCATGCTGGATTTTCCAGATTGAGGAACAATAAAATATCCTCTTTTACTTTTCCTCCACTTAACTGGGGAATTTGTGTCTGAAATACTGAAGGCCATTCCCATTTTTGTCCATTGTTTTACAGAAATCCTTATTAAGCCCAACTTTATATGGAGCAGTGGTAATAAAATTTTCTGGGAATCTGCTGAGTGAAACTTTACATTTTTCTCACCTGGTATTAAACTTTGTCTCAAAGGCCACTTCTTCACTCTGTAATGATTAACATTGTCCTGAAAGTTGTGAGAGTTCCACTCACGCAAAAAGAAGAATATTTCGCATATTTTGGTTTATTCCGGTAATAGACATGTAATTTTTAAGTCTTCACATATTTGCCATTCATAGTCATTATAACTTACTGCTTTTAGTAGGATATATATATTAAAATTGTGCAGCAATACAGCTTTTAGATTTGACTTTGAAGACTCGATACATAAACGCCACCCATCAGGAATATGTTTTGTCCTAGCTGATGCTTAAGTTCTCTCACATAACTGAAATAAATAAGACGATTTTTTTTTAGAAAAATGTGTCTATAAGCTATGTTGACGCTTGCGATAAATTTCCACTTTGGTACCCGGCTGTAGGAGATTCTATTTCTTTAGTCTAGAAGCTAACAATTGAGACTAGGCATGTGTGAGATTTAAATTTTTTAAACGATCATTTAGCATTGTTTGTGTACAGGGTCTTTTGATTCCACAAACTCAGAATCAGAGTTGGGAGTGAAAGAAGCAGTGGCATAAGCCTTACGGGAAGAAGTTAATCCTTCTTCTTGTGGGGTAAATTTTCCATTTAGGTTGGAATAGATAATGAATCCCTATGCTTAATATTCCTTCACTCGAAGGGCAAATCTGGATAGGCTAAGCTTTGTTCTTTTTTTTTTTTTTTTGAGGAGAAACCAGAAATTTTTGTTATACAGAAGTAACAGTCTAAAAGGTAGTCCTTTTCTCTCCGTATCATAGGAACAGCAAACTGTATAGCAAGGCGAGTGCCATTTAACCTTCCACTCAAAATTTTTATTTCTTTATGCTAAAACAGAGCAATGCTACAATTACAGTAGCTACATACATAATAATTTACAAACATGGCTTAAATATAAATAAAAAACTAAGAAAAAGGACAATGCAAAATGTAGTACAAAAAACTAAGACCAAAGGTATACAAATATAAGTGAAATACAAAGAGTAACAAACAAGAATACAAAAAACTAAGACTAAAACTATATATATATATATATATATATATATATATATATATATATATATATAATCGAAGACAAGACATTTTTTTTTTGTTTTTTTTTGTTTTTTTTTTACAACGCCTACTTTTTTTTTTTTTTTTTGCTAACTTAAGCTACTTGCTTTTATTTTTGAAGAGAACGAGGGAGGAAGGGAGGGACAAGGAGAGGGAGGAAGGGAGGGACAAGGAGAGGGAGGAAGGGAGGGGACCGATTTATATCTTTATTTTATTGAACCTCACTGTTTTACATGTAGGGGAATGATGTCGGAAAATGATATTATATTGCCTATATCTCTTAAACGTGCAGTATCCACGGTTTGAAGGGTGCTATTTTCTTGAGCTGGATCCTTGTCCATCTCTCTTCGCGTAAAAATCGTCTGAGCCGTGATATCGAACAATCACCCGGCGTGTCCAGTGTGTTTATCCAGGTAAATGTACCCGTTATTAGCCAGAGCAGTGCACGTTGTAATGAAGTGTTCACCATAGGAAGATTCAAATGTTAGATATCTTCATGTGAAGCATCCCATCCGGCAGGTATCCAGCTATTACATTTATCTAGCACCCAGTTCCATATACCAGCTTTTCCGGAACATACCATCACCCGATGCGGAAGTGAATCTGCTTCCGAGCAAATAGGGCATCTCGGGCAGTTAGCCATTCTGTGGCGGTACAGTTTGTCTGCCGTTGGAAGAAGTTCATTGACAATTTCATACGTCACCGCTAACCATGTGGTGTTCAGATGCTGACAGCCAAAACATTTCCATATGCGCTGCCAGGGCAGCTGCGGATATTTTATCTGTACCTGTGGGGTGATTCTAACTGCTTGACGAAGATAAGCATAAATGTTCTTTACTGTGCACTTATCACCATCTATTGAGTGCTCCGGGGGTAACCGCTCCAACGCGTAATACGTGTCCCGTAAAATCTCGGGTACCTTGCCTCGTTGTCCTTGGCGCCAAAAATCCATGTGCGTGCGTTGTATCATGGTGTCCACGGGATCACTCTGATTATTTAGGGCAAGCAGAAGCATTTTGATCATCAACGCTTGCGACTGGAGAGCCACCTCTATTAATCCCCAACCACCTTGCCCCTTCGGGAGACGTAGTTGAGCCCGCGCAACACGGTAGAGCTTCCCTGTCCAGATGAAATAGCCCAATATCTGTTCTATCCTCTGGGAATCCCGCTTTGTTGGTGGTAGCACGTGTGCAAGGTACCAAATCCTGCTGAGCGCGAAACTGTTACAATATCGTATACGTTGTACCAAATTCAACATCCGGAGTTTCTGCTGGTACATCATCCCACGCAGTACATTAATCCGGGTCGTCCAGTTATATTCCCTCATGTCCGTCTCGCTATCACTAAAGTAAACTCCCAAAATCTTCGTACGCCGCACCATAGGTATTCCTAAGATGGATGTGTCCGGCGGATCTGGTCCAATGGCTAAAATCTCGGACTTCTGCATATTAAATGTCATCCCTGTCGATCCCTCGTACTCTTGTAAACAATCTCTTAAGCGAGGACTGTCTTGGGGGGTGGTAACTATTACCGTAATATCATCTGCGTAGGCCCTCACAACCATTCGCTGCCCATATATCTCAAGTCCATCAAGTGTAGATTGCAGCTGTCGGAGTAGTGGGTCAACATACAGGGAGAATAGTATCATGGACATGGGACATCCTTGTCTGACTGAGCGTTTAATCGGTATATCAGACGTTAAATAGCCATTGCAGAGAACTTTTGACGAGGCACCAGCATACATGGCTCGAATCAGGTTGCAGAATTTATCAGGCACTTTTAATTCCATCATACGTCTCCACAAACCGTCATGAACAACCCTGTCAAAGGCCCTTTGGAGGTCCAAATTAATAATCGCTGCAGACTGATGTTCCTGTGCGCAATGCAGTATACATCCTCTCAAGGCAGCTAACGTATTTTGCAGGGTCGCTCCCTTCTTTACTGCGGCCTGGAACTCGCTAATGCTATATGGTAGTATCTTTTGCATACGACCAACAATTATTTTAGCGAACAGTTTGTAATCACAGTTTAACAGCGTGATCGGTCAATAATCCTGTAAGGACTTGGGTCTAGCCACCTTCGGAAGTTGTACCACTATCCCATCTGCAAATGTGCGTGGTAAATGCTCTGTATTCCACATTTCCTGAAAGACTTGTAACAGTTCGTTCTGGATGTGACACCAACATTGCTTGTAAAATTCATATGGCAAGCCATCAGGTCCTGGGGAGGCACGCAATATGAATTTTTGGATTATTTCACGTAACTCTGATTTGGACAGCGACAGCGTGTCCTGCCACAATTCTTCCGGTAGCTCTGGTAGGAATTTTGACATATATGCCTCTATTTTGTGTGCGAGATCTGCGGGGTCGGTGAATCGTTGTGCGTAGAAATTGTTCACTTCACGAATAATTTCGGCTGTAGTGGAAACCTCCCGTCCATCTATTTCAAGTTGAGTGATTAGCTTCCGGCGACCATGATTACGTTCCTTTGCCAAATGAAAAAAACTCGCCTGCTCCCCATGCAGCACTTCCTCCGAGTGTACTCTGGCCAAATATCCCTGAAGTTGTTGTGTTTTACGAGCTTTTATGTGTTCTTTGATCTCCCGCAGTAGTTGCAGAACATTGTCTCCTTGCTGTTGGCGTACGTGCAGCTCGTGGAGGATTTGGAAGTAATATTCCATGGTTTCTCTTCTAGCCAGCGCTCGACGAACGGCAGCAGCCCGAAAGAAGTTTCGTAATGTAGGTTTGGCTTTACACACCCACCAGTCGACTTTGTTTGGTGCACGCGCAAAGGATTCCCGCAATCGTGACCAGCAGTCCTGGAAATCAGTCATCACTTCCTCAAGTGCATGTATTAGAGCGTTATGATCACTAAATGCCACCGGCATTATTTCTGTGCGCTGAAGGCGGGGTAAGAGTTCAGCCGTAACATACATGCGGTGCAGTCGTGAAGCTGATGGTCCTCTCACGAATGTAAATTGTACTGCTGAGTCGTGCTTATGTTCCCAGGTATCTGTCAGGTGCATTTGTTCTACTAGCTGTTGCAGAGTACTACACCCGTTGACGGCACCCCGTTGATCTTTAGCAGCTAAAGTACAATTAAAATCGCCAACCAGGACGAACGGTGCACTTGATGGAATATGGGTCAAGATGTCTTGCCTAAAAAATTTTTCTCGCTGCTTTCGTTTATTACTGCCCGCAGGGGCGTAAATGTTCACCAAGGTAATGCCCTCATACACTGCTGAGATGGCCCTACCAGAGGGATGGAGCACGAAATTATGTAGTTGTAAATCTTGACGATACACAATAGCCGTACCGGTACCTTCCGGCCCAAGATTCGTCTCGTACTCGTAGCCATATAAGAAGTCCATATTACCAATATTCACCTCCTGCAAAAAGCAGATATCTATGTCATGATTTATCAAGAAGTCCCTTAAAAGTTGCTGTTGACCACCTGTCGCAGACCATTAACATTAAGCGAAGCCCAGATTTGCGCACCTATCGGCATTCAATGGGCTAGGAGCACATCCTTAGTGATGCCAGGATTTCGAAGAACCAGGAACCACTTTAATATCAGTTGAGCCTCCTTGAACAATGCCTGGGCGCGAATCCTCTTTGGTAAGTTTAGCTGAACGATCGAAAGGCAGGAGCAGCGAAGAGACCTAAGTCCTATATTTGAGCAAACATTGGCAGATTTAGATGACATAGATGAGGAACTTGAGGAAATCATCGGGCTACAAAATATCACAGGATAGGAAACATAAATAGAAGGAACTCCTTATAGAAGAGTATAAATTCGAGACTTGACAGCAATATATTAAAACATAAACAAATGCATAAATGTTCAACCTATACTTAGGTTAGGTTCAGTCATCAAGAAGCAATGATGACTGATAGGTTAGGCAACTGCAAAGTTAAGCAGTTAATTAGATATAATTTGTCTACAAAATTATAAACAAAGTTAAATTAAATGTAAAGATAAAAAAAAAATGTTAGAATGTTAATTTAGGTTCCGATATAGATTCAAGTAATCGGAACATAAGAATGTAGAATTTATTTATTTATTTAGTGCACATAATAACATACATATTCCATTGTTTCAAGTTTTGGCCTTTTTATGTGCAGTGTTACCAAAATGTACCTTTCTCTGGCTAAACTTTATTACCTGATATTAGCTACATAGTTATTTCTGGTCTACTCTGCTTCTGATTTCTATTTCATTTTCAGTTTCTTCGGCAATGTCTTGTCTTTGTGGTGTATTTCCATAACTATACACTCTTCATGTGAAAGTTGGCGCATTACTGTGGTACACCTATTATTTAATGTTGCTGGTGTTTATAGCTGCTCTCTTCTTTCCATCCCCGCAGACAGAAGATCTCATTTGTTTTTGATCATGTATGGTTCCTGTATGAAGGATTGGAATCATTTATACGAGCAACTTGTACCAATTTAATGTGCGTGGGCGTATGCACGTGTTAGCTTAACTCAAAAATAAAAACTCAGTTATGTGCTATATTTGGTCTTTAAGTACAGTGTATTCCAAGGATATTATACAAAGGTTTACAAGGAAACTCCCCCCCCCCCCCGCCATTCGAAAACACCCTCTACATGGAAAAGCTTTTGTAGTATTAGGATTACTACGGAGGGGATTTGGCACTGAAACCTGTGTTTTATTGTACCTAAGCCCCAAGTGGGGCATCCTCGGGAGGAACGATGAGGCGAGAGGAGACAGAGGACGGCCGACCCAAGGATTCATGACAGCACCGAGACTCCCGCGCCGACACTTCTACCATGAAAGAGACCACGAAATGATAATGGAGATGAAATGCAGACAGGAAATTCGGGGGATGTAATTAACCTACCCAGTATTCGCCTGGCGACCCGAGAAAACTATGGTTCAGGTAGGTCAGCCACGGGTATCGAACCCGGGCCTCCTGAATGCAGGTCACAGACGAAGTCACGAGCCATCCCGCTTGGTCAAAGCTTCCGTAAATTTCAAGTCTTTAAAAAATTCAAATTCCTTATGTTTAAGATCTTTACATAACAAATGAAATGTAAACATCGCATTCTTTCACAGTAAGCTCTGAAGTCTTCCTCATTCTGGATGAACTACATAAAACACGCGAATCACGTTAAAGCACACTTATACGTGAACAACATTTTCAATGAAGTTAGCCATTTCCGAGATGTTGCTCGTCATTGGTTTGAATTTTCCAATACTTACACTTTTCTCAAGTGGTAAGTCATTGTGGATTCTCTCCCTCTCTCTCCCTCCCTCCCTCTCTCTCTTTCTCTCTCTCTCTCTCTCTCTCTCTCTCTCACACACACACACGCACACACACACACACACACACACACACACACACACAAACTTGTTCATGTAAAAAGCACGGAATTTCGGAATTTCAAAGCCACCACAGTGAGACCAGCTCTTGAAAGTTATGACTATCGCTTAACCCTGCTAGAATCTCCAGTTTCCAATGAATGTATAAGAAAATATGCAATCAAAGTATTTCTACAAAGCTTTATCTCAATCAACCCCATGCACAGACCTGCTTTAATTATTCACTATTTATTGAATTAATGAATGGATTCCTGTATTTGCTTGAGTGGAACATAGGGCCTACTGAACCGCGCAGCCTTGAGGCCCGTAGGCAACAGTCAGAGGATCAGAGGTTTCTTGACCAGAGAGATTATGGGACGAGTGATCTGCGTGATCAGCCGAACGCAGGATATGAAAGTACGAGAGAGATGAGGTGATAGGAATGATGGAGCAATCGGTGGAATGCTGGCGGGGGAAACCGGAGCACCCGAAAAAACCACCCCACTTTGCTGTCGCCTGGGACCGAACCCGGGACGCCATAGTGAGAGCCAAGCGGTCTAACCACTCGGCCATGGCGCAGCTTTCACTAAAGAAAGTTTAAATAATTCCAGTGAATTAAAGACCTTTCTAAAGACATTGGAACATTATGTTTTATTATTGGTGGTTGAGCAGGAATACTTGTAACGTCAATAAACATTTTAATTTCAAGTAAATACAAAAATTAAGCTTTATAAAGAATATTTTGTTTGAGTATAGGTAGAGGAAGCAATGTGAATGTAACGCATCAACGAATTGTCTCTAGTTAGTACCTCACATGCGCTTCATGCATAGATATGAAACCAGCAATTGTGTGACAGTAACTGACTGAATATCCAGATGTGTCGGTGGCACACAAAAGAACATAAAAGAACAGTTTCTCAACGAATATGTTACAGAATGTAACTTTCTTTACCTATATAAAATATATTTCAATACCATATGTATCTGTGTTGAATTGTCAGCACTCTAGCTTCTCTACCTATACGCCCCGGGTTTGATTCCGACTGGGGAAGGAAACGCATAAGCAGAATCATTCCCTATACCGAAATATGCATGTAGGAGTGTGTGTGTGTGTGTGTGTGTGTGTGTGTGTGTGTGTGTGTGTGTGTGTGTGTGTGTGTGTGTGTGTGTGTGTGTTTTATACCAAAGTGACAACCCCTGGAAGGTAAGGAAGAGGGAGGCACCCGAAGTGCAATCATATATGGGAGACGACATGTGCAAGTGTGAATGGGGTCCCTAACCGATCCTGCATTGTTCAAGTCTGCTCATTAACCCTCCAGCGGTTGTTGAAGAGAGACCTTTCACAAAGTACAGGTTCCTCAACAGCCCGATCGACGCAGGGTGAACAGTTCGTAAAGACGCACCCCTGTTATCTACCTGCAACATGCCGGAAACCCTGCCTTGTCTTTCAACCCTGAAAGAAAAGATGCCTAAGGAAAGAATGAGTACAAATCGTATGGACAGGAAAGTTCTGGTGGAAGAAAAAGTACCCCATCCTTCTCTTATCCACCTGAAGAAACAATGGTCAGAGTTGACAGTCACCGAGAATCGAACCCGGGACCTCCGAATGCCTGCCTCATACCTTAGCGGGGAGCACTCTCGCTATAGACAGTGATTTGTTTCGCGAGTGAAGCACTCATATTTTACTACACAAGAAGTAAGTTTTACTAATCATAAGGTTATTTGGTAATAGCGAGCGAAATTGTATAATTCACCATCTGCATCTAGAGATATTTATCCAGAAAGCTTTGAAGCATCTCTGTTACCTTGCCTGTTACATTGTTTTTGCTAGTGCCACATCTCCATAGCAACCTTTGATTTCAGTCTTAGTGGTGTAGCTGATATAATTAACTGTGTTACGATAGCCACAAAAATGCAACCGCGCAAAGAGATGCTTCGAACAATAAAAATAAACTTAGTTATTTTCAGATACCGTGACCATCTCCTTCTGTGGCTTGGTACATCAATGAAAGTTTGAAATGTACTAGTCAGCTACAGTAGGGTTTGCAACAGCTGATCCCCACTTGATAAAAATAGCATTCGTTGTAGAGGGCGAATTAGTAAAACTAGTTACTTTGTTATATGGTTGTATTTAAAATGTAATACAAATTGTATTAAAAATCTATTAGTTTAATTTTTATTTGAGGAAAAACTCATGAACGTTTAAGAAAAAGACTAGATTAATTGGGTCCGAGAAAAATAATTAAAAATATAATAAATATATAATTATTACACAAGTAGTTTTACTTATTTTCTACTTACCTAATTTGGAACACAGCCGATGTTAACGAAGCAATTTTAAAACTGAAAATTTATGCTGTGACAGGCAAATATTTTATTCTATGTTTACTTATCTATTAAGCTTGCGTGTTTCTAGATCGCTCAATTGGAAGAAGTGCAGGTCATAAAACACCTGCTTGGGAAAAAGTTGACTGGAATCGCTTGGGTGGACTCGTTTTGTTTCAGTGTGTTGTAATTTGCATAAATGAGCCCGGATTAAACTAATATTATGTTTGCAACTCTTAATATCGTTTTACTCTGTGGTTATCTTTTATTTAATATTTTATAAGTGTTTGCTTTTGACGAATTTCACTCAGAAGATGTTTATACGCGACGGAATTATGTACATTGCAGTGTAAAGAAATGTAATTTGTAATAAAGATCAACTCCTGGTGGTAAGTTATATGGACTTCCAAGGACCCTCTTGTAACATTAGCACTACTTGGAATCGGTGTATTGCTCGCACATGGCTCTCTTAACGAAGTAAATGCTCGAATTGATGCCGCTGGTGGTTAATGCACACCTGAATACGTTTTAGTCTGCAAATTCTGATTCTGAACTTGCTGGGTGAAATGAATCACATACTACCGTAATACGTTGACAATATCTCTCAGGATCTTAAATCTTAATCATAATCTTTATGCAGATTCTCTGCATAAACTTGTTGCTTTAAATAGCCCCAGAAGAAGGAGAAGAAGAAGAAGAAGAAGAAGAAGAAGAAGAAGAAGAAGAAGAAGATGATGATGATGATGATGATGATGATGATGATGATGATGATGATGATGATGATGATGATGATGATGATGATGATGATGATGATGATGATGATGATGATGATGATGAAGTCAAGAGGGGATAGATGAGATGATCTGGATGGCCTTATCTTCCTATGCAATGGCCAGGATGTGCTGTATTTAAATGATTGGAATCATCATCCGATGTGTAGGAGCACCATAGTTAATTGCCCCTGTAGTGAAGCCTACATATTCTAGTAACAACGGGAACTCATTTCGCAGAACTTACAGGTAGCATGCTCCTGTTAGATGCCCCTCGAAAAAAAGCTGGTCCAACAAGATAGTCCCCGAAGATTCCACACGAAGACATTCACTACCTACTACTGAAAGGAAGCTGTGTCCCTTACCCAGTGAGGATTATAAACACTCCAAAAATGCACTTTGGTGATATATGGTGCCAGTGTTGTGGAATCTTAATTCATCCGAAAACAAAATGCTGGAGACGAATACCATATTCTTTGCCACTCAGTTGAGCATCCATTCAGAGTTCACTTGAGCTTTGAAATATCGACCATGGAGTGATTGGTATTGTGCAAATGATATGGATGAAAGTTATTAGCTCGCAGTATTCCTAACAGTGAAGATTGGAATTGTCCTTGTGCTAGAATGTGAACTGTTTCGTATGGCATTCAAAACATCCTCTTCAGTAACACCGGATGTCACTATATGTGCCTCTCACAGGACACATCCTCGCAAGTGACGATGTACGCAGGCGTCTTTTGAAGGTTTTCAGTGTTAGTTGCTATCCATTCGAACATATCTCCTGGTATAAATGCTCACCTTTTTGCACATTCAGTCTTGCCTCTCCAGAGATGAGAAGTACATAAAAGTATTTGTCTGTTCAGCATATAGCTATCGATACATACGAATACATAGCACTAATTTTATTTGACAGCGTACACATGAAGAGTGAAAGCAGTCGAATTCAAAATATTAGTTTGCGATGTAATACTGCTGAAATGTGGCAGAAATTTATAAATGCACAGGTTGTGTTTAGTTTAGTGTGCCCTTCCATTACAAAATCTATACAATCACAAATATTTAGATGACAATCCATTAAAAATTCGGGATTCGGAAACTACACTATTATGGAATCAATTTGCAAGTGTTAACGAGGTCAAAGAAAAATGAAAAAGAAAAATCTTTAACGGACATTCAAACTCGCGTTGTCTAACAACTAACGCTCGACCTCATAATTCCATTCGCCTACTAGATCGCTTGTTTCCGAAAACTTTCTCCTTTAAAGATTGGCTCTTTGACTGCCAGCCGCCAGCGCGATATCATTGTTTGTTATAGCTAGGGCTAGGATTAACTGCCCTACAAAATATTTAAAAAAAAACTCACTTTAAAATACAATTATAATGCAATGAAAAAGTTTAGTGAATGTAATTAATGTGCAAATTAAAAAAGTATTCTACAAATATTTTATTTACTTTGCGGGATAATACTGTGTTCAATTCCAGTCCTGAATTGCAATGAATGATACCATTTACATATTTTCAAACGAAAAGCTTCCGATTATCTACTAACAAAGCCTTGTTTGTACACTGAGAAGCTCATTTCCAGTTGCGCTGATACTAGAAGAGCATACTGAAATAAAACATATGACTTCCTACCAAGTCTCCTGGTAATTCTCTATTGAACATCTGACAGTGCCTTAGAACTTGAAGAAAATGTAGCAAAACCTTTATTTTTATTCAAAATGAGCATTAATTTGTTTTCTAAAACCTTCCTCACATTTCCATTCACATTTTCTAAGGCACTTGCCACTTTTTACACTCAGCCTCTCAATTTCAGTAACTTAACTCTAGCTTTTTCTAAGCATTTAAGCTATAGCACAAGATAGGAATCCAAAGTTTGAATTTATGTACAAAATTTTACGTGCAAATTCTCCAACCGACGAGCAACTTTGATAAGAGGCCGCATCACTACGATCAAATGTATCAATGCTTTCTTAAATCCATGTATTTTCTCATAGTAGTAATTGTATGCTTCTATCCAGATCCCCATCTGGTCACAGTAGGGGATGGAGGCAAAGAAACATCAGGGCATCGGACTATGGGCTATAAAATTTATAGAAGTTCACTTTTCTATAAACATTCCACAGCATTTTAGCTTCTGTACTCCGTATATTAAGAAGGGTAAGTACAGTTTGCCACAGCAAAGAAGTCCCAGAGGAATGAGACCCAAGAGGGGTTAGGCACGGTTCCGACACCTTACCTGGTAGTGTTTATGACACTCAGTTCAGTTACACCCCATCCAAAAACATTCTGACGCTTCTACTTTTGTGAATAAATCTCCTCTGTTTTTGTGTACTGAGTGAATAGAGTGCATGCTTTTTCGACGTTTCTACTCCTTGTGCAGTATGAGTTCTGTTACACATATTCGCTGTAGTTGTTATACGTGTAAGAGTGGCACATTCCTGTCAGGTACTTACTTTGCGTTGGTGAATAGTACTATTTCACTCCAAACCTCGATATCGGGATTTCAGCGGTAAATTCAGTACCTATGATACAAAACTTGGCCTGCAGGCCCCACAGCCCGTGCGACCTTCACTACATTTCCCTGTGCGCGTCCTACTTACGTTCAAGTCGTAAGAAATGTATAAATCTTACTCACAATGCCGTCGTACTTCTGTTACAGTATGGAACCGGGAGACAAGCCGTGCGACTGCCAAACAAGTCTCAGGTAACATGGATGCTCCCCCAGCCAAGATTTGTAACATATCTGCTGTACATTTTTGAATCCTCCTGAAAAAACACACACACACACACACACACACACACACACACACACACACACACACACACACACACACACACACACATACACACAGAGACACACACAAATACACACACAAACGAATTTTTATATCCTTAAAGTTAGTCCTTTGTTAGTTTTAGTTCTCAGTTACCCAAATTGTTTAAATATGAGTTATCACTCAGTACGTATGACATGAGCCATAATTTCAACAAATCTCAAATCACCTGTTGAAACAATAAAACAGTTTTAACTTATTTTATTTTTGTATAGTTTACAGTACTTTAGATTTGAGTTTAATGTGCATCACTAATGTATGGAAGTTAATATCACAAATTAAAATACAGCTCTTCTTTTAAACAGATGAGTTATTTTATGAAATAATAGAATACATTGAGTGCTAAACCTTGGACGCTTCATCTTGTTTAAAATATATGAAGACAACGGATAGCTCATCTGGGTGGATCATCCATTCGTAGAGGTAATAGCCCCGACTGTGCATGTAGAGCTGTACAGTTGCTTTTCCTATTTGTTTATATGAGCATTCTATTGATACCATGTTAATATTAAGGATGTCGAAAGGAATTGTTGTGAGAACTTCCAGCTCATCACGCTTGACACTGAGACTTAAGTAATCAACCTCGGTCCGATTCAGTGCAAGTAAAAGCGAATACAGCGGGAAGCATTGGACATCCGTCAAACCAATTCTTTTTGGGCCTTCTAGAAACCCCCAAGTTTTCTCAGGTTTAAGAACTTGTCGGACAGCTTTCACACGAGGATGCCTGACAATACTAACGCATGAGGGAGATACCCAAGCTTTTCGGTTTTTCTCTACTATTTTAGCAACTTTTATGGGATCAGGTTCTACGAGAAGACCTGTCCAGTTGAGACGATGCTCCAAGAGAAGTGTGTTGCTGTGAGTCTCGCCATCAAACGCTCTAGCTTCCACAAAGAATCCATTTCTTTTGTACTTCAGCATACGAGCTATATTCTCTCCCATTCTCTTGGTAATTTTAAATAAATGTGGATCTTTTAACTTATAAGGAGTACTGCGAGGTGAGGGTGGTATTAGAAATTTTTCTCTTATAGCATTTATCAGTAATGGGTCATTCATCTTCACTTTTGCATCATTCAGCTCATCGAGGTACGTTAAGTTTCGTGCATAGTAAACCAAATGTATTTTCTCTTCTGGGATCCATGCTTGATCCAGAAACAGTACCACACCTACAATGAAGCCGATTGATACTTCCAGCAGTAAAAGCTTCACTCGTAAATTCATTTTCTGACCGCTGATGCTGCTATATCAAATCAGGTGAAACAGTGAATTTCATGCGTGGGCCTGAAAACGAAACACCCATACTAATGAAAAACGTAACAACATAACAAACGCAACAATATAACTTCATGTATGAACCTGAAAAAGAAACATCAATAGCAATGAAAAACATAACAAATGTATGTACCTAATATCTACATGCATGCGTAAATTAGCTTGCTGTAGGCTTTCTGCAAAGGCGGACGATTTTGGTAAAATTTGAAGTTTTCAATGCAAAATATATTACAAATGTATATGTAATTCATGCAATTTTACAATTCTAGTTCTAGTGTTGTATGAGAAGTAGATACCAACATGTATAATGGGCTACATTTCATCTTTACTTTCTCTACTCGTACCTCTAGTAATTATGGTAAGCCTTGTATTCCATTGAAACATTCAGTACCGAAATTTCACCGGAAATACGTATTTTGGGACTCTATGAACACAAAAATAGAATTTTTAGAAAATGTTTATTTTAACCAAGAAAGTTATATCAAATAAAGGGTATTTCAACGAGAGTACTCTATCTTTGGACTTAAAACAAGTTCTATAAATTTCTATCATTCTATAAATGATTGAGGTTTATTTCCTTTTTATTTTGGAACATAATTAATGCCATTAAGTGTGGAAGAGAACATCACTTAAGTGATCGCTGCGACTTCGTTGGGTTACGCGTATACGGTTGGACCAATTTTCAATGACAGAAGAACTTAAATTAGATCCAACTTCACGAATAACACGCGTCATGTTATTCGTAAGATCATTCAGTGTTTCTGGCTTGTTGGCATAAACTAGAGATTTAACATAACCTCACAAGAAGTAATCGAACGGTGTTAAATCAAATGATCTTAGAGGCCAGTTAACATCACCACCACAGGAAATGTTTAAAACTCTGAACTTCTTCAGTAGATCGATTGTTTCGAGAGAAGTATGATATGTGACATCATCTTGATGATGTCTGAGATACACGCCATTCTATTGAGTCCCTTATAAGACCATGAACACCGAAAACTTCATGCAATACACGGAGGGTTTGGCGAACCGATGATCCATTTGATAATGCATTTTCACAATTTCTACGCGTTGCTGAATGCTGTAACGTTCCATGGCTATTTTTCAATAACAACTGTATCCACAGGAAAAAATGATTTCTGTAACTCAATAACAATGGCAGCTATCACATTTTAAAGATAGGATACTCTTGTTGAAAGACCTTTTACATTTTCTGTGGGGTTAACCCTTTCGGAGATATTCCGTTTCATTTGTTTGAATTTTAAAATTCTTGTACTTCTCTCAAATGGGAAGTTATTTTTTTCCTTATCTGTTGATCATGCAAAAGGAATCAAAGTTTAATTCCATCACGTTAATGACCAACTCATGGAACATTTGACTAACCCTGAAAGCCTACGTATTTCCATATTAACTTGCACTTAGGTAAATTTAACAGTAAGGTAGTGGTTATCTCGATTAACAAGGAGTAAATAAAGGAATGACATAGAAAGAGTCAACATGAAAAATTCAATGCCATGGCCGGATTTGAACCACGTATCTCCTGGTTTCTGTCCAGTCGCTCTAACTTAGTTAATTGATGGAAATTAATCATTTCTTCACACTAGACGTATATAGGCTAAGATGTTTGATAGATAGAGTCAACATGAAAAATTCAATGCCATGGCCGGGATTTATACCAAGGATCTCCTGATTTCCGTCCAGTCGCTCTAACCCATTGAGCTACCATGGCCAACGTGCCGTCCTGACATTAAATTCTCCATTTGGCTCGTATATTTCCCCGGTAGACCACTAGGGGCTCTCGCATCCGAGATACACCGTTTGTGGCGGCTTACTTAACTCTTATTAGTTTAGTTAATTGATGGAAATTAATCATTTCTTCACACTAGCCGTATATAGGCTAAGATGTTTGATAGATAGAGTCAACATGAAAAATTCAATGCCATGGCCGGGATTTATACCAAGGATCTCCTGATTTCCGTCCAGTCGCTCTAACCCATTGAGCTACCATGGCCAACGTGCCGTCCTGACATTAAATTCTCCATTTGGCTCGTATATTTCCCCGGTAGACCACTAGGGGCTCTCGCATCCGAGATACACCGTTTGTGGCGACTTACTTAACTGTTATTAGTTTAGTTAATTGATGGAAATTAATCATTTCTTCACACTAGCCGTATATAGGCTAAGATCTTTGATAGATAGAGTCAACATGAAAAATTCAATGCCATGGCCGGGATTTGAACCACGGATCTCCTGGTTTCCGTCCAGTCGCTCTAACCCATTGAGCTACCATGGCCAACGTGCCGTCCTGACGTTAAATTCTCATCTGACTCGTATATTTCCCCGGTAAACCACTAGGGGCTTTGGCATTCGAGATACACCGTTTGTATTCGAGATACTATATACGGCTAGTGTGAAGAAATGATTAATTTCCATCAATTAACTAAAGGGAATAACACTTTATAAGAATATTGTGTATAAGAGTGGAGAAAGTCATGTGTGTATGTTTTCGGCATTATTAGTTCATCTATCCTATGTTTAAGTATGCGGAATAATCTCTAGGTATACTTCGAGATTTCAACAGAAGCATGTGCTTTGAAGTCCAATATACCCCTCCAAATAAGGGAATCTTAGAAAAATCTTAGTGTCCGCGATTTTGTCTTGATGAGTTACGTTTTCATAGAAAGTGGCGGTCAGCCTCTATAGTGTAGCTGATAGCGTGTCTGCCTCACGTTCAAGAGGTTCCGATTTCGAAACTCGGCCAGGGTGAGTTTCCTGAAGAAGGCCCTTTCGGGATTTTCGCTTATCCTGAAAGACGAATGTCAGGTAGCTCTAAGCTCTGTGGACCCCGGACTCATTTGAGTATCATTTCATCCATTTCATTTATCGTCCGATATGACTTAACGTTGGAGGACGTAAGTTAAAAAGATGGAAATTGGCGTAATCAAATTTTATTAAATTTGATATTATGTATTATACTCTAAGTCCCAGTTATAAAACGGTTTATGGCATTTCATTTAATGCTCAAACAGAGGTGAGACAGTTCTAATGTTGCTCAAATTAATCTGTTTTTATTATGCATTTCTTTTAGAAATTTATTTATTAAATGCCTACAGGTGTAAAGTTTGTCAATTTATTAATTACAGAAAATCTATGAGATAAGTATTAATAAAATTATAACGTTTCTAAAGCCATAATTCTGCGTAAAATGCTTGCAGAAAACTGCACAGTGTCGATCACATTGCAAGCATGCATTCTAATTTGTATTAATAGCTCAGAAGATGTGCTTTTTATTGGTGTCCTGTGACGGTTATTTCATATTTTTCAAATATTTGAGAATTTTTATCTAAATTGTTCTGAAAAAGTAATTTGTACAAAATAGGAAATGTGAAATTGGGTAGGCCACGGAATGATACAACTTACATGATAGTGTTGCTATTGGTTATTACAATAATTAATTACGTAGTGTGGTGACATGGACCAATATAATAGAAGTAATTTAGTTGTTCTATAAACATCGTGCGCAGAGAATCCAGAATATTTAGGTAGCTTAGCATAATTCTGCAAAGGAACGTCCTCATAGAAAGACGTGGTGTCTTTCTTTCTTTTTTTATGTCGCTCTGCAAGTTTGCAGAAACTAAAGCTCAACGATGCAACAATTATCATTTTGTGAAAGGACAGAATCTACGGCATTTAAAATTGTAACAGAATTTGTTAAAGGTTTCGTGGAATAAGTACCACAATATTTAAAGGAGAAGAATTGTTGTTTATTTTCCAAAAATTGAAGCATAGGTTACTTTCACCCCGATGCTACCACCAGAGGTAGGACTCACTGCTCCAGAGCGCCGAGGTATCTACAAGAACTGTACCAGATCGTCACCAAGGTGAGAGTAATTAATCATCTATCCTTACGTCTTTTGCAATTATCCTGTTGCAGTTCTTATAATTCATACAGAGAGAAGGGATAGAGGGATTGAGAGAAGGTGACAAAGAGGGACAAAGTAGAAAGTGGGCAAATAGAATGGAGAGGAAGGGAAGGGGAAAGAGAGGCAGAGAGATGAGAGAGGCAGGGAAAGAGGGAGTGAGAATAGTAGTGAAAGGGTCGGCATCTTTCCAGATAGCCGAATAACGCTTATAGAGCTGCGGCATAACTTTCAACAAAAACGCAAATAAAGAAACGAAAATAAATAACTAAATGTTGCTTTTTATTTTATGAATGAACTTTTCGAACGAAAAGCATGCCCTATATGATGTAAGACACAATACGAGTAGCCTGAAAATCAAATACAAAGAACCCACACGTTGCCTTGATATTATTTCCTAATTTCCGAGAAGCAGTAACTTGAATTATCCACATGAAGGTGATCTTGCTTCCGCAAAACGAATTCGACAATGTATCTATATATTGACCATCTGTGCCATGTGTTGGGGCTGCCGAAACTACTAAAAAAAAAAACGTCGCCTGTGAAACAGTGCCCACGAAATTTGTAACTCTACAACGGCGGCTTTAATACAAATAAAGAACTGAATGTATTACTGACAACAAAAGCGGTAGAAGTACTTTCCTTTCTTCCATGGAATACACAACATAAACCTGGATGTGTAAGATTTGCTTAATGTTTTAACATATATTGAGTTTATAAGTATTAGTCCATTTAAATTGCACCAGGAAGGAATTTAAACGACTTGATACCAAAATGGACCATTGATATAAAAATCAAGAGATTAACCTTTTCAGACATGAAAAATTTGGTATTTGGCAAACGTTATTCCAGACATTTTTACAAACATTTCCTTGCTGACAACAACACAGATTCACGGGTTTGTGCGTTATTCCTAGTAATAAATTAATTCTTCTTCTAAATAATCCATTCAGTCCTGATGCAAACAAATGCACGTGCCACCTCCGCAACTCACCTTTGAAGCGAATGAAAATAGTTCGTTATTGCATTGCATGTACGATAGTATCACTCGTTTTGTACTTCAGGTAATAAAGATTGTATTTTAATAACCATTTTCCTTAAAGATAAGTTAAGTATTTAGTTTCTATGTATTATTATGACTAAGCCAATGTTATTCCTGCACGTTTTTCTTCTAGGGAAGCAACGGTCATGCTATAATCTGACATACGAGAAAAATCCTGTTGTATACATATGGGGGGAGAGAAAGAGGAAGATAAGAGGTATTTAAATGAACGCTCTTAGATCGCTGGTTGGTGGAGGAAAATTTATGAGTGTTTGTAGATGCGGTTCACACACTTAAAACTTTCTCCCCCCGCCCCCTCCCACCAAATGTTTACTACAGAAGTGTTCTGGTTTGACACAGATTATAATCACTATTGTTTACGTTGTGATCATCATGGTTGAGTATGTAGCGGGTCAGAGCAGTGTTATTAAACATAGAAGTTGCTAAACCTTTAAAATGTTGAAGAAAACAATAGCTTGAATATACTCAGCCATTTTTCTGAACATTATGATACGTTTACTGTTAAGGCTGTCATGAAATCATCATCAGAAGCAACTGGCGTGTCTGAGAATGCATAGTAACCAATATGTAGACAAACTGGTTATAAACCAGTGGCATATGACGACAATGGTATGGGAACAATGATGTTGAAAATAAACATAGCCAGCAAAATAACTTGGCTCTACTTTTACAACCTGTAATACAGTCCATGTTATGTATTTATTATAATGTTACTCCTAAGTCTTATTTTTCTTTTCAACTTTTCCTGTGGTGTATTTTCGCTACCTTTTTCGATACATTAAGAGAAACCTCGAGTCAACATTTCACATACAGCACAGCATTCTTCCCCTCACAATTTTTTTCTTACTCACCTCTGCACTCAAGCTCTAGCCATAAAGCACAGCAAGTTTGCAAGTTTAAAATTGTTTCAAGCAATAGTCCTAATTATCAAAGCACGTGCAATTTCATATTTAGAAATGACATTTCTCAAACTAACATTCCACTAGATATATCTCCAAAATCGCATAAAATAAATTATTATTAATCATCATTATTATTAATGTTGTTAAAGAAACAAATTTCCCTGATTTTCTATCGCAACCTCTAAAAACCAATAATCTGAATTACACAAAGGAAGGTAATCTTGCCTCCAGAAATCGAGAGTGTATCTGAATACCGACCATCAGGAAGCGCTCTATACCATTTGTTGAGGTTGCAGAAAATTGCTTGAAAAATGTGACCTGTGAAACAATTCGCACGAAGGCTGTATCACTATAAGGGTGACAAGGGTGATTAATGGTAAATAACAACGGCAATTTCTTAAACTACCAAAGGTAAACAGCTGTGCAGCTGTTGAGAGGAAAGAGGGAATGCTTCTTCATGTACCCTCGAAATGACAAGTGTGTCAGTGATAGGGTAAGGGAAACTGAATCGCGTCAGATGACAAATAGGGCCAATATTTTATTCTTAGTTTTCGCTGGTATACTGGAAGTACTCAATGAAGTATCTGCGTCTGGTATTAACTATTACAACCACGTCCGAATGTTGTGAGCAAGGTGTCAGTATGTGACATGTCTATAGCTGTGTCATTATTTGTGTAAATTTGTTTTGTTTGAGATTGAATCGTAATTGTGTTTTAGTAATGTAAGAGTTATATCGAATTGGCCTAATTGCATTAAATTTTGATTGAAAACTAGTTGTAATCATCTGTGCCAGGTTATGTTAATATGCGCGCTTTATCATGCTTGCGTAGGTGTATTGACACAGTCAAAACAAATACTTGTGATTGAAGCAAATGTGTAGGGTTATAATACTGAGGGTAAAGAAGGGCAATATTTTGAAATGGGCTTATTATGTTTTTCTTTATTTTGATCTATATGACATGCACGGAAATAAAAAGCACAAACGAAAGATAAAGAAAACAAGCAAAACCGCTCAGTCCATAGAACATCATATGCAGAATGCAATTATACCATTTCGTAAAGGCAGAAGCCAACGCCACGCTGCGGAATTATTTGGAGTTCCACATTGCTATCTCCGAAGGCGGCTAGAAAGCGGTCAGTAAACCAGCGATAATCCAGTAAACACAAAGAGTGGTAAAATAACATTTAATACATTTAATAAAAACTAACTGGTTTCAAGAATTTCGAAGCTCTCTGCTTGCGGATTTCCATTGGGGCAAATAAAGGGTTATTCAAGGGATTCAAGGACGGAAACTCAAATATTTCACTGCAGAAAGCAGAAGGGCTCTCTTGTTCACGTGGCAATGAAGGCAGCGTACAAGAGAGTGTTGAAAGTAGATTCCGTTCTACAGGTATCTAATTAACGAAAATGCAGTGGCTGATCATGGGATTTTTATCTTCTGGTTCCATGTCACACCACGGATCTTCCGAACTACCTTAAGGTAGTCGTCTCTTGTGTTTATGAGAACTCCTGTGGTTTACGGGAAAAACACGAGTCAATTGGAGAATTTAATGTCATGCTGGTCCGTTTACCATAGTAGCTCAATGATTAAGGGCAGGCGGACGGAGACCGGAAGATACGTGATTCAAATCCCGGATCGGGCTCTGAATTTTTCAATCTGACTCTACCTTTCCATATTTCGTCCTACAAACGGCTGAGGTGAAAGAACAATAAAATGTCCAATTATTTCCATTGCTTCTCTAGCTAACCAAAAGGTAGTGTTCAAAACGTCCATTACATCTGGCCAACCACCAAAATACTGAGTTTAATTAGCAACTACTGGTCATTGCAGAGATATCGGACAAAGCGGATGCGTGTTCTCAATATGCTCATGATTCGCGTTCTAGTTAGAGCCTTGGTTTTTGACACATGGAAGGTTAGGTTAAGACGATACTTTTTTTTATTATTAATTTACGTTTGCTTACCTTGGTACCTCCTAATACAGTTTATATATAATAAAAGAGAAGAAGAAGAAGCAGCACAAGAAGAACAAATTAAAACCACCACAATTCAGTGGATTTGAATCCCTCAGTCGTGTTGCGCTTGCCGCTGCGCATTTGCTATAGCTATAAGATGCCGTGGTTTGTTCATATAATGCTATAAATTTCCTACACAAGAAACGTGAGTCCCTGACACAGAAACAACTTCTGATTATAAGTATTACGTTCTAGTTCTCATTTTTTGGTTTTAGACCATTCCTTCAGTCCAGAAGAAAGAAAGCTTACACAACAACAACAATAACAATAATAATAATAATAATAATAATAATAATAATAATAATAATAATAATAATAATAATAATAATAATAATAATAATAATAATAATAATAATAATAATAATAATAATAATAATAATAATAATAATAATAATAATAATAATAATAATAATAATAATAATAATAATAATAATAATAATAATAATAATAATAATAATAATAATAATAATAATAATAATAATAATAATAATAATAATAATAATAATAATAATAATAATAATAATAATAATAATAATAATAATAATAATAATAATAATAATAATAATAATAATAATAATAATAATAATAATAATAATAATAATAATAATAATAATAATAATAATAATAATAATAATAATAATAATAATAATAATAATAATAATAATAATAATAATAATAATAATAATAATAATAATAATAATAATAATAATAATAATAATAATAATAATAATAATAATAATAATAATAATAATAATAATAATAATAATAATAATAATAATAATAATAATAATAATAATAATAATAATAATAATAATAATAATAATAATAATAATAATAATAATAATAATAATAATAATAATAATAATAATAATAATTATAATAATAATAATAATAATAATAATAATAATAATAATAATTTCTGTACAATATTATTAAATAATATATTAATGTTATATTTCATTACGCTGGGATCCCTACTTACACGTCTACTTCGATAACTATTGAGAGAGAATACTGCACGAGAAACAGAAGGAAATTTGATACCAATTATAAACAAGAAGAAATACAAAAGCAGAAAAACCAACTAAGCAACATCAGCGGACAATCAATCATTAACTCGCAATGGAAGAAACCATATTGGCCTTAACATGCCTCTGTGGTCTGGGAATAGCGTGTCTGCCTCACATTCAAGATGTCTCGAGTTCGAATCGCGGCTAGAGTGAGTTACTTGGTAGAATTCCTTCCCGAGGTTTTCTTTTATCCTGAAATATCAATGCCGGCTGACTGCTCTATGGCCCTGGACGCATTTGAGCTCATTTTATCCATAGCTAAATACAACTTACGTTAGAGTCAATATGAAAAATTCAATGCCATGGCCGGGATTTGAACCACGGATCTCCTGGCTTCCGTCCAGTCGCTCTAACCCATTAAGCTACCATGGCCAACGTGCCATCCTGACATTAAATTCTCCAGCTGACTCATATATTACCCCGGTAAACCACTAGGGGCTCTCGCATTCAAGATACACCTTACATTTAGGATAGTAAGTCGCCACAAACGGTGTATCTCGAATGCCAAAACCCCTAGTGGTTTACCGGTGTAATATATGAGTCAGCTGGAGAATTTAGTGTCAGGATGGCACGTTGGCCATGGAAGCTCAATGGGTTAGAGCGATTGGACGGAAGCCAGGAGATCAGTGGTTCAAATCCCGGCCATGGCATTGAATTTTTCATGTTGACTCTATCAAGGATCTTAGCCTATACACTGCTAGTGTGAAGAAATGATTAATTTCCATCAATTAACTAAAAATAGCCATAACTATTGTTGTTAATCATAACTTATCAATGTTTTGTGTTATATGTTAATATTAATACATGTTATGCAATTAAACGCTTCAAAGTATTTTCTTAACTCACACATAGGTTACTTTAAGTACTTACATAACAGATGCTCAAATAAGTCTGGAAGTTCTTTTGATGCTAATCATTTGTCCGCTTAAGGCTTAAATATTACTGCAAAATTTTGAAACAGTTTTTACATGCTCTGTAAGCATATTTAACAGATTTGCAAAATCAATAACGCATGTCTTTTGCTTTTTCGTCAGAATTATTGTTAGCTAAAGAAGAAAAACCGAAAAGCGATCAACAAAGTCATGGAGTAACTAAAATATTGAATTGCATTTCTCCTCATCTTACAGAGAATAGGTATGTAAAAGGGACAAAGAGAGAAAGATTTGTATGGGGGAGACAGAAGCACTGTTTTAAAGTGTTTCAGAGGAAAAATTGGCAAGGGTGCATTATGTGTGGGGAGCTTTATGGAATACCTCATTATTTATTGGAATATGATGAAAAGCTGCTGCTAGAAAATTGAGATTTTGTTTACTGCTGTGGATTCAGCGTCCCATTCTATACCGAGTGTGAAAAGCCGATTAATTTTGCTTAGATGACACTTTATGACAGCCGAGGTGTTTTTCGTGTGTGTAAACATTAGTCATGAGGCCACCGACATTTATTTTTATTTAAACACGTTTTTACAACCCATGTTTCACCTATAGGTATATAACGGGATATTTACATTTGTTGTACAATGTGTATATTTTGTTCAATTGTGCGAAAGATGCTCTTCAGGAGTTCTGCAACCTTCACTATGTTGAAATGTGTCTTCAAAACCTCTGGCAGGGTTACTGAACTTAATACAGCTGGTCTATCTCTTGTGTACTAGTGCATTCTGTCATCAGATGTCAGGCCGTTTGTGGAGGTTTTTCAGGGCAGCTACATAATGGCGAGGCTCTTATGTTCATTTTGTGGAAATAGGATTGAAAACGGCGAAGATTTTTAAGACATTGGGCCCTTGGCTTTACTTCAGTTCCGAAGTTTGCCATCCTAAGGAGTTTTACGCCTAAAACCGTCCACCGTCCATCGGCTTTGAACCCGCGATCTCTGAAACCAGGGACTAGAATGTTATCCCTAGACCAAGCCAGAGGATTAGCACTGGAGGAAGAGCATATCTTGAACATAATGAGACAATTATGGACTAACATTCTGATTGACATGCGAAAAAAAACGTGAAAAATAAATGGAAAATTTGAAATAAGGAAAGCGGAAGGTGATCTAGTACCGTGAATACTGTGGGTTTTATTGCGTATGTCCCAAAAGGTGGTGTCCCGGTAGGGAGTGGTGGGCTGAGAGAGGACAGAGGACGGTTGATCCAGGGGCCACAGCAGACATGAGGGCAGCATCCGAAACAGTTCTAGATCGAAGCTCCCTGGCAGCGTCTAGTATAACTCCCCCATTCTGCATAAACCAACGGAGGCCTCAGAATCGGCTGTCTATAGAGAGCATCTTTTATCCCTACCATGCACTATTGTGCTTCTGATACACGGCAAGCCAGTAAAAGCCAAGGGGAAGAAGGGCACATTGACATGAGAAATGAGATGAAATTGGGGACAAGAAAATTCGAAGAATGAAAAGAATGGTTGCAGTGTTCACTGGCTATACGGGGGAATTCCGCCTCCTCCCCAAGGGGGAAAAAAATAAAAAAGACATTTTCCGGAAGGAACAGCTCGCGTATCAAACCACGGCTACCCGGATACGACGCCCAGGTGATCCCACTACCTCCACCATATATGTGGGGAAAGTAATGGGAAAAGGGATTAGGGTAGTTAAAACGATGAGAGAATTGATAAAATAATGAGTGGACTACAAAGAGCGGGAGACCTTGGTATAGAAAATGTTATGGCTGTGTGTAAGGAAGCTTCACAATTACATGTGATTATAAATTGTGGGTTTAGTACTTTAGCTGCAGTTCTATAAATGTTTCAGTTGTAGGTGTTTGTTCATGAAGATATGTAAAAGTGGAAACAAACATTAAAAAAATCTCTGATTCTTTTTCTTTTTTCCCTCTTCCTCTTTATCCTCATCACTCGCGAACTTATTGTGGTGAGGGATCGTTTGTGACGGACCGAAGCCAGCTTGCAGGAAAAGAAAGAGACAGATAGCGTCCAAGCCACTCCCACTCGTGTGAGAGGATGGCACTCCCTAAAGAAGGGGCAGAGAGAAAGATAGAGAGCAACAGCGGGAGGAAGAGACGGAGATGGTCTGGATGATTCTCGCTCCACCGCGAGGACCCGTGAGGCTTCGTTTGGCTTCGTGTGACGTCGTCAGGTGTCGAGAAACTTCCCCAATCTGCTAGAACCAACGATTAAGTGTATAAAAGCGAGTGCACTGGACGAGTTCAGCACCCTTTACCATCTCACAGAAGCGCCCTTGTCAGATCACTGGGAAATTATGACCCCACTAGACGTCGATCTAGACTGCATCGGGTCCCCCGTATGGCATGCGGGCACCCTAGATAACACAGGAGCTGAGCCTATCAGCAGCTAAAGCTGAGCTCCTCATAATTCTTCCAAGCTGTTTGGCATCTAAATTTCTCCCCAACTAAATTACAAAATATTTAAAACAAAACAAAATGGGTGCTAAGTACTGCATCCTCTCTTTCGACCCGAAGGTACCTTGGTAACCTCAAAATTAACTTCCAATCAAAAACCTACATCACCTTCATCCTACATCTTTCATTTATAATCCTACCTGCGGTAAAACCCTTAATGGGTGGGCACGCAGCAAAAACCTTCTGGCTGTATACAGCCAGCCAGCACGAGCGAGCGAGCGAGCGAGCGAGTTCAGCACTATCGGCAGGAAGCCGCTAGAGAGTGGTCAACGATCAGTGTGTGGACATTTAAACTGTATCAAGTTGCGAGTTGAGAACTGATAAACATGTAGTGATCTGAAAGTGAACTCTTTTGTTTATTTACGTGTGCAGAAGCCGCGTCATGTCATTCTGCTGATATCGGAATTGTGCAAAGTGCCTTTCTACGGAAATAAAGAGCATTTTGAATTTCTGCCAACCTGGCTTTTAATTTTACGAACCCACAAAGTCACATATACACACCAACACACAATACACACACACACACTTGAAACTTCAATTAAATTTTTTGTTCAGGGGTTCCCAAATCATGTATTTCCGGTTAACTCTCGGTGTCGAATTTTTTAATGCAATAGAATACTTTCCCTACTCACTGTACGTCTTCTTCTTTTTGTTCTTCTTTACCTTATCCATAACGTACCACTTATCGAAGCTTTAGCGGATTCTTATTCCTCTGTCCTTAAATGTCGGGTCTGAGGAGTCGAAGCTTTGGATCAGGATGAGTGGTCAGTCCAATGTCTGATGAGAGGGGCATATGAATGAAGGAAAGTTGAGGATGCAGCATTTGGTGGAATGGTGACGTGGAAAACTGGAGGACCCGGAGAAACCCCGCTCCAGCGCCGTGTTGTCCACCACAAATCTCACTTTGCGTTCTCCTGGGATTGAACACGGGCCGCCTTGGTAAAATTCGAGCGGACTAACCACCCGACCACGGCGCAGCATATCACTATACGTAATAGAGAAAATTAAAATGGTAATAAAATTCAAAAGTTAAATGCTTCCCTGCTTTCGAAAAGTGTATACGTACTGGAAAGTTGCAACAAAAACTGAGCATATCTCGGTTGTGCAAAAGCCATTCACAATAAGGGCTAATTCTGGATACATTGCCAGAAAATTAGAAATGCAAATGTCATTTATCATGAAATCATATTAAAACATATAGTATTTTAAACAAAGTGGTTGGAGAATCAAAATTTATGAAAAAGATTCCAGTAAACGAATGGTCTGGCGAGCGGAGATTTTCTTGAAGCTCTTAGTGTCGCAAACCTTGGAAGATGCTGAACTTAAATACGAATTGATATCTAACCGACTTTTCTTTTCGAGTTATGGATGCAATGCAATACAATATGTTTGCTACCTACTACATACCTGGTAGAGAAAGTGAGAACTTATATCATTAGTAGTATGTTAAATTGTCAAAAATATAAGAAAGCACGTAAGTATCAAAAAAAGGAATTTTAAAATGTCACACCTGCGCATGTCCCATTTAAGTTCAGCATATGGCCACTTTAGTGAATAGAAAGTTCAAGCTGCAATTGAGTGCTCATTCTACAATACTTGAGCATATTATACGTAAACATTAAACAACATAACTTTTATGGGAGAATGCTGGGGTGTTTTCTCAGTACCGCGATTTTCTTTCCATAAATCTTCCTTTCATTACGACACGTTGACATCTTTGAAGTGTGCTTCTGGTTTCTGTGGTACATGGTAGTACTGGACAGATGAATCTAAAGCTTGCTCAAAGGAAAACAGACTCTCGGAGAACATTAGAAAGCTGCTTGTTCAACGGGTCGTTCATCATCCTCTCCTGGAAGCTCTAGCTGTGGGAGGGGTCCTTGGGGTGAAAACGTTAGGGACTTCTGAGCATTTCTGTGGCCTGTCCTCTTGCGACCCGAAGCCTTTTGTGGTTCTTTCTCCTGGGAGAGGTCGTAGCTCATAGCTCATAACTAGTGAAATAATGCCATTTCGGGTCAAATTCCCATGTCGTTTGCTTAAGTTGGGCGTGGAAATGACATACTATAAAAACAGAATCTGTTTGTTGCACCATAAAATGTTGCCTAATAGCTTAATTAAGAGACTTTCTCATTCAGTTTTACATTACAATCACTTTGAAATACGTTTTAATGGTACAAAAATAGTATTACAAGGCTCCAGAAATATTTCTTTCATGACGTAGGTGTGTAACTTTTTCAGATGAAATATGCTTGGTAGTGAAAATGTTAGAATGAAAAGTGTAACAGTTTTTGTAGTATCTTTCTCACGAATTTATATTTTTAAGCGCAAGCATTAACAATACATTAACGCAGTTATATGTGCACGTCTAATCCGATTTTATTGCACGTTTCCCTGGACACAAACTGGAATGGCCAATCAACAGCATAATAACTGAAATCGCTGTGGTTCCGAGAATTCCTCTAATTTTCGCACTAAATGAATGAATAAATTCCTGTATTTCCTTTTAAGTGGAACACAGGGTCGTCTGAACCGCGCAATCTCGAGGCCCGTAGGCAACGGGTTGAGGATCAGAGGTTTCCTAATCAGAGATATCCCGGGATGAGTGATGAGCCCACCACCGGAAGTGAAAGTACGAGACAGATGAGGTGATAGGAAATATGATGATGGAGCAATCGGTGAAATGTTGAGAGGGGAAACCGGAGGACCCGGAGAAGACCCGCCCCAGCGCCATGTTGTCCACCACAAATCTCACTTTGCGGTCGCCTGGGATCGAACCCGGGCCGCCTTGGTCAGAGTCAAGCGGTCTAACCATTCAGCCATGACGCGGCCAATTTTCGCACAAGTGAAGAAATATTTCATTCATATATGGAAGTGGGTGTTTTTGTTTGACTTTCACGGTATCATCTCCCTCGCTCGATGTGAAGATCTTCTCGGGGACGCTCTAGTTTGATTCCCATAGACAGTCCTTTGTTTTTTCTGGTTTGCGTGGTCCATAGGCGAATTCTGGGGTATTTATACATCTGCATAATTTTCATTCCCACATTTTGCTTACATTCCATTTTCTTGCTCAAATGAAAGAGTACTCTCGTGGACACTAATAAACAACATAATGACAGGTATGAAAAGGTAGAGTCGGACTGAAAAATTCAGTGCAATGGCCGGGATTTGAAACACGAATCTTCTTGTCTTCGGCCAGCCACTCTTAACCATTGAACTATTATGACCAACGTGCCAGCATGACGTTTAATTCTGCAACTGACTAACTTACAGCATTGTATGTCGCCATTAAGCTAGTTGTCTCATATGTTTATGAGAACTCTTAGTGGTTTACCGGGAAAAACATGAGTAGATAGTCGTATCTACTTTTTTAAAAAAAAATATTTGTTCCATTTATACCCCGCCTTTAACTGCAATGGTCATATCGGCGGCCGTTCTTCTCTGGACAATATCGAAAGTGTTAATTCGTATTCCTTGGGTCTTAATGATCACGCACACATTCACACTGTCATTCATAATTCCAGACTCCGGGGAAAATGGAGAATCATTTAGGTTGGAGAAAATTCCCATACCCAGCCGGGAATCGAAACCTGGGCCCCTCGCAAGGCACGCAGCTGCACTACCGACTGAGCTACGGGGCCTGCCCTCTGTTTACTACTTGTTAATCGAGATAAATTATCATGACACTTTACAATGTTCGTTATACTAGGAAATTGAGTAGAACAAAACGATTCGTAAGTTTCTAAAAAGTGGATCGCTAAATGATGGCTTTAAATTTTCAGGTACTTTGCACACTCGCCATAAAAATTAAAATAACAAATTCATATTTTAAATGTATGACTGGAGGGAGAAAACGTGAAATCAAAGGTAAGAATGCCAGCATGTGATCGCTACCAAGTTTCTAAAGTATCTTTAGTTCAGTTTTTATTGTACTAATTCCTTAATTGTTTATAACGAATAAAATCGTGCCTCTGGAATAGCAAAATTGCGTTTGCAAAATCCTAACGCAGCGACTAGGCAAAGCGAAAAATTCTGGTTTTGTTGATAGCGCCAGATGGCACTACTGGCTTCAATACCGTTTTTAACGTTTAATGTAAGGCTTGGATACTTTGACTTTTACAGAAGTTTTATACCTTTATTCCGCGTGCTATTTTGTATTTATTCAGTGGTCACCTTGGTTTAGTTTTAGGAAGACGAATCCATCAAAGAGTTTCACTTTGACTACATTTACTTAACAATGACGTATGGATCGTCTGCAATTTCGTTTATTTCCAATCAAATATCTACGACTATTGGAGGTCTCTAAAATACCTCCAAACCTTACAAAACCTCTCCTTACGTAAAATCCTATCTGTCCCTATCCGCACGACTACTGCCAGCCTTCATCAAGAAACCCATATCCCCTACATCCCCGAGGTCGTAATAAAACGAGCCTCTTCCATCTGGGCGCGCATACGGCAACATAGCAATCCAAAAATTAACAACATTGGGAAAGGTGAACCAAAACACCGTAAGCATGCATGCATAAAAATATTCTAATGCCACCGTTACACCACAACGTGCGCCCAAGTCCTTCCGGCTCAGACCTTTCCCCATATGTAGAGGCCGCCGCCACAGCAGCCCAGGAGACAGCAGCACGCTGCCGCACGGAGCAGTGTAAATAGTGAAGTGTGTGTGTGTAAATAAAAGTGCAAAATAAGCGCTTGTAAATACTGTGCATAACAAAAAAGGACACTGTAATACACTAACATAATAAAACTATTCTCGGTGGGCTAAGAAAGGTCACCGTATGGGTTTTATATATACCCACGTAGACAATAAGCATTTAATTCCTAAAATATAACCTCAATGAAAATTTTAGCCTGTAAGTTGGGCCCCTTTGTACCGGCACCAGACCATGAAACTGAAAATAAAAACCTGAAACCTGAAACCTATTGGAGGCAGGTAACTGAATTAAATTACCTAGTTCGTTGAATTATTACGGTAGACCGGGCGCTGCAAAATATAAATTTCAGAACTGGTGATGTGAGCATAAACGTTGCTATGTCCATGTTCCCCACTGAATAGGAGAGATACCTAGCTTGTATTTTTAAAATCAGATAGATAATTTATCATAACCAATACCAATGAGTTCGTGGAATATGCAATTCAATATATTGACAAAGAGAGAGCATGTTGGTAGGCTGAGGAACAGCCCGAAGGGGGTCAAGTCGTGTACCTCCTCTGGAAAGAGCTTAACCACGTAGTGACAGGATGTGGATGTTGCAGGATGTCGGGTGAATATTATGTAGGTGGAAAGAAGGGAGATAGCATGTTGCTCCTCTACGACTGAAGAATCGGGTGCTACGGCCATCGTGCACAGCTGGTGTATAAGTTAATCAACTTGGAAGAGGATAAGCAGAATTTAGGTATTCAGACAAGAATCTTGGGTAATTGAAATTTTGTTTAGGCAGGAATGGGGGTCTTATGGTTACCGGCAGTGTCCGCAAGCCATGCGGGGTAGCCGGTATCGCTTTAATCGATGCTCATGTGGTACATAGTCACCAAGGAATCTAACTAGGGCGCTCTGGGGTTGAGGTAAACTCTCGTAAAATTTGGAGGCCCGGCGCCTAATTTTGTCCTCCACATAACGGAGGGATGAATCCTCGTGAAGTGATCTCACGGGGAACCTTCTGCATACAGAATAAATAATCCGAAGACATTTATTCTGCACACGCTGGAGCAGTATCAGATTTGTGCCTGCGGTCATGCCCCAGACCACACGTGTAGAGCATGACAGGGAGGACCAGAGTCAAAAACAGGCGCAACTTCAGGGAAGCAGACATCGCAGACCGCCACACAGGGTATAGCGATGCGGAGGCACCGCACGACCGATGCGCTAACTCCCGGATGTGCTCCCGAAAATTTATCCAGCTTAACTCCCAAGTATTAGATTGAATTCTCCCACCGAATCCTTTTCCCAAAATAGGTGAATGTGGGGAAGTTGGCGGAAAAGCGGCACTTGGTGAACAGGATCGCTTGGCTTTTCTCCGTGTTGATGGACAATCACCAAAGCGTGCACCATTCTTGGAGGTGGTTGAGATGTCGTTGTATGGGGTTGAAGGCTCTGCGTGGATTTCTGTCTGTAGAATATAACAGCACGTCGTCAGCATACTGTGTTATATTGACGCGCTGTTCACTGGGAATGTCAGCCACGCATTCGCTATAGAGCATCGGGGATAACACAGAACCATCGGGTACTCCGCCGCGGATAGACCTTCGTGTAGATGTAGATGTTTTTCCCGCCAATTGGACTGTGAAGAACCTGTGTTTCAGAAATGAGTGAAGAAGATGTGTAATGTGAGTAGGTAGCTCCAGGTGGACAAGCTTGTAAAGGAAACCCGCATGCCAGGTCCTTGAGAAGGCCTTTTCCACGTCCAGAGAGACCGCTGCGGTGTATGCCTTGTCCTGAAAACCCAGGGTTGCAGCCTCCACCACACGCAGCAACTGCTGTGACGTAGAATGTCCAGGACGGAAACCAAACTGGTGAGGAAGGATGGCTTGAATGTCTCCCAGTAGGGGCGACAAGCGAGCTAAGACTAGTCTCTCGAAAAATTTCGAGAGAACAGAAAGGAGGCTGATGGAGCGGTAGCTGGCAGGATCGACCGGGTCTTTCCTCGCTTCAAAATGCATATTACCCGAGCCTCTTTGCAATTACGCGGAAAGTGACCCAGAGCGAGACACATATTGAAGACTCGTGTGAGAAATGATACGGCCCTGAAGGGAAGGTGACGGAGCATGATAGGTATTATGCCATCAGATCCCGACGCCTTTTTTTGGTTGAGATGCCGGAGTACGCCCTGGAGCACACTAGGTCTGATAACTGGTAGTCTGTCCGCCTCAGCCGGGGTCGCCGAAAGTATCGACGAACCTCCTGCCTAACGCGGTCAGAGAAGGCAGGATCCTGGGGGTCTTCTCTAGGCCTCATGGTCCTCTCGAGGTAGTCGGCAAACACAGTTGCTTTGGTCTGTGGCTCGTAGGCTAGGCCTTGGTTACCTTGGAGAGGGGAACTTGGTGGTCCATGGCGATTCCGAAGACATTTGATGACCTTCCACACGTCTCCATCCTCGAGGTTCATACGAGACATCGTGTCCTCCCACGCGCGCAACCTGTGCTCACGTAGGCGAACACGAACCTCTACAGGAAAAGCATCAGGATGGAGAGGGGCTGGGGTGAGAACAGTGAGATTGCGGACAGTTCGCTTCACGACAGAGGTGAAGGATGAGACCACGGCCTCGAGGATGGGTATGTCTGTTATGTTGGTGTTTGGAGGGAATGAAGTCATTCAGGCAGACTTTGACGCAAACCCAGTCCACGTCCAGTTTTGAACCGGGACGTCATGATTGGCATGGTGTTAACCTCAGCAAGTACTGAGTTGTGGTCAGAATGGAGTGCATTAAGCGAGTTACTGGAAATAGCGGTTATCAATCTACAATGACATTAAAACGTTCTGATATAGGTCCACGTAAGTTGAAAGAAACTAACCATTAGTGATTTTAAAAAGCTTGAAATATAATAATACGATTTTTAAAGTAAATTTTGAGATTTGGTGAAATAGTACTCTCAAAACTAATGTAAAAGCTGGTGAAGGAGACATTTCATACACAAGTCATCAGACTAAACTTACTACTGCCGTCTAGCCGCCCGAATAGACAGCAGCTGGAAAAACGTAGAGCAAGAGGAACGAATGAAATCCAGCATTCTAAGGAGTAACCTACTACCTCCTAATTGCAACATAACACTATCTATTCTGCGCACTCCTGCAATAATACTATATGTATTGAGGGTGGACGGGGATGAAGCCGAGATGGGAGAAATGGTAACGCGGGTGTTAAGTGTGGAACATGATCATTGCGGCGCTAGCGTACTGATTGGCTGATTCAAGTAATGATTTAACATATTCAATCTGTAGTGGTTTGATGTTCTGTGGTTTGACCATCTTTGAAATTTCACTGTGGAAGAAAGGTGTTCTATGTTCCAGTGGGAGGAAGAGCATTTGATTTATCTCCGCTACTTACTCCAGGTACAAGGTGCCCGGGTTCGATCCCAGGTGATTGCAAACTGAGATTTGTGGTGGACAACACGATGCTGGGGGCGGGTTTTCTCCGGGATTTCGAGTATCCTCGCCATCACATTCCACAGGTGCTCCATCATCATCTCATGTATTATCAGTGTCACCGCCTGCTGTGCCATATGTAGTAAAAGCGAGAGTTAAACACTACATATTTCTGCTCAAGTTGTGGCTGTAACATTTAATAAATATCCTGATGATGGGAGAGATGCACACTCCCGAAACTTAGATTTGTGATCATTTTTTCACCTGGCTTCCTTCCCGAGAGCAACTTGAGCATATTCTTGGCCAGGAAAGCTTCAGGTCTTACTACACATTGCAATTTTACTCCAGATAGAAGGAAATGAGTATAATCATATATTTGTGTTTAAAATTGTCAGTATTATTGAAGGGCTACTGTCAATAGTCGTTGTACCTAAAGATGTTATAACACGTTATTCAGTGCACTGCTATGAAAACTATTCCGGAAAAATTAAAGCTTACTGGCATTTCAATACTTTGATTTATTTCAGATACAATAATCAAGAGGTGAATGATCCACTATATTGAACTTCATTGATAGTTGGAGATTATAATCATGTCCCACCGCTTGCAGAGGAGAAACCTGCAAAAGGAGAAACTCTTACAGTAATACGGACTTTCTAACGTGCCCATGAGTATGGTTTACAGAAGATAGGTTAGAATACTATCAGCAAAATGCAATAATTCATCCAATTATCTTTTGATACAGGCTTTAATTTCTTTAGAATTTTATGTTGCTGCCACTTTTAATGAGGCAGTAAATGCTAATTTTGGAACTCCAAAGCTGTAATTTGTGAGTTTATGCAGGCTTCTGACGCAGTCACTTCAAGAAACAAATAGTACTGCTGCTAGAAATCACAGATATATCGAAATCAAAATATAAATAGTGATTCAGGTATTTAAAAGGGAAGTAATGCCATATTTAAATCACCATTTAAAGGGCCTAAATATTAGGAACACCTATAGTGCAGTATATCATTAGATTTGTAAAATATTGTAGATTTTCAAAGCACAAAATTAAAAATCTATTTTTGAGACATAAACACGTCTCACTGTCCTAAAAATTCGTATTGTTGTTAATGCCTTGAGCAAAGTGAAACTATTTTCTGCCATGCTATATTACCATTCAATAATTTATTGTTTGAGATCTCTCTTGCTGAATGGCACGTGATCGAAGAAACTTCAATAAGTGACTGAAATTCCACGACGCCTAAAGGCACAAAGGGGATGAAGTAGAAAGAGAGATCTGTCTTGTTTAAAATTATTTTTAGGATATTTCAATAAGTTGTTTGCTCTTAACATTACTTATATGTACAGTGCCAAGTTATGGTTGAAGTATTCCTGCAAATTCCCACAGTGTTGGAGCAATTATCAATTACGAAGCACATAGTCCAATGTACACTTCTATATATTTCCTCGGGAGCCAACAATAGCCAGATATCTACAAATTTTCCAAAGAAATTTGTGTTTCGTTTAATGTGCATGAGTACCATTTTCTGGAATAAGACTTTATGAACAGTTTCAGACGTAGGTCAAAACATGGAGTGGCACCAAATCATTTGGAAATTGTCCCAAACAGTGTTAGGTTTGAGCATGGAGGTGATACCATTGTCGCCGAGGCATTGTTCTGCCGAAAGCCGGAGCTATGCGTGGGCAGAGACGGTGACGCACAGCGCTGAACGCTTGTCGAGAGAGAGTGAGAAAGCAACAGTGACAGAAAGAGACAGAGATAGCTATAAAGCCGGCAAAGGTTTAGAGCACAGTAGCAGTTGCTAGTTGATTTGAGTTGAGAGTGTTGTGCAGTTGTGCTGTAGCGAATTCTTTTGTTTGTTTACGTGTGCCGAGAATAATGAAACGACCTTGAAAACTGTGGTTTGCTTATGTCACATCATTTTTATTGCTGCAAAGGGTGTACAAGGCGTCTTTTTACGGAAATAAGGAGCATTTTAAATTCCTGCAAACAAGACTTTTAATTTTGCGAGAACACAAAGTTATATTTGGTGTCAGGAGTGGAACACGACGATGGAAGCTGCGGCCAAGAATTTAGAAAAGATGGAAGAAATGAAGACAGCAAATGACGCTGCGAAGACGGAAGCGGTAAATAACAACCTGGCCGCGGAGTTAAGAGAAATGAAAGCGGCGACGGACAGCTTGGCCACGGAAATGAAGACGGTAAACGACAACCTGGCCGCGAAGATGAAAACGGCAAATAACAATCTGGTCGCGATGATGACCGAAGTGAAAGCCGAATAAACTATCATGAAGATTACGAACGAGGCTCTCGCTGCCAAATTTGAAGAGCAGTTGGCCGGCATGAAGGAGGACTCATGGAGCTGGGCAAGCGGATGGGTCAAGTGGACGAGCACGCCGAAGACCTGGCGAACCGCGTTAACGACCTAGAGGGAAAGGCCGACAGCAACACCAAGTCCCTGAATGCCATGGTGGAGGACACCGTCGGCAGGAGGTTGAAGGATCTGAAGGCCGACGCGCTGGGATGCGACACAACATCTGTGCGCGTCAAATCATTGAAGTACGACGGCATGTCAACGTTCGAGGTCTTCCGCCACCAATTCGACACAGTGGCCAAGCGCAACAAGTGGTCGCCAGAAGAAGAGGACGCACAACTAATAGCTAACCTCCAGGGACGGGCCGCGGATGTGCTGAACGCGGTCCAGACAGCGGCGGCACCCAAGGACATTTGGCAGGCTCTGGAGAACCGGTTAGGAAACCACCATTTGGCCGCAGCCTACCGCAGCCAGCTGAAATCGAGAACACAGCAGCCAGGGGAAACGCTGCAAGCGTCTGCCCTGGCAATCGAACAGTGAGTGCAGAGGATCCACACCCATTAGTCCTGGACCCGTAGGTCCGAGGACCCGGGCCTCCTTCAACCGGGGAGTTATCCGAGCTGTCCCAAGGGCGCTCGGCGTCCTCCGCGGGGCTTTCCATACGGCAAGACCTTGTTTCCTAACAAGCCCCCCCCCCATCTGGTCCTAGGGACTCAAGACGGGATGGAAGTGGATACGCCACTTACGCGCGTCAACACCCAAGGTGAAGACTACCGATATGACCTCGGTGGGGCCACCTGGTGAGCTAGCGCACCTTCTACTAGCTAAGCAGGCTAGTACCCGGAAACTTAATGGCTTCCCTCAACCCCGTCCGAAGACGTACCCAATCTCCCACGGGTATCGGGAACACATTGTCCCCTCGAGACCATCCCAATCCGAACAACTCCCGAAGGAGGGGTTCGGCTGTTCGGCCCGAGGTTCCTCTAGTAACGTCAGAGGCACCACGAGTGCTAAGGGTCCGCAGCGCCCGCACTTTGGCAGTTGAAAGGGACGGATCCCTTCCCCTACGGGACCTGGCAATCGAACAGCTGGCTAGCAAAGCTTTGGTCGGCCTCCCACCCGGATTTGTATCCCGAAAAGTGGCCTACTCCTTCGTCGACGGGGTACGAGGTGCCGAGATACGTCAGCGCCTAATACTCGGCAACTACAAGACCATCCACGAGGTGCTAACGGCCGCATTAAGAATGGAGGCGGCCAAGGCGAGGGCCACCCCGACTTCGAGAACAAGGAGTATCTGCTACAATGGAGACTGAAGACCAACCAAGGGACGCTGCCCAAAACTCAACAACCTTGTCAAGGACCGTACCGGATGGCAAAGAGGACTAACGACGTGGACTACCGCATCCAGAAGGTGCCCCAAGGAAATATGTGAGTGGTACACCTGGATGGTCTGGTACGTTACGATAGTGCTGTTCGGGACGTCCAGCCTTGAGGAGGCAGCAATGTCTCCCAGGCAATGTTTTGCCGAAAACCGGAGCTATGCCTGTTCAGACACAGTTAGTGGCGCGCAGCGCTGAAGAGAAAGTGACAGTGAGAGAAAGAAGACTGGTGGTTTCATCTTTCTCGCTGCATCGTGTTTGTTATCGACCGATCGACTGAATTTTAGAACAATGGCTGGAGGTATTAAAGCCGGCAAGGTGTTAGAGTGCAGTTTAGGATGCTAGTTGAGTTGAGTACGTTGTGCAGCTCTGCCGCATCGAATTCTTTTGTTTGTTTAGTGTGGCGAGAATAATGAGACGACCTTGAAGACTCTGAATTGTGCATGCCACGTCTATTTTATTCCTGAAAGGTGTATACAAGGCGTCTTTTTAGGGAAATAAAGAACATTTTAAATTTCTGCAGACAAGACTTTTAATTCTGAGAGCCCACAAAGCCACTGTATCATCAGCGCCAATAGTGCATCAGTTCAAGAAGGACTCCTAAAGAACAGTGACAAAAAGGAAGGTGATGCAGAGTTAGACACTAAGACTTTTCATGACAGCTTAAATTCTTCTTCTAGTATGTCCCCAGATAAAACAGTGGCTTGATATTTGTTTAGGCAGTGATAGAGGTATTAAATCACCCAATAAGTCTATTCCTTCAAATACTGCACTTAACACTCACTTCTATAAACACTTGTCGTTGTGTGAGGTACAATGTATTAGTATGCTTTATATTTTAATGTATAATGTGTACAGTGTCTGGATGACTAGTAATATTGTTAAACCAACGTATTGCCTAAAAGCAGTCATTCCTCTCGATGGTATGGTGCAGTGTAATTCTGTGTGAGGAGGAATGTCTTTCTCTTGAACCTCATTGAGGTTAACTTTTTTATCTTTGTATATATATTCTTTGGAATAAAATAGTGCTGTTCTAAGATGGTGGTATTATTCAGTACCCTGGTATCCCTATCTTATCATTTGGTGCCAAAACTTAGGTAAACAAGCAAACCACTATTTAGATTTCGCGTTCATGACTGTAGATAATACCAGCAACACGTTCTTTGTAATTAACTGAATTAATCATGTAGCATCACTTTTAAGTATTATGAGTTATACCTACAATGTTCTAACTAGTGTTGTGCTATAGATTCTTTGTAATTGATGCAGTTGAATTATTCATGTTATTTAAGTAAACGCGAATCAATATGGTATGCTAATAAGTCAGAATAATAAAAGAAATCAGTAACTGTCAAAACCGCGTTGTTATTAAATTTTTCCTGTCGAATGCCTCATCCTAGTGCTAATTCCTTGAAAGTTCATGCAACATTTTTGAGGTAATTCATTAAAGTAGAAAATAATGAACATGTTGTCATGTAGAAAATTCATTGCAAGACACCGCTGATTATATGTTCTAATGTTGCATTGCTTCAGATGATAGAAAATGATTATGTTAGCTTTTATAAAATGTAACGACTTTGAAACTGCAGTCTCAACTCTCATGACTCACGTAATTATCTTTGTGCGTCATTTGCAGACATGCGGTATTCGAGCATATAAGCTGACAGATAGGCAGGTATGAGACATACAGCTGTAGTAGCTTCCGGCAACGAAAACATTTGGGTGCACGATTTTTCATAATTTAGTTTGCAACCTGATGATAAGGGCGCTGCGATCACCTAGTGTTGCCAACGATTAACTTGGGAGGTACATTTCTAATAGATGTTCTGTGCCGAAAACAGCCTGCCAGCAGCGACCTGAGCATAAATCTTATATTATCATATGCTATAATATCCTTCAAAATTCTAAGACATTGTATTGTGTAATAGTTGCAATAAAAACGAAACCGCTCTGTGGTGTGTAGTTCCAGGTAACTGCGACTAGATGTCAGTTGAACGCATGAATAAAGATTGGTTACTTTTTGCTCCTCGTGAAACACAGCTTTATTAATCTGCAACTTCCATATTCTTTCCTCCTTATGCTCACATAATTATGGCAAGATTATAATTTCCAGAAAAATAAAAAGCGCAGATTAATAACACATTAATGTTAAATATGCATTCAGATATAATCATTGCTGTATTTGGGCCGATACGGGCTGGTACGCCTTACCAACTAAAAGTTAAACACGTTGTAAGCGTACCATCTAAATTCGTGAAGCGATGGTAGGAATGGAAGGAAAAATAATGTTTATTGATTGTTGCTAGCAATAAACTGGAAGGACAACAGCTTTTATATTAGCCATAACGCTTGTTGGTGTAACAATGAAGAGTCAGGTGGTACCAACCGCAATGCTTAAGTGACTTTTGGTCAGTACTGCCTAAAATTTTTTCTAGTTTGCTGAGTACCACCTTAACTTTTTTCCAGTTTGGTTAGCACCACCTAAACATTTTTTTCTAACTACAGCTCTGGTTATAATATATCTTTAAGTATCAAATTCTCTGTTATGATACTAACCAAGCCAGATGGCACCGTAACAGGCGTTCCTCAGGACAAGGGTTCGATTCCATTACATAGGAATATAACTTTATTTTCCCCAAGAATAAAGGTTTTACAGAGTTCATCTGAGTTGATGTGAAAAATGAAATACGCCTTATATACTAACTGTAAATTCAGAAAATGAATAGTGATTCCGCAATTAAAAAGTATATCATGTGTAGCAGTCACATCACATAATCTCGTAGAAACTATTATTTATACGGAAATTAATTGTTCCTTTACACTGGCCAATGTGCAGCACAAGGTTTGGAAAGTTACAGTCAAACTGAAAACAATTCAGTGCTATAGCCGGGATTTCAACCACGGACCTAATTGACCTAACAGTGTCCTAAACTATGCAGCTCTGAACTTAAAGTAATTACAGCATTGTAAGTCACTTTATGGAATACTATCTATATGATATCTCCTAGTTGTTTATTGCATGTTGTTAAGGTACCCCAGTGATTAAAGCAAACAGGGCGGAGAACGGGAGATCTGTGGTTCAAATACCGGATATGAGATTGAATCTTTCAGTTTCACTCTACCTATTCTTAAAACGTTTTGGCTACACTTTTTTAAACTGTTATTGTGGCTATAAGTTAAGCAAGTGAAACGGAATATAATGAGAGAATGTCTAAACAAAGAAAGTACTGTCCTAGAAGAAGATAACGATATATTGAAAAGATGGGATAATTACTTTAAGGAATTATTAAACAAAGAAGAAACAGTAACCAGCCAGGAGAATATAAGAAATGAAAATGAAAGAGAGGAAAGAATGGAAGGGAAAGAACCTAATCTTTGGGGTATTAACCTAGCAATACAGAAATTGATGAATAATAAAGCACCTGGAGAGGAGAATGTCATATCTGAACTAATAATATATGGTGGGAAGTAAATTAATAAAGCAATTCATAGTGTAATAACAGAAATATGGAGTAATGAACAAATGCCTGAAAGTTGGAAAACAGGAATAATTTATATATATAAAGGAAATAAATATCATTGCCACAATTATTGGGGAATTACATTAGTAAGTGTAGCATACAAAATATTTTCAGATATCGTAAATGATATAGTAAAAAAGCATGCAGAAAGCATATCAGGAGAATACCAATGTTGATTTAGGAGTGGCAGAAGTACAATAGATCAAATATTCACAAGTATTATGGAAAGGAAAGTTTTAGTACAGTATAAATATGATGCAGAACTCTCCCTGTGTAAATAAATTGGTGATGTTGAACTCTCGTGTGATTTAGAACTCTGATGTTTGAGATTCGACATATTGCCGTTTCTCTGGTCGTTTTATGTATGTTACTGATGTTTGTTTTGTGTGTTTGTGCGTGTTTGTGTGTGTTTGTGCATTTGGGAATGGGGGTTGCTGAGTTCTTCGAGTCGAACGCTTGTTGGTGGGGTTGTGTGTGCTTGAACTCTCATATATAAGAATCGAGTCTTGCGATGCTAAGAATGATGTTGGGTTCATGTCTTGGGTGGCAAACATTCGAGTCGATATGTGTAAGTTAAGATGTGAGGGTCGTATGTAGTTACAAGCGTGCTGCAACGCTCATGTATGAGAATTGAGTCCTGGGGTTAAAAAGTAGAAGAAGTGATAAAATTCCATATCTTTCTTTAAGTATAATAGAGTCTAAGTATAGTGAGAACGATGAGCATGATCGATGTTGAGTGTGCTGAAACGCTCATGCTTGATATTGTGTCCTGGTGGTGGGAGGGTCAGTTCGTCTAAGATATTGTGGAGGGGATTGAGTGTGTGCTTAAACTCTCATGTGTGGATATCGAGTAAAGGGTTCGTTATCTTTTGCGTTTAGTGTGTGATAAACTGTAATATCTTTATTCCTTAGGTATAAGAATATCTTTATGCATAAGAATACCGAGAGAATGACTAGTTACGTGTACTGAGAGATATTTATGAAATAAATATATTAAGACGTTCTGGTAGGGGGTGTTCCCTAGCCAGAATTCTCCGTCAGAGGTGTATGTATGACTGGGGAAAGCTTAAGTAAAGGTTAGCTTCTTCCAACATCGAAGTATAATAAAAGAAAAATCTAATAATATAAATCTGTCTGAAGGTTGTATAAAAAGAATGTCCCTCTAAGGTTGATAAAAGTGGAGCTTGACATTGAGAGAAAAAATGTGTATAAGATGAATTGATTTTAAAAGGAATTCTCCAACGATTCCTCCAAGATTGATAAAAGTGGAAGATAGCATTGAGAGAAAAATGTGTATAAGACGTAATATGTAAGTTAAGTATATACTAAAAACAAATGAAATATAAGTTTATGCTTGAAAACATAGAAGTATAACAAAAGAAAAAATAATAATGTGAATCTGTATGGATGTTGTATGAAAAGAATGTCCCTCTAAGCATGATGAAAGTGGAGCATACCATTGAGAGAGGAAAAAACTCTGTATAAGATGAACTGATTTTAAGTATATAGAAAGAACGCTCCAGGAATCTCTCTATGAATGATAATAGTTGAACATAACATTGAAAGAAAAAACTGTGTAGGTATAATATGTAAGTTAAGTGTACGATATGAATTGATTTTGAGTATGTACATGTAAAAGCAAGAGATATAAGCATATGTTTAGAAACATATCTGAATTTACAAGTTAAGTATATGAGAACAATAATCGCTCAAGGGGGGTTAGGTATGTATGTGTTATTCACCGCTATGTTAAGTATATGATAAAATAAATGCGCCGGGGTAATGCAATTAGTTCATTAGCTGCGTATTAGTATATGCGTGTACAAATTGAGGTATGTGTGCAAGTTATATGTAGTTATGATAAGTATATACGTATACGGGGTTCTATAGTAATGTAATAACTATCGATACATTTGATAATAATCGAACTCAATCCCTGGAGGGGATAGGACCATCTAGACCACCTTCTTCCTATTAGTAACGGCTGACCGAATTTCACCCTCACTCTGCACGTGAGAAAAAGATAATCTCTCCAGACGGTGTACAGGGGTATGCAAAGTTATTCCTATTTTATCGATCGAATGTTGGTAAAAATAATGCTATGAAAAAAGAATTAGAATATATTCGTACAATAAACGAATGAATCTATATAGTTGTATGAGTGAAAAAAAAAACGATACTATGAATGTGTTAGTAAGCCAAATGTAAAATATCAAATGTTCAGAAAAATATATTTTGTACAAGCACGTTTGAATAAAGAAATGTGAATCTACATGCTCCTCTAAGATGTAGGGAGTGAATCACAAGCCATATGCACGCGCAACATGGGGTTTGGGGAGACAGAGAGATGGTGAGGTGTAAAACCCTACCGCTATATTAGTTTAGACTATGATAATAAAATCATTAGTACTAAACTTTAAATTCGAACTTTAAACGTGGTTATAATTGTAAAATAAACTGACATACTTACATAATAACATAAGGATCATAGCTCAATTGGAAATGGGCGGAGCCTCTTTCAATAAATACGATCGCATTGACGAGTGACGATTCATTCCATACTTTCGAAATATGGATTCTACAGTAACATATACAAGTTGTATATTGTTTTTTAATCTTTGTTTAATTTACGAAGAGTGTAGAAGTAATGCTGATTCGTTTGTCTTTATATGTTTGTTTCAGACCACGAAATGCTGCAACTAAATCAGTTAGCTGAAGGTGGGACATATCTTCCCACAATGAAACTAAGTGATCTAGACCAGACACAGCAATACGTCATTCATCCGGAAAAACTATGAAGACCAGATATGGTGAGCGAGTGGTCGGTGAAACGTCAGAATTCCAAATTTTCCTCCTGGAGAAGTACCACGGCAAGGAAACTCTTGAAAGCGGCACCAAGCGACATAAACTGACTTTTTTAAGCAGTCAGTAATGTCGTCAACGCTGCAAGAAGGTGAGAATGTTATTTAAATTTTCATAAAAATTGGTATTGTAGTTACTTGCATGTAAATGTTAAATTGTTAATTTTCACGCGTAAAAGTTACGTTCATGTTATTTTTCTTGTACTACGTAAAGTACAGAACTTACGTAAAAGTTACATACTTTCTGAATGTCATAATGAAAGTAAATTACGTGGTAGTTATATGTATGTTATTTAGTTGTACTACGTAAAGTAAAGAACTTGCGTAAAAGTTACATACCATCTTAGTGTAGTAGTTTAAAACGTACGTCTTGATATTGTAGTTACTTGCATGTAAATGTTAAAATTGTTAATTTTCATATCTAAAGGTTACGTACATGTAAATGTGAAAGTTATGTGCATGTTATTTCGTTGTACTATGTAAAAGTTACATACTATCTGAATATTTTAGTTCATTTACGTTATGTGTATGTCATTTCAGTTACGTTATATGAATGTTATTTGCGTAAAAGTTAGTGCATGTAAACGTTAAAGTTACATGCATGTTATGTTGCATGTTATTTCGTTATACCACGTAAAATACAGAACCATTAGTGTAAATTAAAATGCTATCTTACGTACATGTTCTGAACTTACGTATATATTAATTGTACGTGAAACTTCGTAAATCAATGTTAACTGTATGTTCTCGTACGTAAAGTTACCCAAAAATCGAAGTTAAACGAATGTTGTAGGTTCACAAAGTATTTTAATTTTCAACTATGTGATAATGTGTGTTAATATTTTACCAGAAATGCCAAGCTCGGACAACCCCTCTGGACAGCCCTCACCTGAACAGGAAGTGACAGGTACCAAAGGGTCTCAACACGAGGTATTACATTGTGTTCACCTTGAATCATCTTTTAAAAATCGTGTGTATACCTTTGAAATTCGTTAACATGTTGGATCCTGCGATCCACTTATCAGCGTGCAAACGTTTAATTATGAAAGAAGTCGATAAGGGATTAAACACGTATAAATCAAGTCTTAAAGTCGGTTTATGTTTATCGTGCCAGTATATTATATCACAAGATATAAATTTAACTTTAACAGTAAACTGGAAGCTGTATTAAAGTCAACAGATAAATCAGAGTGTTATGAAGGCAAACTTGTTCAAATTATATTATCTAATATAGATAATTTTGAATCGCGTACCAGCTCTAAGGCACTGTACAACTTTGAGTAATCAACTGTATATGTAACACAATAATAATTAATTGAATGCAGGGATGTATACTGAATTACCAGATTTTATAAGGGTAAGGAGAGCTGTTATTAACGTTCGAAATACCGATAATTATTGTTTTGCATAGTGTCTATTAGCAGCCAGATATCCTGTAGAACGTAACAAGAATCGACCCACGTCCTATAAAAAGTATAATATATTTAAACAATTTAAGTTTGGGAATATAACTTTCCCCGAGTCAGAGAAAGATGTGAAAAAATTCGAGAGTCAAAATTCGAATATTTCACTAACGATATACGGCATTGAAAATAAATTGATCATTCTCTTATACGAACCAAGAGAGCTAGAATCACATCATGTTAAACTTCTGATGTATAAATGACATTATTATCTGATAACAGACTTATCACGTTTGCTAGGAAAGCAGCTATCTTGACATAATGGCCGAAAATGGTTATGTGATGTTTGTAATTCATATTTTTACAACAGAATTACGTTTAAATATATATAAAAAGGGATGTATCATGAATCAAATTATCGCTATGCCTGAAGCAGGTAAAAAAGATGTCATCGAGTTCAATGCATCCTCAAAAGGTCTGTAAAGTTTCAACCGTGGTTTATGCAGAATGGAATGTATATTAAGTAAGTAAGTAAGATTCGTGTCAAGATTCATCGGATAAAAGTTGGACGCGTGCTATTCATAAGCATGAATAACATACAATTGCATTACATATGGTTTGTAGTTATTTTGAAAATTTAACGCGTTTCAACTCATTCGAGGTTCCATATTCAATTGAAGAATTTCTTAAAGAGTTAACAATAATTGCAAATGATGTTATTAATATATATATGGTAATAATATCGATATAACTAGAAGAGATGTGGACGAAATAGATTATCAAAGTGCACTACAATGCCATTGCAAACTTTGATCATTGTCATTTGACTGGAAAGTACATGGGAGCAGCTCATAATAAGTGTAATTTAAACAAGAAAATGCCGGGATTCATACCGATATTCTTACTTTGCATGTCAAACTACGATGCTCATTTCATAGTCAAGAAACTAGGTTATGATACGGAACCCATCAATTGCACTGCACAAGCTTCTGAAAATTACTTATCATTTAGCAAAAGATATTCAAATTCTAATGGAAAGAGTATATATCTAAGATTTCTGGATAGCTATCGTTTTTTTTTTTTTTTGGATTCAAAACTCATCAACTTTTCAGATATGTTAGAAGCTAATGATTTTCATTATATCAATAATACATGTACGAATCCTTTGCATAGACGGTTGATGAAACGTAAAGGTGTCTTCCCGTACACGTATGAGGATTGTATAGAAAAATTATACGAGGATAGTCTACCTTCTAAACCTCATTTTGATCATGTAAGCGATGAGGATTATATTCTTGCTAGAACGGTATGGAATGAATTCAAAGTTAAAAATCTGAATGAATATTTAAATTTTTATCTTAAGAGTGATATGTTAATATTAAAGGTTGTGGTTGAACGCTTCCGTGAATTAAGTATCGGATGGTATGGATTGGATCCATGTCAGTTTTATACTGTTCCCGGATTAGCTTATGATACTAAGTTAAGAACGACGGGTGTACAGATTTCATTATTAACAGATAAAGTTATGATTGAATTTTTCGAAAGTGGTATGAGAGGTGGTATATGTACGGTGTCCAAAGATACTCTAAGGCTAATAACAAATACATGAATAGCTATGGTAACACTCAACCAAGTAATTATTGAATGTATGATGAATGCAATTCTTTATATAGCTGTAGTATGGAAAATAATGGTTTACCATCTTCTGATATAAGGTGCTTAACCGATGATGAAATTAAATCAATAGATTTTATGTCTATTACAAACAATTCTGATGTGATACACGTGTTGTAAGTGGATTTTAAATTTCCTCAAAAACTTTACGATTTCCAAAATAATTTACCGCTATGTCCATTGAATGAAATCACTCCAGGTGATAGGTATAAAAAACTGCTAACAACATTGAATGATAAAAATAAATATATATTACATTATCTCAATTTTCAGCAATGTGTTAAACTTGGTTTGAATGTACAACGTATACATCGGGTAATCAGTTGTAAACAACTTAAATGGATAAATCCTCACACTGAACTCAACGCTCGCAAACGAATTGAAGATAAAACAAAATTTGAACAGAATCGAAGGAAGTTAATGAATAATTGTGTTTATGGGAAATTTATAGAGAATTTAAAACGTTATAATTCATTTCATTTAGTTACCAGCTGGAAACAGGCGCGAAAATTAATGGCTGGCCAGATGTGTATAAGGTATGTGATTTTTAATGAGAATTTAATAGGTATAGAATCGCTCAGAAATGAAATATTGATGTATAAACCTATATGCATAGGATAAGCAATCCTAGATATATCCAAACATAAAATGTATGATTTTTGTTATGAAATTTTGAAGAAAACTTAAAAGTTGTTACTTTAAACTACACTGATACAGATGCATTTCTCTTCGAAAAAAGTAGCGATATATACGGGTTTATTAAAACTAATATGCATTTATTCAACACGTCGAATTATCCAGTTGATAACGTGTATGAAATTCCATTAGAGAATAAAAACCTCTACGGTTTATTTAAGGATGAGCTAGCTGGTAAAGTGATGAATGAGTATGTAGGATTGAAGTCTAAACTATACTGTTATAATATGATAATGAATTGATTAAAAACCAAAAGGTGTAGCAAATGATTCGATGGGAGTCATAAACTTTGAGCAATATCTCTCACGTATTACACATCCTGACACGATACATCGAAGCAGGCAGAAATGTTTCAGTAGTTATAAGCATAATGTCCATACCATTGAATTTAATAAAATAGCTTTAAGCAGTACCGATACGAAACGATACATTCCCGATAACTCATTTTCGAAATTGGCATGGGGACATTAAGCTATAGAAAATTTTTAAGTGTAATTTTATGAAAATTTCAAATGATGTAATAAAACATAGTTTCAACTATATGTTATTTTATGTTAAAAGTCTTTTATGTGGTGGTATTTTCAACTATAATCATTTATGAATTTACATTATATTACTAATAATACGAAAAAACATATTACTTCATTCGAAAATGTTGTTAACGTTATGGGGGGAAACTTTTAATTTTTTTTTTTTTTAACGTTAGAGGGAAAGAAAAGTTTTAATCCATGTGAATAACAAGTAAGTTATGATCAGCATAAAAGGACTTAAAACGTAATGGTTTAAGTAAGAAGTATGAATTTAAAGTATGTCACTAATCACATTATTCTTGGGAAATAACATATTACAATTAAATGTTATTTCATGTATGAATTTAAAGTGTATTACTAATTATATGAAAATAACATATTACTTCATTTGAAAATGTTATTATCATGCTTATGTTAAGGAAAAAACTTCAGAATGTTTTTTACGTTAGAGGGGAAGAACACTTTCTAATCAATGTGAATAACAAATAAGTTATGATGAGTATAAAACGTAATGGTATACGTAAGAATGTATCAATGTATGAATTTAAAGTATAATACTAATCACATTATATTTTTGAGAGAATAACATATTACAAAAAAGTTATTTTTTTGTGTAAGCTTGTTTTACGTTAGGGAATGAAATAGAAAATTTGAATGTGAAATGTTATGTGTGAAGGAATCAAGGTGAATAACAAAGCATATCATTAAAATTATCATTCTTTATTGATTCTGGAGAAAATAGCATATTGCAATTAAATTTTATTTCAACTATAATCATCCATGAGTTTAATGTATGTTATTAATCACATGAAAATAACACATTACTTCATTTGAAAATGTTATTATCATGTTTACGTTAGGGAAACAACTTTTCAATGTTTTTACATAAAGGGAAAGAACACTTTTTAATCAATGTGAATAACAAATAAGTTATGATAAGCATAAAACGTAATGGTATACGTAAGGATGTATCAATGTATGCATTTAAAGTATATTACTCATCACATTATTTTTTGAGAAAATAACATATTACAAAAAATGTTATTTTCTGTATAACCATGTTTTACGTTAAGGAATGAAATAGAAATTCCGAATGTTTAATGTTATGTGTGAAGGAATCAAGGTGAATGAAAAAAGAATATCATTAAAATTATCTTTCTTTATGAGTTGTGTTTTTATTTATCAATTCTCAGTCTCATTAATCCATTCATGGGTAGGAAAATCCTACCCATTTCACCAAAATCCTATCAACACGTCGTCTGATAATCCTTTCAACTAGATACGTGTCTGGATATTGAGTTTTCTGTACTTCCTATCCGTAAAATGCTCCTTGAATTACTTTACCTTCCAGATCCTCGATCAGGTATTGCAATGGATGTGTCATCTTTAAGGTATGTATCTTAAACACCTCAATACTCCAATTTGGTAGATAACCTTTCTCCATCACTCCTTTGTGCTTAGAAACCCTCACGTAATCACCAACACGATGGACTCTAGATTTCCTCTTGTCACGCAATCTTTTGTCATATTTGTATACGCTGAGGAGAAGTAAATTATCACGAACGTCTACAAGTCTCAAACGAATCGTCCGATGGTATTATTTATGTATGAATAATCCTGGGTAGTATGTTTATCCACTGATATGAAACTTTAACAATAAATTCCTAATGCAGACTCATTTTGATTGTTCTTATTAAACGTTCGACTGCTGCAGCCTTAACGTGAGTGATTGTACTGTAGTGATTAATATTATTCCTATTCATTAGTTCGCGGAAATGTTTATTGTAAAACTCTTTTCCGTTATCAGATTGAACGTTCTTCGGAAACGATTCCATTTCTTTCAATATTTCCTCCATCGCATTCGAAACGCTAAGCCCAATTTTATGACGTAATGGTCGTGCATAAGCCATCTTGGAATAGAAATTCCATGCAAGAAGAATATACTTATAATTTCTATTTTCTCCTGCATAATTAGACATGGCCATAATATCTATCTGTACTAAATCATTCATTCCTTTGCTAATGATCTTACGTCGTAGAAAATGTCTTCTGGCAGGTGCATGTAATTCAGATGCAATGTGACGCATATTCATGCTATAATTTTTTATGTTTTAAGTTTTGTAATAATTTCTTCTATCTCGGGTGAATGATTCAAATTACCTGCCTCCCTCTATGCAACTAATAATCTTAATCTGTCCATTATTTCATTAGGATCATTCCAAAAAAAGTAATATAATTTTCTCTGCGGTGTATGTTCTTTCCAACATAAACCGTATACAGCTCCTTTACTCACACGAGCTGTATTCGGTGGAGGTTTTTTAGTTGAGTAGTACCCTTAAGGTGGAGCCCACGTACCCCACTGTGCCCTCCAACACAGTGGAAATCCATAATTCCTCCACTCCAAGAAAAAGTTTACTCAGACGATCACGAATTATATGACGATATTTGAATCTGCTACTTGAACTTCAGCGGCCATATCTCGAATATCCGTGTCTGTACACTTTCATATTCTGTAAAATCTGTGAATATACGTATAAATCCTCTTCGATATACGACGATCTGAGAGGTAAACGATTGATAATCCATACAACCCTGCAGTTGGTTCGTACGTGGCTGCTCCTATCTGAATGCCATCAGATATCAACACAATGGGTTTATTACTTAGTTTATATCCATCATCTTCGTATCGTACGCCGTAAGTGATGTCTATATCACTCGAACTAGCATTTCTAACCTTGTGTAGGTACTTTGACATGAGATCAGCTCCATTAGCGCTGTAGGTCACGTGGTCTGTTTTTTCCTCCTCTTGGTGTGCTTTTACTGTTATTTTCAATGATTCGGTTACAGGTTGAAGAACTTCAAAAATGATTCGTTGCGTTTCGAATTTAATTCCTTTGAGAGAACGTAACTTTTTTCTTATTTCCCTACTATGATGGGCAATGGATTCTTTAAGTCTTACAGCTTCAGCATCTATATCGAAAAGAATGCATAATTAATCGGCTACTGCTAATTTATATGAAACTATCAGTTCTATACTTAATATATGTCTTTCTTTAGCACGTCCTGCAGGCGCTGTAAACGATAGTATATCTCCAGTTTCAACGATTGCAGGATATCTTTCAACTAGTCTAGCGTTTATTGCGAACAATGTACCATTTACTGTATGCGGATGTACTGATGAACACGAAAGCACATTCCCATTCCCCGGAGCCTTGTAGTATTCCAGTTCCGATGTTAACGTATGTCTTAAAGAGGGACCTCGAAACGGACGTGTTTGCAATGCAATTGTGAGTTGAGCTTTCAATTGTTGTAACATAGCGTTTACAAAGTTTCTCATTCGTGCTTTCATAGTATGAATATCGTTATTTATAATGATCAGTTTATTATCAAGTTCCGTTTGTCGTGCGGCTAATTTTTTCATTTCTATTTCCAGTGGCGGCTGATGGATAAAATCAGGAGTGTGCTGCAAAGCTACCTATTAAAAAATACTTACATTTTTAATTAATGTCGAAGTATGAAGTCCATGCAATGCTCCTTTCTATTGCAGAACTTATCAGTGACTGGTGCTAAAATCCTTCACCTTAGAAGCAATGCTCTTCTGTATTGACAACATGGCTAGGGCAGTAAGGCATTTTTGAGACATGGTGTTTCTCAGACATGTTTTACGTGCTTTAAGCATGAAAAACATCTGTAACTAAAATGTTCAACAAAGTGGTAGCTTCAGAAAATTAATCTTGCAAGCTGTTTCAGAATTGAGAAGTATTTTTGGACCGGTAAAGAATAAAGAACAATAGAGTATTGGGTGCAATTATGAATAAGATGAATTAATAAACAACCAAGATATTGTGGGGTTTATAAAGGCACAACGAATAAGATGGCTAGGGAATATTGAAAGAATGGCAGAAGACAGAATCCCAAAAAGAATATTGAAAGGAAGGTTGTTTTCTATAAGGAAAAAAGGAAGGCCAAAAACAAGATGGTTAGATGATGTAGTAGAAGATTTAAGAAAGATAGGAATTAGAGGGTGGAACGGTAAAGTTGAAGATAGAGATGTGTGGAGAAAGATCGTGCAGGAGGCCGAAGCTCGTCCACGAGAGAAGAAGATTTTGGCCATAACTGGACAATGGCAAAAGATCACCTAGTATCTTCACTCGTGACATATACTGCACAATGGCAGTATCTCTTTATATTATCGGATTTAGAGTGTTTTTTAGCGCAACTGCCTTGTTCCATTAGACAAAATATTCGTAAATGTACTACGCATAAGGAAAGCGACCGGTAAACAGCATGCTTTGTATGCTTGTCACGCTTAGTTGCTTTCTTCAGTGTCTACTGAAAGAATCAGTGTTCAAAACCTCCGGTTTACCCCGCCGCTTATTAACATCGGTAGCAAGGCAAAGTAAATCGCTATTGAGGAGCGACAAATTATAATAAATGTTCACACAAAATGTAAAACCTGTGTAGAGACAGAAAGAATGATGGACAGAAATCATTAAACCATTTTTAGTGCTAAAAGGGGCAGCAAATGCTTGCCAATTTACCCAGAAATGTAAGACCACCAAAACTGAATATTAGGGATAGCAGAACTGTGATTAATATGGCAAACAAAACATCTGGAATTGCAGCACCTGAAATAGCAGTTCAGCTGAAGGAATCGATCGGTAAGGATGTTCATCTACGCACAATCACCAGAGTGCTCAATAGTGCTAGTTACCATGCAAGGGTGCCAAGAAAGAAGCTATAAGTGAGCAAAGTAAATCAAAACAGAGAAAGGAATTTTTCAAATCATATCTGTAGCGAAGTGCAGAATTCTGGGATAATTTTCTGTTCCTGATGAAAGTAAATGTAATATTTAGCACAGTGATGGAATAATCTTAGGCTGCAGGAAACCAAACATTGAATATGGTGGGCATAGTGAAACATGGTGGAGGCAGTGTAATGGTGTGGGGGTGCATGACATATGCAGGTGTAGGTGTCTTGTTTTTATAGACGATACAACGAATAACTCTGCTTATTTACATATACTCAAAAACGCGTGGAAAATACTGCTCAGGAATTAGTATTGCAGGGAAATGTTTATATGCAGCAAGATAATGAACCCAAGCACACCGTAGAAGTAGTTCGATTATGGCTTCTGTAGCATGTTCCCCAACTTCTGCATATACCACCGCAATCTCCGGACCTCAAACCGATTGAAAATATTTGGACTGATCTATAAGAACGAGTCAGAAGAAAACATGAAAAGTAAAAGGCATCTAAGGAAATACTCTTAGAGGAGTGGAATAACATCGGAGTTAATTTGCCAACAATGCATGTATATTGAATGCCTAGAGGCTAAAAGGCAAGCCGTTCTCTTGCGAAAAGGTCTAATGACGAAGTATTAAAATCCAAATACTTTTGTCAGTTCAAGTTCAGTTTATTTCTATGTATTTCTTTAGAATGAGTATTTAGGATTGTTTTAATGTATATAGATATTTTTATATATTAAAGAATGAAATATGCTGCTTTGGTTTGTAGCTCAGTACGTTTTGTTCATTTTCATTGTGATCAATGGTACTAACAATCGCATTCAAATAGTAATGTCTGCATCTGTATATCTTTTGTGTAGTACTATTTTGTCTATCTCTAACTGTTTAAGAATTAAGCAAAAACATCTAGAATGAAGAGGATTTAAGAGGCCAGAAAATACGAGATACATGTTTCATATGTAGTGAAAATCTCTTAAATATGAAGGTCGTTTGATAAGTCTGGTAGCTTTCAGTTTAGAGATGAACATTTTTTGTTGCAACTTTGTGGGTGATAAGCCTGCTTACTCAAAAGATTGTACGGAAAATTGTAATGTGCTACAATATATATTTCATTGTTTTTAGCCATAAAGAATTGGTCATTGTGATAGCTGCGACTGAGAACATTTTCGTGCTGTTATTAAACATTTTCATTTGGAGGGCTAGACTGCCGTACAAGTCAAAACTGAACTGAATTAAGTACACGCGGAATCTGCACCAACATTGAGGACCATTTACTTTTTGATCAATGAATTTAAACGTGGTCGTAGAAGCTCCGAAGATGAATCGCGCTCTAGTAGTCCAATTGAGGTCACCACACAGGACACCGTTGAAAAAAATCCACGATGTGGTTGTGCAAGATCGCCGAATCAAAATTAATGAGATTGCTGAGGCTATTGGCATCTCAACTCAGTGAGTGCACAATATCCTGCATGAAAATTGGCAATGAAGAAGCTGTATGAAAATGGGTGCCGCTATATTGCTCACAGTCAGCCAAAAGCGCATCTGGAAGAACACTTCTACAAAGTGTCGGTGTTGCGATGTTTAATCACGACCTACAAGACTTTTGCGCCGATTTGTGACCGCGGATGAAACTTGGATCCAACATACAGACCAAATTCAAAACAGCAGTCAAAACAATGGACAAAGGCTGGTAAAAGTGCAACAAAGAAGGCAACGACCACTTTGTCAGCTGGTAAGGTGATAGCCGCTGTTATTTGGGGGTGGGGATTCCTAAGGAATAATCCCCATAGACTGTTTGGAAAAAGGCAGAACCATAACTGGAGCTTATTATGCTTCATTGTTGGATCGTTTGTAACATGAGTTAACTGAAAAGAGTCCGAGATAGAGACGCAAAAACGTTCTCTTTCACTGGGATAATGCTGCATCGCACATATCAGAATTGCAATGGTGAAAGTGCATGAGTTGGGCTTTTAATTGGCTCCTCATCCACCTTATTCACCAGACTTAGCCCGAAGTAACTTCTTCCAGTTCCCAAACTTGAAAATTTGGCTTCGTGGTAAGAAATTTTCTGAAATGAAGAAGTGATAGTCATCGTCAACGAGTATTTTGCATACCTTGACGGAACCTCCTTTTCCGACCGGTTGAAAAAGTTGGAATATCGCTGGAGCTAGTGTATAGCCATCAATGCGGACTATGTCGAGAAATATGGTGAGAGGTTCACGGAAAAAAAAAAACATTTATTCTTGGATTTTTACCAGACTTGTCAAACGACCGTCGTATATGGTACTTTATAGTCAAAATGGGTTAGGTATTTTTTGGGAAATTCAAATTTTACAGACATTGGCTATTTCTGGATCGAGAATTTCCTTTATAAACACATCTTCGCATTACATTCTTGGAACACGATGAACCTAAATATTACGTTAACTTGTACCCGCTTATACTTATATATGCAGCCTCTTCGAGTAACTACTACGCTTCTCTGCATCCGGGCTGTATTGGAAGTTGGATATCGCCAGCCATGCTACTTTGTTAGTCTCATCCACTTATAAGTTTCGCTGCGCGGCGTTAGGAAGTGCTAGTTTCGCCGGCAGAAGGAGCTAAAATACTGACAGTTGAATAGCGCCATACCGGCGTGGAAGGCCGAGGACAAGAATCGTACTTCTGTTATGGATCTCGGACTGTGAACATTTCAATGTATTCGCCACTCTGCTCGTAGGAACCATTGGGGACATCTTTGGCTTCACTTCATAATGTAAGCTTCTATCACATCTTTTCTAAATTTCTATTCCAAATTTTTCTCCTGTGTTTCTCGGGTGAATTATTTAAAATTTCGCGTAGTTAACAAAAAATAAGAAAAGAAACACTAAAAGAAATTATAAAAACTTAATGGGGCAAGGCCATGTGATTGATACTATACCTACTAAACTTCATTAATGTTAACAATTTAAAGCTAAAGCAAAATAGGTACATTGTTATGTTTGAAATTTCGAGAGTATAAAGATAAAGAGATTGTTGAAAGCAACCAATTGGAATATTTTGTGCCTTTCCTTAATAATCCTATACGCATCTCTTACTCATGGCTTCCCTATTATTAATATTTGTAGGAAGCGGTACAAACTGTAATTTTTTTTTTTGAATCATGGTGTTCATAGACAAACGCTATCAATTACAAAAATCACATCATCTCCACCAGCGCGCCTGAATTTCGTCTCTCAGGAATTCCTTCACATTTTTAAATTAATATTCTGCAGTCCGCGCCGTGGCCGAGTGGTTAGGCCACTCGACATTCACCAAGGTGGCCAGGGTTTGATCCCAGGTGACCGCAAAATAAGGTTTGTGGCGGACAACTGGGCTCTGTCGTGGATTTGCTCTGGGACCTCCGGTTTTCCCCGCCATGATCCACCAATTGTTCCATCATCCATCTTTCCTATCATTCATTTCGCCCTCATACTACCATCCACTTCTCTCGCTCTCATCCCCTCAACCCTGGTTCCTCTATCAGGCTCAGTGCTTCGGATTCCCTTGCCCCATCTTTCCGTGCTAGTGGAACCGGAGTCCATTAACACTGTGATCAGTAAGGGAGGAAAAAGAGATTAATATCCTTCAAAGTTAAATCATATAGGACGATGAATGAAGGGAGTGAAATGAGGTATTCAGGTACCTTACACTGACCGAGATTCGAAGTCGGGACCTCCTGAACACATACAAGTAAATGTACGTAATATGGTTGTTGCTTTTAAGCACACTTAAAAGTCATCAGTTTGGAAGTAACCCGCTACCTCACATCAGTCACAGAGATACACCCACAAGAACCATTTTCTAGAAATGCTTGTTTGAATTCAGGGAGTCTCAAAACACGTATTGTCAATGAAATTTCTATTTCAGATGTTACTTAATATAAGTACATATTAAGGGAGTTGTCGCTGCTGTAATGTGTCACTCGTATTTGGGAGGTCGCGTGCTCTATCCCGGTCGACCGCTCTCTAATTTGGTCTAAACTCTCTTTTTTTTTTAGGTTACCACTTTTATATCACGCTTTCCTTTCCATCCTTTCCCTCCAATCCTTTCCCTTATCTTTCACACTCGTGGTGTATGGTAGTGCTGGACAGATGGTGCGATGCTTACGCATTGTAAATGCTGTTCTCGATACTAGAGAGGCAGATGAGCTTTTTCTAAAAATTCTTCTTGTGTTCAGGGTGTTTGAAAACAGTTATTTACGGTGAAATCCCGGAATAGAGTTTTTGAGTGTAGTTTGTAGATCCCTTTCTTAATATACCAGTACGGTAAGCAAAATGCTCTAGAATATTTATAAAAAAAACTGGACTCTTAAATCGAGGCGATATCATATAGGGATTATTTTTTTTTTCATTCAGAGTTGGTCAATATTTTTATTCTTATTCCTCTTGTATCTCATAGAATGCACCTTAGTGCAGAGCTCTGTAGTGTGCTGCTATTTTTGAGAGATTTTATTAGCCACCAGAAGAAGCTAAAAGAAGTAGAGGTGTAAAAAATGGCTGCTTACGTGAAGAATGCACACACTGCTTTGAAATATTACAAGGACTACAATTGCACAATAATATTGTGTCTTTCAGGGAACAAGTGCTATAGGTCAAGGGGAGATATTACGTTAGCCCTTGTAGCTGTTCCAAGGGCTAATTCAGATTCAGAAGAGGATGAAAACTGTCATGGAGATGAGATTTCAATTCATTCAGGAAATGTGAAGAATTAAAGCTGGATGATATTACACATTTCCCCTTCATGAAAAAATAGGGAGGATGCAGGATCTGCTAACAGGGACAAACAATAGTGGTTTGTAGAAAGTGTAACATGAGGTTATCTTTCAATGAAAAAACAACTGTTTTCTAACCCTTCATTTTATTTTCTGTGCTGTTTACAGTACAAGTTCTAGATTTGAATTTAATGTGATTACTAATGTACAGAAGTTAACATAAATAAACATTCAACAACTAAAAACAAATAAATTTTAAAACAATGAAATGTTCAAATGCTCGAAGTGCTGAAATTTGGGATCTTTATCTTGTCTAAAGAATATGAAGACAACAGATTGCTCGTCTGGATGGACCATCGACGCATAGAGGTCATAGCCCTGGCCCTGCATGTAGCGCAGCATGAGTCCTTTGCCAAGTTGTTCATGTGAGCAATCTAGTGTTAACGCCTTAATATTAAGGATGTTAAAAGGAATTGTTCTGAGCACTTCCAACTCTTGGCCCTTGACGTCCAGGCAAAGATAGTCAATTTCGGTCCGATTCAGTGCAAGCATAATGGAATACAGTGGCAAGCATTGAACATCCGTCATGCCAATTTTTTTTTGACCAGATCGAAGTGTCCTGTTTTTCTCAGATTTAAGGTGTTGGTAGAAAGTTCTCATATGAGGATGGGTATAAATACTAATGCATGAAGGAGATACCCAAGCTTTCCGGTTCTTCTCTAAAATTTGAGAGACTTTTATGGGATCATGTTCTACGAGAAGACCTGTCCAGCTGAGACGATACTCAAATAAAAGCGTGTTACTGCGAGTCTCGCCATCAAACGCTCTAGCTTCCACAAAGAATCCATTTCTTTTAAACTGCATCATATAAGCTAAATTCTCTGCCATTTCCACGGCGAAACCCCCTAGATATGGATCAACCAAGTTGTAAGCAGTACGATGAGGCGAGGGTGCTATTAGAAACTTTGATCTTATTGCATTTATCAGCAGCGGGTCATGCATATTTATTTGTTCATCATTCAGCTGTTCGAGATACGTTAAGTTGTGGAGATGGTAAACCACAGTTGTTTCCTCTTCTTGTTCCCACGAACTTTGCACGAACATCATCACACCAAAAATAATAATCATGAATGCTTCCAGTAACATTAATTTTTGTTTTAGCTTCATCTTAAGACACTGCTGATATATCAAACACTTGGGACAGCGAACTGATGCATGAACCTGAAAAGGAAACAACTACAATAATGAAAAGTGTAACAACACAAGGCCTACCGACCCTGCCTACAATTTAATACCACAAATTAATTGTAATGGGTATGCTCTTGGTTAATAAAGAGAAAAAATAAATACATAGTATATAATATTATTTAATATTAATAATATTAATATTATTAATATATGATATTAATATATCATAAACATTATATATAAACCAATTACCACAAAGTTCCAATCGTTTTAGGAGCATAAAGGGTGGTAAGTTGGTATACTGCTGAGAAATTTCTCGAGACCAATTGCCTAAAAGCCTGTGCACTAAAACTAATGAACAGTATAGAGTTTCGGGAAGCTAGTTCCTAATCAAGCATGTATGGGTCCAGTAGGTATATGTATTTTTCAAAGTAGCTTACAATTTCCAAAATCTACTAATAACACAACAATGGCAATGTGCTTAATTTTTAAATAATTAAAAAAGAGAATTATATTAGTAACTAGAATATTTACTAAAGAAACACATTTATTTCTGAAGTAGACAATATTTTACATATTCCGCTAGATCTTTTCTTACCATTACTGCTGTAATTCTTAGTGTTAAAAGTGAATGAGTGGGTTTATAATAAAAGGTAATAAAATTGTGTAACAAAAATCTGGTACTTCTGGATGAGAGCTCCTACAAGTATTGCTATTTCTTCTCTCTCTGTACAAATGCAGGGCTGATATCGTGCGAGTAACAAATCCGCCATTCTGGCTAACAATTATTTCCATTATTTCTCTAACTTACCAATAAATAGTGTTCAAAACATTCATTACATGTGACTAATCACTGAAATCCTGAGTTTACTTAGCAACTACTTGTCATTCCAAAGAGCGCGAGCAAAGCGAAAAGGTGTTCTCAATA
>CM060950.1:361675025-361687525 GCA_030765055.1 Mantis religiosa
ACACACACACACACACACACACACACACACACACACACACACACACACACTGTCATTCACAGACCGTTCTTTTAAACTGTTTGGCTTAGGGACCCCAAAACGGCATTATTTCCATAGCTTTCTTTTAAACCTTTGGACATCAAGATCTCAAAATGTATACCATTTTCAGTCAAATCACCGTATCAAAATTGTTAGTAGAGTGCAATGTCTTATTTAGCTACTGCTTAATAGGTGATAGAGTACGTAAAAAATCAAGAAAACGCAATTGGTTGATTTCATTTATCATCCTCGTAGGGGTAACTATGCACAGTGTGCTACTTAAATGTATTTATAGATGACTACATTTTAAAACAAACCTTTCTTGAGAAGACAAGTAATTTGCCATTGTGAATGAGTAATTGTTGCTAATGTGTGCGATGGAATATGTGAAGCCAAAAATCAAATTTATTTATATATTTGACTCGGGGTTAGCATCTGCGCAAAAAGGCCGAACGATTTTTACAAAACTTAAGTGTACAAAAGTACTATGGATCTACTTCGAAGATAAGTTTTTATATCACTCGCCTTGATTACCTGAAAGGTATAAATCTGTAATATAAATCAAGAAAAAATATTGAAATACATTGTTTATTATTTAGCATTTACTTTTCTTATTTTTATTATTGTAAGTTTTAATAGCAAACGTGTGTGAATTTATACCCTGAAAAGTTTTGATATTACAAAATGTTTATTATACGAGCATTTAAGAAGTTTGAAAATACATTTCACTTTACTGTAGCTGAGATTATATATATATATAAACCAAATACCACACAGCTCTAATCGTTTTAGGAGCATAAAGGGTGGTAACCTTTTACCATTACAAGTAAACATAGAGTTGTCCTTGATAGTATATCTCAACAAAATAAAAAATAATCTTCTAAAGTCCAATCTAACATTTGAAAGCTCCTCACATATATAACATAAGAAATAAAGGAAGCTTAACAAAACCAAAAGTGAACACATTTACTTATTTCCTGAACAGCTTAACCTCACACGTTATCAACTTATATAATGCACTGCCACCAGAAGTTAAAGGCTGCATGAACATAAAAGGTTTTAAAAGGAAAGTTGCTCCAAATTTACTGAAGGCATATATTGATAGCTGATAAAGTGTTACACATTTATAGCTGGTTTAATAGCTGAACTGGTTAAAAATTAATATGGATTAATGTCCCATATAACATGTAGCCTTTTTTATCTGTAAAGATCTTTGTTACTATTATTTCTTGAGTTATAGTGAATGTTTGCATCTTTGTATGTTTCATATATGTTATTCTTGTACGGTAATTCATTCCTACTGTGAAAATGTAATATGAGTATTGTTAAGAGGTGTTTGCCATCATTTTATATATTTTTGTACTGTTCTCTAGCATGAGTTATGGCTCTGTGAACCTTTTCAGATAACAATAAAAAAAAATTGGTATACTGCTGAGAAATTTCTCGAGACCAATTGCCTAAAAGCCTGTGCACAAAAACTAATGAACAGTATAGAGTTTCGGGAAGCTAGTTCCTAATCAAGCATGTATGGGTCCAGTAGGTATATGTATTTTTCAAAGTAGCTTACAATTTCCAAAGTCTACCTGTAATAACACAACAATGACAATGTGCTCTATTTTTAAATAATTAAAAAAGACAATTATATTAGTAACTAGAATACTTACTAAAGAAACACATTTATTTCTGAAGTAGAGAATATTTTACATATTCCGCTGGATTTTTTCTTACTATCACTGCTCTAATTCTTAGTGCTAAAAATGAATGAGTGGGTTTATAATAAAAGCTAATAAAGTTTAGTAACAAAAATCTGGTACTTCTGGACAAGAGCTCCTTCAAGTATCGTCATTTCTTCTCTCTCTCTCTCTCTCTCTCTCTCTCTCTCTCTCTCTCTCTCTCTCTCTCTCTCTCTCTCTCTCTCTCTCTCTCTCTCTCTCTCTCTCTCTCTCTCTCTCTCTCTCTCTCTCTCTCTCTCTCTCTCTCTGTACAAAATTCAGGGCTGATATCGTGCGAGTAACAAATCCGACATTCTGGCTAACAATTATTTCCATTATTTCTCTAACTTACCAATAAATAGTGTTCAAAACATTCATTACATGTGACTAATCACTAAAATCCTGAGTTAACATAGCAACTACTGGTCATTCCAAAGAGCGCGAGCAAAGCGAAAAGGTGTTCTCAATATACTTAAGATTCGTAATCTAGTAATAACCTTGGTTTTCTGCGCGACGTTAGGTTAGGACAGTACAATTTTTAAATTTACGTTTGCTTTCCTCGCCTATCTTGTAATACGGTGTGTATATTGGCAAATGCAAGAACAACAAGAATAGGAAGCAGAGGAATGAAAACAAATTAAAGCCTCGACAATCCATCTCAATTAAATTCCTCCTTTTTGTTGCATTTGCATCAGCGAATGCGCTATAGCAACTCCCGAGTTGATATAAAAGTTTAAGAAGCTGTTGTTTCTCGAAGAAACACAACTTTTCTATAAAAACAGTCTTAAATGGTTGACTGGATGGGCTACTATCCCTAAAAGCCGCTTTTAAAGTATTCCCATACACGTTTCGTTCAAATTCTTATTTTGCAGGCTTTAGACGGTCCCTTTAGTCCAGAAGTACGCGAGTTTGCCAAGTAATAAACCTATTCCATGTGAGCATAGTCCACTAAAACTCAAGAAAATAATTATTGACCTCAGTGAAATTGCAGAAAAGGAGCAAAAATAAAAGTGCAGAAAACGCAAATCAGTAACATAACCTTAAAGCGGATACCATAATGGTATCTAGGAGAAAAAAGGAACTAATCCCCAACTGTTGTTGGTAATTATAATTAATCGACATTTGGGTTATATATTCAGACTAACAGATTTTATGAAATTAGAGAGCTTCAGAGTAACTCACACAAAGTTAATTCTCAGTATTTGTACTTACCGAAAACAGGCTGAATGAAGGCTGGTGTATCTTAGTTTAGATCAAAACATTTTTTCAGTTTAAGTTTTAAATATTGTAATACAGCTTTTCCATTCACTAAATGTTTATTAACCAGCTTTCCAAAGTAACCAGAGTGTTATATCTTATTCCTCAGAAATAATTTGTGATAAAGAACAAATGAATACATTTCCAAAGCCATGGAGTAGTTAAAATATGTATATGTCGCCTTCATTTATTTATGTTTATTATTATTATTATTATTATTATTATTATTATTATTATTATTATTATTATTATTATTATTATTATTATTATTATTATTATTATTATTATTATTATTATTATTATTATTATTATTATTATTATTATTATTATTATTATTATTATTATTATTATTATTATTATTATTATTATTATTATTATTATTATTATTATTATTATTATTATTATTATTATTATTATTATTATTATTATAACTATTTATTATTATTATTATTATTATTATTATTATTATTATTATTATTATTATTATTATTATTATTATTATTATTATTATTATTATTATTATTATTATTATTATTATTATTATTATTATTATTATTATTATTATTATTATTATTATTATTATTATTATTATTATTATTATTATTATTATTATTATTATTATTATTATTATTATTATTATTATTATTATTATTATTATTATTATTATTATTATTATTATTATTATTATTATTATTATTATTATTATTATTATTATTATTATTATTATTATTATTATTATTATTATTATTATTATTATTATTATTATTATTATTATTATTATTATTATTATTATTATTATTATTATTATTATTATTATTATTATTATTATTATTATTATTATTATTATTATTATTATTATTATTATTATTATTATTATTATTATTATTATTATTATTATTATAACTATTTATTATTATTATTATTATTATTATTATTATTATTATTATTATTATTATTATTATTATTATTATTATTATTATTATTATTATTATTATTATTATTATTATTATTATTATTATTATTATTATTATTATTATTATTATTATTATTATTATTATTATTATTATTATTATTATTATTATTATTATTATTATTATTATTATTATTATTATTATTATTATTATTATTATTATTATTATTAGAGAGAAAGAGAGAGAAGGAGAGAGAAAGAGAGAGCGAAAGAGAGAGAAAGACAGAGAGAAAGATAGGGAAAGAGAGAGAGAGAAAGAGAGAAAGAGAGAGAGAACGAGAGAGAAAGAGAGAGAAAGAGAGAGAAATAGAGAGAAAGAGAGAGAGAAAGATAGAGAGAAAGAAAGATAGAGAGAGAGAAAGAGAGAGAGAGAGTAAGAGAGAGAGAAAGAGAGAGAAAGATAGAGAGTGAGAGAGAAAGAGAGACAGAGAGGGAAAGAGAGAGAAAGAGGGAGAGAAAGAGAAAGAGAGAAAGAGAGAGAAAGAGAGAAAGAGAGAAAGAGAGAAAGAGAGACAGAGAGGGAAAGAGAGAGAAAGAGGGAGAGAAAGAGAAAGAGAGAAAGAGAGAGAAAGAGAGAAAGAGAGAAAGAGAGAAAATTGGTGTTTGGTGTGCTCTGAATGCTTAGGGATATATTGGGCATATATTCTGTGAGGAAACACTTCAAGGACAGAGGTACAGGTATGCAATAATCAGACCATTTCTGGAATATTTGTGTGGCTTTGAATGCACACAGCCATATTTTCAACAGACCCTGCTGCAGCACATACAGCTTATTTATAGTTGCAATTAACTAGGGAAATCTTTTGAAGAAAGAGTTATCTGAAAAGGACTATGGCCACCACGATCCCCAGACCCTGCGCTATGCGATTTTTATTTATGGGGGAACTTAGAAAATAAAATGTATCCGAACAAGCCACGTACTTTGGAAGAATTAGAAAACAATATCAGAACTTAATTAGTGCAATTTCATAAGATGAATTAATGCGTGTCAACAGAAATTTTCTTCGAAGGTGCGACACGTTGTGGCAGTATAAGGACATCTTTTCTAACATTTGTAACAAAAGTATGTGACTATTGTAATTATAATTTACATGATTTACATGATTACTAGAATTTAAATATTCCAAAAGGCAACAGTGTGCCTAATGCGGCGGAAGCGTGCCTTCTGCTTCAGCACTAACCGCCAACCATCCGGCAACCAGTGAAAAATAAGGCACTGTATTACTAATCATAGCACATTTCATTAAATTACACCATTTAGTCAAACTATTTCTGAGATATCCTTTCTTTTTTGTTTGAATTTTTTAATACTCATTGCGACCTTAAGATGTTCTCTTCTACTGAAATATTGGTGTGGAGCTGTTAGTTGGAATGCATGGCATCACTACCTACTATACACGTAATGGAGGCAGAAGAGAGAGAAGGAACACTATTAACCTATTATATGAGAAAATTATAGGTATTTAAAAATTTAAACCAATACCAACGTATGCTTATCTCAAATATAGTTATTTAAAAAATAAATACGTAAATAAGTAGGTAAACTTTGCACAGTTAACATTAACGAACAGAGCTTGGCTCCTTGTTTTTGAGCTATGCTTCTCACAGACACAAGTCCGACAAACAAACACACACACACACACACACACACACACACACACACACACACACACACACACACACACACACACACACTGTCATTCACAGACCGTTCTTTTAAACTGTTTGGCTTAGGGACCCCAAAACGGCATTATTTCCATAGCTTTCTTTTAAACCTTTGGACATCAAGATCTCAAAATGTATACCATTTTCAGTCAAATCACCGTATCAAAATTGTTAGTAGAGTGCAATGTCTTATTTAGCTACTGCTTAATAGGTGATAGAGTACGTAAAAAATCAAGAAAACGCAATTGGTTGATTTCATTTATCATTCTCGTAGGGGTAACTATGCACAGTGTGCTACTTAAATGTATTTATAGATGACTACATTTTAAAACAAACCTTTCTTGAGAGGACAAGTAATTTGCCATTGTGAATGAGTAATTGTTGCTAATGTGTGCGATGGAATATGTGAAGCCAAAAATCAAATTTATTTATATATAGGAATTTGGCTCGGGGTTGGCTTCTGCGCAAGAATGGCCGAACGATTTTTACAAAACTTAAGGGTATAAAAATACTATGGATCTACTTCGAAGATAAGTTTATATGTCACTCGCATTGATTACCTGAAAGGTATAAATCTGTAACATAAATCAAGAAAAAATATTGAAATACATTGTTTATTATTTAGCATTCACCTTTCTTATGTTTTTTATTGTAAGTTTTAATAGCAAACTTGTGTGATTTTATACCCTGAAAAGTTTTGATTTTGCAAAATATTTATTAGACGGGCATTTAAGAAGTTTGAAAATACATTTTACTTTACTGTAGCTGAGATTATATATACATAAACCAATTACCACACAGCACCAATCGTTTTAGGAGCATAAAGGGTGGTAACATTTTACCAGTACAAGTAAACATAGGAGTAGCTGTCTGACAGCGGAGTAGGTAACATCGCAACACCGTGACGACTTGTTTACCTTTCCGGCGCGCGAGGCAGCGTTAGTAGAACGGGGCAAATTGCCGGCCTAATTCTACATCAAATTTCTTTGTGTTTTCACGTGCGTACTTTCTATTCGTGAAGTGTTAAAATTTAGTGTACTATGGCTGACCCCCCTGATACGGGGCAGCTAATCTACTCCGCAATGCAGAAATGTTACCAGCAAGAAGAACAACTTTCTGCTTCCACTTCTCTGCAGCAATCTCTACCGACTCTTCACTGTGAACCAGTCCAAACTTCACTCCGTCCTACGACTTCTGCTACTAGTGGAAATGACGAACGTGCTTCTAAGCGGCAGCGGACTTCAGAAGCATCCGTTGCGCCATTAGACTCAAACATGGATTTTGACTCGAGTGATTGTGTACCAAATGGGAACTTGCCAGTAGACACCTCGGACGTCAGCCCTCTTCAGTCTTCGACGACGAGGCCTTCTACACGATTTCATCCTTCCACGTCGCGTCCTACAACAACACCTTCTACACCTGGCGTCTCTACACCACGTAGCCATTCCAATCGTTATAGCAGCGCAGATCCCGGACCTTTTTATGTGTTTATTGAAAGTTTGGATAAGAATGTGGGTAAGCAACACCCCATGAGTGTGGGTAAACTGCTATTTCGTCACAACCCGACAATCCGACGTGCAGTTGTGCATATTACCTCAGTAGGAAAAAACCGACTGAAAATTGAGGCAGCATCGGCAGAGGCCGCTAACACTATAGTAGAGTCACCGGCATTTACGGGAACATCTTTGGAAGTTTACATTCCCAATTTTCTGATACACAAACAGGGTGTTATTCGCAACGTGGACACCAGTCTCTCAGAAGAAGAAATTGCTGAGTTTCTAGAGAGTGCCTACCCTGTTATTTCTGTCCAGCGTTTTTCTCGACCCACTAGCGACCCTGCAGTACGGGTCCCCATTCCTGTGTGTAAGATTATCTTCCGCTATCAAGTGTTGCCGACTCATGTAGTCATCTTTGGAACGCGATGCCCGGTGGAACCTCGTGATCCTCCAGTCTACATCTGCACTAAGTATTTACGCTTCGGCCATCACTCGCATCAGTGTCGGAGTACGGCTAGATGCGGTAAATGTGCTGGAACCCATTTCTTAGAAGACTGCACCTCTACTTCAGGTCCTTGCTGCATTCACTGTCAGGGAGCTCACCTGGCAACAGACAGTAAATGCCCAGCATACCGTCAATACCGGAAGGCACGGGTGGCAGCTTCTCGAGTAGATGCCCCTTGCTCGCCTCAGCCATCTCGTCCAACTTACTCACAGGCCAATAATGGAGCCCTCTCGATGACAGATACACGGTCTTTCCCTCCCCTCCCTGGAGGAATATCTCCTACAAAGTCAGCCAGTACTCTTCCGCCACCTTCCTACACTCCCCGACCAGCACCTTCACCAGGAGTCCAACCGGCCGTTACCCTCGCCACTCCGACTTCACCTGCTGTTTCGGTGCCTCGTTTGTCAACACGACCTCCCCGGAACCGAGTTCCGCATTTTCCCCCAGTTCATTCCACTCTGTATATTCCACAACGAGTACCTGTATCTCCAATAACTCATAATCCTTATCCGCCATCTTGGGCGGGTCCTTCATCGCCGTCTGCTCCCACTAGTTTGCAGCTTATGGAGCAACTACTGCAGCTCGTAGTTCCTGTATTATCTGCTTTTTCTCCTTCCTCTATGGCCCCTGTTCAACTTGAACTTCTCCGCGACTTCCTTACCAGCTTATTACAAAGCTCATAACCCAACGATGACAACCCAAAATTACAGCATGGCTTCAACTTTGTTGCAATGGAATTGTCGTTCTCTACGAGCTAATTATGACTCTCTTGTGCAAGAACTCTTTGTACGCCACGTCTCCATCGCCCTGCTGTCTGAAACTTGGTTGACCCCAAATACGTCTCTTCGCATACCTTCTTTCTGCCTCTACTCCAAGGATAGGACGGACGGATGGGGAGGAGTTGCAATTCTGGTGCACTCTACCATTCCACATTACACCATTCAGATAGACCACAGCCAAATACATTCTTTGGAAGCCGTGGCGGTGAGGACTCTGCTTTGTCAACGAGAGGTCACAGTTGTTTCTTTGTACTGTTCCCCTAGAATGATCATCACCAGTCGAGAATGGTATCATTTCCTGCGCCAATTACCAACCCCTATTTTACTCGGCGGTGATTTTAATGCTCATAATACCACATGGGGTTGTGACCTGACCGCCACTGCTGGCAGAACGCTTTTGGACTTCATCGAGGACTCTGGTTTGATTCTTCTCAACGATGGGTCTTCCACCCTGCTCACTCGGTCCGGACACCGACCGTCAGCGATTGACTTGACACTCTGCTCCCCTTCCCTAACCTCTGAACTCCAATGGAGGGTTCTACCCTTTACAATGGGCTCCGATCATTTCCCGCTGGAGATTTCGACTATTCTTCCGCACGTTTCTGTGGCCCACCGGCCTTCGATTCCCAATGATCGTCCTCCATTGGAACGTTACGACACCTTTCTACAGTGTATCAATTGTGCGGCTTTGCTTTCCATCCCAGAGAAGCGACCAGTTCTTACGTCCCGTGGTGTACCCTCTCCTTGGTGGAATGCAGAATGCAGTCGTTATGTTGCGAAGAGGAAATTGGCGCTCAGTACCTACCGGCACAACTCTACATGAGACAATGTTCTGGCCTATAAACGGGCCGCAGCGGAGGCTAAACGTTTTTGCGACAGTGCAAAAAGGATTGCTGGAAGACCTTTTGTGCCAAACTCTCTAACACCACCCCACTTTCTCAGATTTGGGGGTTTATTTACAAATTGAGGAAGCAGCCAGTTCCTTACCCGCCCTCTGAGGGATTGGATCGCTGAGTTTGCAGATCACATTGCTCCGCCATCCGTGACATCACCAACAGCACCTGCTGGTCTCTCTTCTTCCGGGTCTCGCACCACGCTTTGATGTCAGCATTTTGCATGTCTGAACTCCAAAGTGTGCTGAAGTCGTCGTTGAATTCAGCTCCGGGTTATGATCAGATATCCTATAGCATGCTCACCTACCTTCCTCCTCGTGCGAAGATGATCCTTTTGGAACTATTCAACGACCTTTGGGCCTCCGGCGTCTTCCCCGAGAGTTGGACTACACAGATCATTGTACCTATCATGTAGCCGGGGAAGGACCCTAGCTTTGGTACCTCTTATCGCCCGATCGCTTTGTCTTCCTGTATCGCCAAGACCTTTGAACGCTTGCTTAAACAACGACTTGAATGGTTGCTGGAATCCCGGAGATTATTACCCATGTCCCAATATGGTTTCCACAAAACCCGGAGTACTTTGGATAGTCTGAGCATCCTGACTACTGACATTGAGCGTACCTATTAGGAACAAGGATATCTGACAGCCATCTCTTTGGACATTTCCGGCGCCTACGACAGTGTTTTACTGCCACTTTTGCTTGGGAAGCTGCAAGCACTGGGTCTTCCTCCTCGGTACTGCTCTGGCATTTACAATCTTCTCCGACATCGCCTCATCTATATCCGTTCTCCTGATAACTCCTTCTTCGGCCCTAGAATAGTAGTTCGAGGATTGCCCCAGGGAGCGATTTTGAGTCCTCTTCTTTATGCACTTTACACGTCGGATTTAGACTCTCTATTTAGTCCTCACATTCGAGTTCTCCAGTACGCCGATGATATCTGTTTGTACGCTCGGTCCTCTAGTTTTTGGATTACTCGTCTGTGGCTTAGTGATGCAGCCACCAATTTATCAACCTGGGCCTCTGAACACGGATTACATATTTCACCTTCCAAGTCTACAGTCGTAGTGTTTACTAGTAAACGACGGACATTTCCTGATGGCGTATTCCGCTTGGGACCTTTTACTTTTACCCTTTCATCTTCCGCAAAATTTTTGGGTATCTATTTGGATAGTCGCCTTTCATGGAGTCGTCACATCCAGCATCTCATCTCCAAAATTGGTGCAACTCTTAATGTTCTACGTAGTATCGCTCATTCATGGTGGGGCGGGGACGCTTCCATATTACTTTTGCTGTATCGTTCCCTATTTCGGTCGGCGCTGGACTATGGCTGTATCTTCTTTGGCTCTGCTTCCACATCGGTCTTGCGCAAGTTGGATATTGCTCAGTACCGTGCTCTTAGATTTTGCCTGGGTGCTATGCTTTCTACACCGACGAATGCACTTTTGGTTGAGGCCTCAGAACCACCATTGGAGATCCGTCGACAGCTCTTAACCCAGCGCTTTCTATTGCGAGTTTTCTCCGTCGACGCCCACCCAGTATTGCGGACGTTGCAGTATCTTGCTGCTAATTATCTCAACGTGGATTTTCCAGCTGTACGACGATTGCCCTTACTCTTACTGGGTTTTCGGTATCTATACCACGCTTTTCCCTTAATTTTGAAAAGTCCCTCTCTTCCGGGGTTTCAATATCCATATGACTTACACTTCTTGAATGTTTCGGTGCATTATCTTCCTGATCACATCATTCGGAGCCTTGACGTGAACGTCGCCCTCTCTCATTTCTTGCAGGTTAAATCGCCAGATTTCACCACGATTTACACCGACGGTTCTAAATCTGCTGATGGAGTAGGTTATGCATACGTCTGTCCTTCTACTAATGCCCTGGCTCGATACCGCCTACCTATGGAGGCTTCCAGCTACACTGCGGAGGTTCTGGCCATTCGTGACGCTTTGCCATATGGGATTTCTCAGGGCTTTCCCAAACTGCTGATCTTAACCGATGCGCAGAGTGTGCTGTAGAGACTCTCATCTCCCCGCTGGACGAGAGATATGCTCTGTTATTTTTACGAGCTACTGACGTTGGTGAACAACGCTACCATAGCTGGACACCAAATTCACCTCCTTTGGATCAGACGGCATGTCGGAATTCGATACAATGAAGTCGCCGATCGCCTGGCAAAAGAGGGAATCACCCAAGGCACCTTCCAAGGCATCCAACTGCCCTACACAGATTTCTTCCCTGTCCTTCATCGTGACGCCTATTGTCGCTGGAATGACGCCTGGATTCGTTTGCAGTCCATCAAAGGCAAACACTACGCCGCCGTTCAGACGCATCTATCCACGACCCCTTGGTTCTCTAGCTTCAGGATTGCACTCAGACATCTCACCTCCATCATTAGAATGCGACTTGGACATGGATGTTACCCTGCGCATCTACACCGACTACGTCTCATCGATTCCCCTGTATGTCCTGATGACCCAGGCGAAACCGCTGACCTCAATCATCTCCTGTTCAGTTGCTCTCGCTACCGAGCCAACCGCTCTTCCTTCCTCCGCCGACTACTTCAGCAGTCTGTTCCTTTTCCCGCTAGCGTCAACACCATATTACAGTTATGCCACAAACCTGTATACCAAGCTCTTCTACAATTTCTTAAAGAAAGTGATCTACAGATCTAGTCTCCTCCCATCCTCTTAATTTTCCTTACATTATTTTTCTAATTTTTCCCCACGATGGCCATATGGGATTTTACCGAAGGCCATAAAAAAAAGTAAACATAGAGTTGTCCTTGATAGTATATCTCCACAAAATAAAAAATAATCTTCTAAAGCCCAATCTATCATTTGAAAGCTCCTCACATATATAATACAAGAAATAAAGGAAACTTAACAAAACCAACAGTGAACACTTCCACTTATGGCCTGAACAGCTTAACCTCACACGTTATCAACTTATATAATGCGCTGCCACTGGAACTGAAAGGCTGCAGGAACATAAAAGGTTTTAAAAGGAAAGTTGCTGCAAATTTATTGAAGGCATACATTGATAGCTGATAAAGTGTTACACATTTATAGCTAGTTTAATAGTTGCACTGGTTAAAAATTAATATGGATTAATGTACCATATAACATGTAGCCTTTTTTTCTGTAAAGTTCTTTGTTACTATTATTTCTTGAGTTATAGTG
>CM060950.1:361692525-361730315 GCA_030765055.1 Mantis religiosa
ACTAGGTTTGAGTCGCTGATATCTTCTCTTGTTTCGTGCATTAGCTGAACATAATTGTATTGAAAATTAGTAAAGATTAGGTGTGTAATTTGGGGTGTGACTTTTGATGGAGAACAAGTGTAAGAAAATGTTTTGATCATTAGCTAAATAAATCAAACCCATGGCGTTACAGGCCATACATAATTTTGCTTCCATTTGAAAATATATTTGTACAACACTCTTGCAAGTTTTCAATAACATTTGTAAAGTTGTTATAAAGCTCAAAATATTGGGGAGGGGTTTGGGATAGTTCATAAACTACTTTCATTAAATTACCTCTTCATAAACTTTGGCAATGTAGTTTTTACTTATTGTTGATTCATCAGGAACTTTTATTCCGGAATATTTTCCCAAGAAATTTCAAAATTCTACATTCTTAACTTGTTCAAAGGGATTCTGGCCTTGCAGATACATATCCTTCAAAAAATTACCACTGTCACCATTTCCGCTTCTACTTTACTAAATACTGTTGGTAAGGTTGTTTGAATCTTGGAGACTTGCATTTCTATGAGCAGCTGTTTGTAGAATTTGCGTGTTTCGGGTAGAAAAACTGTGTTCCCTAGTATAAGCTTTACTGCTCTTCCCCTTCGGCATTATAAATATTCCCCTTCCTACTGCGCAGACTTCAGAAATTACTATTAGCAGCACATAAGTAGAAGTTAACTGCAAATTCTTGGAAATGTTATCGTTGCGGCAGATGGCTTTGTTTGCAACATTAATATAAACAATATGAAGTTTTATGAAGCAAGACCGCGCCGAACTTTAAAGACGGCATGATTGTTGAACAATACTGAGAGGCATATTTTGACATATATCAGGAAACGTTCATTTTTTATACCAACGTTCTCATTTCTCGCGATCTTTTATGTATTTAAAACATGATATCTGACAGTCCGGCACAAACAGAGCATTCAAAGAGAAATGTTCTCGTTGATTTTCTATTCTTAATGTATCGGGATGAAGTAAATATACGAATCATTGCTGAAAAGTAAAATATCTGCATAAATATGCACAAATTAGTTAAATATGTACTAACCCCTTCAATATGCATTTATATGCACTATAAAGTTTCCGTAATAAGCTCCTCCCAATGTGAAACAGATTTATTACTTACTTGCATATTTATAACTATCAAGAAATAAAATATGCAAAAATCTGAGCTGCAGTAAATGATAGCTACTATATGACGCGTGCGATTCCTTACGCGGGAATATGACGGAATTCCTTACGTTAGGCATTCGCAGTTTGGCTTAGCTCTAGCGCTGCCAGATACGACACTATTACTTTGCGGGTGCCATAGACGAAACAAAGCAAACTTGCTTACATCTTAAGTGCAAGCTAATGCAATTTTATTCCCCTTCCTGGTGCATAAAAAGAGTAGGCCCGGCCTCCCTTGCCTCCTCTGAACAGCCACGACTGATATTGTGTCAAGATGCTCACTTAGTGTGTCTTTCTGGCAACAAACGTGCAGCTGCAGAGCCCTTGTCGCCTCGTGTATGCACCACGTATGCCGCTGCGATTGTTCACATTTTGTATTATAAATACGACAAATGTAACATTACCACTATCAACAACTGTGAAAACCCGTGGGTTCTTATCAATGCAACACTTTAGTTTTATCACAATCTAAACAAGTTTAAAATAAGCAAGAGGTTTACTCAGGATTAATTTTAATTTAAAATAAGCAAGAGGTTTACTCAGGATTAATTTTAAAATAATAGACATAAATATTCTATGCTGCAATGAAATACGGACTTATATCTAAAAACGAGATTTGCTAAAATATTCTGAAATAAGAGCTCCCGGAGCTATGTTCGCTTAAAGTGTCACAAAATATGTTAATACGATAAATTTATCGTTCAATATTGTGATGACCATTAAGTTTTGGATGCTAAAATTTGTTAAATATATTTCCCTTTGCATCCTATACTAGTAGAAAATGTTACATTTGCAACAACAAAAAATGCGAGGTTTCTTGCCTCTTGGCCTCAAGTGGAATATCCCGCGTGGAGCTAAGCTAAAGAAACGCAGCCCTAACTTTGCTTTAGACTCCCAATGGGTACTCAGATGCACGCTTTGCTCGCATCTTTCACTTTTCAGCATGAGAGACGTAAGGAATTGGCAATCAGAGCCTATACGCATATGAAATAAGCCAATCCTCTTCATTATACTTCTAACCTGCGTGGAAAAGGGTAATTAATTTCTGAAAGGTTTCTCAATACTAAATGATAAGCAACATTTTCCCTTGTAAAGAGTAATTTGGAGAAAGGGAATTTCTTGAAGGAAATTAACATTCCACTGCCATCTACGTCTGAGCTTTGTTGAAAGTTTCAAGTCTCTAGTTCATCGAGAAGTTACTTTAAAATGGACTGCAAAATGTGGAGCAAACAAGACATTCAGAAAAGAAACGAGTTAATAGAAACTTTTTAAAAAACAATAGCGTATTACATTTTGAAGAAAGTGTAAATTAAAAAAATAATGGCACATTTTACAAACAATTTCATGTATATCAAATAGTTTAGCGTATTATGTTGTGTACTTTAACGAGAATTAAATTTTTTGAGTAATTAGTCTTAACCTTTCAAGATTTTCAATTAAGCAAAGTACATTCAGAATGAAGAAGAGTTCTGAGAATATTCCCAGAAAATTCAAGATATTCATTTGACGTAAAATGCATTCATAATCTGATGTTTTCAATTTTTGAAGAAAAAAAATCAAAATTTTTTGACAAATCTTCCATATAAAAAGCATTCTGGGGTGAGGGACATTCCTTAAAATATTTGTGTAGCATTCTTGGAAAATGATGAACTTAAATACAAAGTTTGAATATCTAAGTGGCTTTTCGTATTTGTGTTATGCTGTTCACACACAGACACTCACATAAATACACTTTCTAAAATGCGTTTTTGTGTCCAGGATGCCTCAAAACATGCATTTCAATTAAACTTTGACACCGAATTTCCGGATGAACTAAATACTTCCTCTACATCTTTTGCAAGCATGTTAGGAAAAGCAATAATTTTGTTCTCAAGTGAAGTAAACAGGAGTGCAAGATGTAGCTATGGATTAAGATTTAGAAGAAACACAGTACACTTTCAATTGTTTTTATTCCTCTAAATATATACCTGAATACATTTTCAGTCAGATTCCTTAAGGGCTGGTCAATCTGGGATGACATTGCGTTCTTGTTACATGGCCAGGACATGAAAATGAATAACTTCTCTTTTAGGAAAAGTATTTGGAAACTGAAACAAATGACAGGGAGTATCTCGGAAACAGTTAATAACAAATAAGATCTATTTCGCATAGATGGTATGCTTTACTGAAGAGCCCCTTCGTTTCTTTCACATTAAAATTTCAGGATGGTCAACTTCAAACCGCTGTAAATTCGAAGCTTGTAACATAACTTGCAACAGCCAGTACGCTAGCGCCATATTTTCAAATGGTACACTAAACTGTCGTGTTGCCATTTTTCCTATGTGATGGCTGGCACATCGAAATAACAAGAGAATACTAGGAACAGGAACAAAAGAAATTGCACATAGGGAGTTCTAAACTACACACAATAACACCAAAGGGCTGCGTTAATGACATAAAAAATAACTAATGTCCAGAAACACACATAAACTTCTCGTAAACGTGCTGGGAATATCCTAAAAGCAGTCAAAACAGCATTAATACCTAACCAGAGGACTTAACACAAAATTGATCCACAAGACTTAAGCATAGGATACAAGCGCACATAACCAAAAGAACTAACCAACTTAACCACAATATTTAACTAACTTAACCACAATACCTAACCAAGTAAACTATAAGCCCTTAACAAGGACCAACCAACTTAACCACCATGCTTAACCACAATTAATAACCACAAGACATAACTGCAATTAAACACAAGACCTAACCAACTTAATCATCATACGTAACGACAATACTTAACCACAATACTTTGATGCCGAAATTAGGGAATCAATAAATAAATAATCATAATAGATTAGAGATGAACATTTGATCTATTCGTTAAATGTAACAGGATGTTGTTGAGGTAGCCGGCTTCTAGGGGGGTCCATATAGTCGACACTTGACAAGAGGCTTTCTTCACCCTTCCTTAGTAGCTGGTCATCGGAAAATATGTAAGAAGAGGACCACATGTTTAGAGCATTCTTAGTGTGAAAAACACACTTTCGTGAGGGGAATCTGGGACACAGCCGGACGGGTCGTCCAGGAAGAAAGACGTTTCTGGAGGAAGTATCTTTTTCTTGCCATACATAAGGAATCACGTGTCATCGCGTAGTATACGTTTCCCATACGTAACTCCAGACATTAACAAAGATTGGCTTATATTGGCCGGCAACTACGCGATTGACGTGAATACCTTAAAAAGAAGCAGTAATTAAACAAGTCTTAAACTTGGATTCCAATTTTATCCTTACTCCTATATACCCACCCACACCCTAGGATAAGACTCTTGCTCAAAACTGAATTTAATCTTTTAATCATTAATAATGGATCATAAAACTAATAATAATATTAATTCTAAAGGAGACTGAGGCTAGACCGCACATTGCTTCAAAGTTGCATAACGTTGCCGGAAAATCGTGATGACAAACTGGCGCGCCATCGCGGGGCATGACACGAGGAGGTACGACACGGGTAGGAGATCCGACACGAGAAGGAGGTTCGACACAAGGAGATTCGACACGAGGAGGTTCGACCCAACAAGGAGTTTTACAGCAGTTCGACTGGAAAGAAGAACGGAGGTCGGCATCATCAGTAACAGCATCGGGAGACATTAAAAAATTAAAGGTAAGAGTGTTATATTCTCTAATACAATATTGTGAGTATTTGAGGATCGGAAAAATATTAAGTCAAAATTCTGTAGAAAATATGGAAGTTCAGAATATGGACAATAATAACAGCAGGCAGGAAGCAGTGGAAGTAGCAGAGTGTAATATAACTGTACCAAATAATGTAGGAATGGAAGGAAATATGTTATGGGAACATAGAGAAATGTTCGGAAGTCTAAGGAATGAGCTCAATCGGAGTTTAAGAAAAGAGATGGATAATGATATTCATAGTTTAAGTAAAAATTTAAGTAAAAAGATTGATAATAATATTGTAGCGAAAGGAGTTCGATACTAGGGATGTAGCTTGAGAGGTATGCTACTCAGAGAGGGTAGGAAACGGAACCGCCATCTGGGCGAAAAAGGTTTATTAATTCCAAATTAGTATGTGAGCCAGATTTATTAACTGTATAATTACACAATGTTCTAGGACAGCCTTGGCCTAATGGGGTACACCCCAACTTACCCTCAAATCCATAGTAGACTCGGAGGTGCTGATCCAGCCCTTGCGATGACGATTTATGACGATTTGACTGCGGACACTTATTATCATCTGCGTCTCAGCTGCGCCAACTGCCAATTGCCAACTTCCAACTGCTTCGTTGACCTACATTGGTCAGCTTAAATACTTTATTCCTGAAACATAAGAGTTCTATTACTCCGAATTCCAGGCTTGAACCACTTTCAACACTTTTTATCAAATGTAATCTAGCCGGTGGAGGTTCGATTCCTACCATGGCCGTTACAATTTTCAGAGTTTAAATGAAAAGATAGACAGTAACAATCAGAGTTTAAGACAGGTAGAAGAAAAGATAGAAAATAGTATTCAGAAGTTAGAGGCAGGACAAGTAGAACTGGGAAAGAAGTTAGAGAATAAACCATATACGTTAGAAAATGCCAGACAAGTTAGTCAGGAAATAGAAAATGTAAGGATAGAAGCTGGTCAGGTAAGAGATCATGTAAGGAACGAAGTTAGTCGAGAGACAGAGAATTATGAAAGTGAAGTTTTCAAGCTTGTTCATGAAAAATCATATAAAAACAGAAAAGTGAGGGAGAAAATAGCACAGAAATTAGACAAAGAAAGGAAAATAGCTAGTAAAAAATTAGAATAAACTAGGAGTAGATTAGGAGTATCAGAAATGAAAAGTAGAAGACATTAGAGGAATTTGGAGGAGATTACAGATCAGATATGAGGTAGCGATAGAAATAAAAGAAGTGAAAGAAAACTTAGAGAATTTAAGAATAAGTGGAAATGTTCCTAGTTCTAGTAATTTAAGTAAGGTAAACGCACGAAACGAGGCGATTCCAAATGCTTCAGCAGACATTTCGTTGCTAAATGTGGATGTTAAAATCTCCAGTAATGACACCAGATCCCACAATGTAGACAGAAATGGCGGTCCGAATATGACATGGCCTAACCATATTCTGAGTGAAATTGCACCACCAATTTTTGAGAATGAGAATTCTGATGATCCTAAAGTGTTCATTGGAGGATTACAGGAGTATTTTGCGATCAAATGTATACCGGAGGAGTATGAAATGACCATAGAGAGAAAATGTTTTAAAGGTAACGCTGCGAATTGGATAGATTTATCTATGGGAAATAGCAATGACTTCGGGACCTCTATTAATTTATTCCTGAGTAGATATTGGGGAGCAAACAGACAGGCTAGCATACGGCTGGAGATAAGCAACGGGCAATTTAACTCTAGAACCGAGCAGTCAATGGTAAACTACTTTATGAGAGTAGCTAGAACATAAGAACATGTTGGACCTCCATGAGTGAAAAGGAATTGATAAACCTTATGACAACTCATTTTCCTGAGACTATTCAGAATTATTTGATCCTAGTTAAACCCAATAATGTCGTCGCCATAATTTATATATTGTTGGCATTAGAAAGCAACAAGCTTAGAAACGGTTAAGACAATAGAAATCTAGAGACAAGCGAAATAGACATTTTGAGTTATTTCGGGAAAGTGGCACAGTCCCATCAGAATCGGAATAATGACATGAGAAATAGATATCGAGGTCCAGTGCCTAAGATGGAAATGAACCCCTGGGAAGGTAGAAGTGGAAATAACTTTGACAGGAACAATAGAACTCGGAATGGGGAGAACCGTGAAAGGAACATTCAAGTAAATTACACGAATGCAGGCTGATTTGAAAGGAACAGAAGAGGGCAAGAATTTAGATATAGAAGACGTTCTGGTAGTGAAGATTGGAGGAATGACGATAGTTATGAGTTTAGGTCGAGGTCACCAAATAAGGGAGATAATAATAATAATAATAATAATAATAATAATAATAATAATAATAATAATAATAATAATAATAATAATAATAATAATAATAATAATAATAATAATAATAATAATAATAATAATAATAATAATAATAATAATAATAATAATAATAATAATAATAATAATAATAATAATAATAATAATAATAATAATAATAATAATAATAATAATAATAATAATAATAATAATAATAATAATAATAATAATAATAATAATAATAATAATAATAATAATAATAATAATAATAATAATAATAATAATAATAATAATAATAATAATAATAATAATAATAATAATAATAATAATAATAATAATAATAATAATAATAATAATAATAATAATAATAATAATAATAATAATAATAATAATAATAATAATAATAATAATAATAATAATAATAATAATAATAATAATAATAATAATAATAATAATAATAATAATAATAATAATAATAATAATAATAATAATAATAATAATAATAATAATAATAATAATAATAATAATAATAATAATAATAATAATAATAATAATAATAATAATAATAATAATAATAATAATAATAATAATAATAATAATAATAATAATAATAATAATAATAATAATAATAATAATAATAATAATAATAATAATAATAATAATAATAATAATAATAATAATAATAATAATAATAATAATAATAATAATAATAATAATAATAATAATAATAATAATAATAATAATAATAATAATAATAATAATAATAATAATAATAATAATAATAATAATAATAATAATAATAATAATAATAATAATAAATATTTATTGAGGTACTAAGCTTTTACAATTTTTGGAATGCCATCTGTTTTGGCGCAGGCCACTGCTACACAGGACAGTCAATTAATTATATTTACAGACGTGTTACAATATGTGTTATTACAGATTAGTCACTTATTATTCTTTCTCTCTTTTTACAGTCCATATCCACTTGTTTTTTACCTTACTTAAAAACTGTCCTATGTTTTTATAATTTCTGCTTAAAACCTTGATTAAGCTGATTCTCCTATTCATTTTTGATATTTAACATTCTTTCCTCCACATCTCTGTTTCCTTACAATCAAACAGTATATGTTCTATATCCTCTTTGTACCCACATAATGGGCACTCGTCTTGCGGGTATCCATTTCTTTGACCTCGTAATCTCCATATCCCTGCTCTTATCCATTCTAACCCCTTTCTTTCTTCACTGTTAGTGCTATCTATATACCTCTCCCTCCCCCAACTATTTTTCAATGGAATATAGAAAACAAGTGATCTCTTCTCTGCTATTTGACTAAACAGTTTCTGGATCTCCATGTCTTCAAATCTTATTCTAGGCCCTTTCCAAAAACCTTTATAATTAGTTTCTCTCTTTCTCCAAATATCACCCATACCATTATCTTCCAAATTATTTCGTAAATGACTTACCTATCCTTTATTTGGTAAAGTTAGTTCTTGATACTTCAAGCATTGCTTCAGTATATTCCCCTCCTCTAAATTCAATACTCTATTCCAATATTTTAGTGCCCTTTCTATAACTAACCCTTTTCTGGAACTCTGCCCATTTCAATTAGAGCTACTTCATTTGCAGTTGATATTGGCAGCCCTAGAACTTCCTTACAAAACCCCCCAGTGTACATAATCTAAAACTTCCCATCCCTTTTCCAGCCCCCACATATCAATACCATATAACATTCGTGCCTCAACCACCGAATTATATACCCTTTCTAACCATTTCATTTCCATTTCAGGTGTTTTGTACAAACATCCTCTTACAGCTGCCATAGCTGCTCTCCCTTTTGCCAGTGCGCATTTCTTTTGCTTCTCCCATTTCCCTCCTGCATCAATTTTCATTCCTAAGTAATTACATTCACGTACCACTTTATATTCTATTCCCTCTTTCTGACACTTCTCATGTTTACTCAGTTTAGTACCTTTTTCAAAAACTACAATTTGGGTTTTAGCTCTATTCACATTTAGGCCCCAAGCTGCACAATATTTATCTATTTCTTGTAAAGATACTTTTAACCCATTTATAGTAATATCACCAATCATCAAGTCATCTGCAAACAATAATCCAGGGTATTGTATATTATTAATTACCGGCAAAAAATTATTAGTATTGTTTATATTTTTCAATATATCATCTATGAACAAGTCAAACAAAACTGGGCTTAACTTGCAGCCTTGCCGTAGCCCTGTTTCCTGGTGTATGTCCCTAGTTGTTGCACCTTTTTCATATTTTATACAAAATGTGTTCTCTTTGTGTAACCCTTTTAGAATGGTTACCATTTTGTTACTAACCTCCTTCATTAATAATTTATATCACAGCAAATTCATCTCTATTCGCTCAAAAGTTTTCTCGAGATCAATAAAGGCCATATATATTTTACATTTTTTATATCTTAAATACTTGTCCACTAGTGTTTTTATAATAAAGACATTGTCCACTGTTCTCCTACCTTTCCTAAAGCCCATTTGATATTCTGAAATAATATTGAATTTTTCAATCTATTTTTGCATCCTATCAGCCAGTATTCCTGTAAAACTTTACCCACAGTGCTATTCCCCGATAGTTGTTGGGTTTATTCAACTCCCCGGTGCCCTTGTATATTGACTGTATAATTGATTTTGTCCAACTTTTCGGTATATAGCCATTAATTAGTTTTCATAGAGTTAAACAATGATGTTAGTAATCTAACTCTGTTCTCATCTTCGCACCATACTTTAAGAAATTCTCCTGGTATACCATCTATTCCTGGAGCTTTATTTCTCTTAATTCTTCTAACCTGGTTTATTACTTCATCTCCTGTTATATCCCTATCTAATATCTCACTAAAGTTATTCTCTATTTCTGGGATTATATTCCCCTTGTTAGATTTTTCACATGCATATAAATTTGAGAAGTAACTTAGCCACTCTTCCTGACTTATGTTTGGTTACATGTTCTTTGTACAATGACGTTATACCCCTCCATATTTTACTCACATTATTTTCGGCAATAGTAATGATTAGGTTATCCGCTTTCTTTTGTCTCCATTGGGATTTTTTACTTTCCAGTAGTTTACTGTAGTGGTATTTACTTTGCAAATACTCTTCCTTAGAATAAGGATCTCCTGTTTCCCTCCACTTTACCAACTTTTCCTTTACTATGTTTTAATCATCCTACATTCCTCGTCAAACCAGCCATTAATAGTATTTGAATATCCCTTATTTGTCATTTTCATCCCTTCTCCTGCCCAAGTCATAATAAATCTCAGAATACTAATTGCGTTTTAAATTTCATAATGATTTAAACTATGCATTATGCCCAGCTGGCATATTTTCCCTATATCTGATTCTAATGTGTACTCAAATTTTGATTTGTCTTCTTCCTTCCATTTGTCTTACTAATTCCCTTTTTATTGCACTAGTCTCTGCAAGCTGTTGATTGGTTGCTCTCTGAGCTTTAATACCTATGTTTACTACTAATGGAAAATGTCCACTTTTAGTGCTTATATTAGCCACTTTAAAATTACTCACCATGTGACTTATATTGCACGACCACAACACAAAGTCTATTACACTATGAACATTTGCATTTATAAAAGTAAATTCACCAAGCTCATCTTCTCCATATTTTCCATTACGAATGTCCAAAGCATTTTTCTCACACAAATTAATGAATTTTTCACTACCCCTTTCTATCACCTTATCCTTATTATGCCTAATATTCACATTTTTCCAGAACAGGAGTAGAAGTGAGGAGCAGATAGGAGTAGAAGTGATCGGAATTCACCTGAGAACTCAGAAAGAACTGAGGCCATTAATGCAACTAGGCAGGCAATAGTAAATAATCAGAATAAAGTGCCGGGAACCAGGAATAATAACAATGGAACTGGAACCGGAGCTATAAGCAGGACCCAGGGAAACGCCAATCCTAGTCAAACGCGCCTTCAGTGAGAACTGGAAGAAATACAAATTGTAATCAGTACAAAGAAACTAGGGTTTCTCGAGGGCAAATGATGATGATACAAAGAAATACAGTTATTAAAATAAGGTTAAAAGGAAATTATAAATTACTATAACCTCCCAGGATCAAATTAGGAATTAATGAATGACAATATAACGCTATTTTAGATACAGTAGCGAATAGCACAGTATGCTTGCCGAATTTCTGTGATGAATTAATAGCTAGTGGTTTTAAGGTGATGTATTACTCGGTCAGTGGGATCTATTGTTCGTTAGCTAAGGTTTCCTTTGAACCAGACGCGGCTCCATCTCACTTTCATGTCAATGGGAGAAATTTTCTTGACCGCACATTAAATCAGATATGGATAGGACGAAGAGGAGATGCTATGGAGTTCCAGCCACAATCACCTAATTTAACCCCTCTAGACTCTTTCCTTTGGGGAACTGTAAAGGATATGGCGCACGCCACAAACCCACAAACACTGAAGGAACTGAGAGATAAAATTGAATATGCCATCAATGACATTACAATAGCAATAATCCAAAACGTGTGTCGCTCTGTGCAACGTCATCGTTGGGAGTGTACTGTGGCAGGAGGTCGGCACTTTGAAAATGTATGAGCTTAAGAAATAAAACACAACAAAAGGTACACTGCAGCATTTTGAAAATGAGCTTAAGAAATAAAACAGAATAGAAATTGTATTTCTGTCTCATTTGGTTGCGGAGAAATATCAGTTGAAAGAGTGTATACATCAATTTGGGACGCTCTGTATAAACATAGAGCTATGGAGTTGGCAGAAATAAACGTTCAAGAATATAGTATAGAAAATGATGTGAATATACTGCCTGACGGAGACTGTAAAATCGTTAATGGTGTTATAAGAAGACCCCAAGAAAATCTCTCGGGAAATTTGAATTACTCGGAAAGAAATAGGTACGATAACGTGGTAGACGGTATAGTCATAGAGGATTTATTAAGAGAAAAGACTTAGTGTGTTTCAAATGGGGAGAGTTTTGGAGTCCAGCTAATCAGATGCCTTAGCTCACTCAGCGTTGGCAGCTTGTTACCCCCAGTCTTGTTCTATTTCCCATCTCACGCACACTCACACAACATGGTCTGCTTGGCGCTAGGCGTAAGGGTTAGCAAATTAAATTTTCCAAACTTTTATAATGATGCAGTTACCAAAATCAAAATTGGAAAAACCTTTTCGCAAATTATATATATTTTGAATACTATAATTATAATTATAGTTTATGAATTACCTGTTTTTCTAATCAAATGGAACTGCCAGTGGCTCATCCATATCGCCGCCAATGTCACTTACAGCAAGAGAATTCGTCATTGTCATTGTCTTCATCGTCTGAGTCCTGCAAATTTGTAATTATAAGTTCCAAAACCTCGTCACGTGCTATTTCTTTCTAAAAATCGTCTTCTTGTAGGTTTTCTGCATGTCTCACGCAGTTTTCCAAGTCCTGTTGTGTTACCTTGTCAATCTCTTCGTGAGCAAGTCGTTCAACGTCTGTCAGTTTAAAAGTATTATTTCTGTTTGCAACCCCCCGTTTTATTTGAGCCCACACCAATTAAATTGGATTATATTGGTAGTGGTAAGGCGAGAGGCGTATTACCTCATCTCCCATTTCAATTGTACTCGTACGTTGACCCAACTGATACACATTTTCCGAGTTTGAAACGTAAGTATTCTTTGCAATAACTCATTTTTAGTTTCTTTTTCCGAAAACTCAACTACCCCTTTTTGCAACCATTCGACTATTTCGCTCTTTCTGTTGGCCGAATTCGGTATATTATTTGGAATAATCAAATGATAGGGTTATCCATTATAAATATGCTTCTGTCTTTTAAATAATTTAAGAATCTGTTAAGAAACCATTCTTTAAATGTATCATCTGTCATCTCTTCGTGATAGTATGAGGTACTTTTGGAGAAAAAAATCCATTTGCTTTCTGGTCGGAACCCTGTCATAGCAGATCCTGCATGACGAATGATGAGCTGACTGCCCTTTCCAACAGGTACGTTTAGGCCACCCATTTTGAGGAGTCTTGCCAGATTGACTTATGAGTGTGGTTCTTATTTACCCATGTCTCGTCTAAGTAAAAGATAGGTCTCGCATCACCAGAATGTCTAATTTCGTGCATATTACGTAAGACTTGCCGCAACAATGTTACTCCTCTCCATTAAAAATGACGCCCATCATTTGTCTTTCTGTACCTGAACCCTAATCCCCTCAAAATTCGAAAATTCGCTGATTTTGTCCCAGTGTATGAAACATTAGTTCTAAGAGCGCAAGTTATTTTCTGTATAGTTTGAAATTCACCATGATCATAAAACTCGAACACAGTTTCTACGTACAACGCCCTGGTCAAAGTCACTTAAATTTGTAACCCTCTTAGGAGGACTAACATGTTTCCTGAGCGACACAAACACTTGGACACCACTGGGATTAATTTTCTTGCCTCTCCACAAATGCGTGAAACACTTGCTTTACCTACATCACACGCTTCAGCAGTAAACCGCTGAGCATTTTTGAAATCGAGTTGATTCTACATTCCACATTCACCAATTTTTTGAAAAAACGTGTGGATCCTAAAAATAATACTTCGAGCCTGACTACGCAATACCTGCCTCTTAGAATCGCCACTAAATTCACTGCAAGAAGCCATTGCACCATTTAACGCTTAATCTACTGTTGTCTAATGAATAAGTGAATAATATTTATTTGAACTCTCCAGAGTAAATAAACACTTCTTATCAGCATTCATGTATAAACATAAGCATAAGCATACAGCATTGCACAAGCTAAAAGGAAATGAAGTGTTTGCTCTTTCTCGAATTTAACATCTTTGCTTATTCAATGTAATTCTTTTATCAGTTCATGTCAATAGTTTAAATTTCAATTCTGAGTAATAAAAACTGTATGTACACTCACAATATGTACAATAATGACAGTGATTTACCTCACGATGCGTTGGTAAATATATTGATATTAATTTTTATATTACGAAAGCTACTTGGGCTGATACGCTTTACATGGTTTTAAACGGAAGAACAACTGTTCTGAACTCTCTAGCGTAAATAGAGATTACGAAGCATTCATAAACAAACATCTGTGACCAGACACGTTCTGCCAGGCCAGCAGGAAGTTTACTGTTTCCTCTCGGTCGAATTTAACAAACTCCTTGGCTTATTCACAGTAATTCTTTTATCATGACACGTGAAACGTTTACGTTTCAATTCTGCGTAATTATAAATATACGTACACGCGTATATGCCAATCAATAATGCTATTCATTACAGTGCTTACGTTACGATGCATTGTTATAATATAGTAGTGCTTCATTTATTTGTACTAGGAAAACCATTTCAACTAAAAATATGTTATGTAAAAATAATGTAAAAATATGTTTGTATACACTGATGTTATGTATATATGCGTCAATTGGAGAATTTAATGTCAAGACGGCACGATGGCATTGGTAGCTCAATAGGTAAGAGCGACTGGACGGAAACCAGGAGATCCGCGGTTCAAATACTGGCCATGGCATTGAATTTTTTAAGTTGACTCTATCCAAAACCTTAGCCTGTATACGGCTAGTGTAAAGAAATGATTAATTTCCACCAATTAACTTAAATAATAAGAGTTTAATGATGAAGCCTGGGATTTAAGTACATATTACATATGATAGTAAGTAGCCACAAACGGTGTATCTCGGATGCGAAAGCCCCGAGTGGTTTACCGGGAGAACACACACACTCTTATATATATATATATATATATATATATATATATATATATGAGTCGATTGTAGAATTTCATGTCAGGACGACACGTAGGCCACCATGGTAGCTCAATGGGTAAGAGCGACTGGACGGAAACCAGCAGATCCGTGGTTCAAATACCGGCCATGGCATTGAATTTTTCAAGTTGACTCTATCTATGGTCATTTATATTACGTTGATCTTCGTAGTATATGAATATCTGATTCCTAACCTTTATTCTGGGTGCCTCGCACCTGTAGAATACTCTAACTACAATCATTATTTTGTCATTGTCACGGAATTTACGTCTTGAGTTCAGTTCCTTAACCTTTCCGTGTTCCTTTTACGTATTTTGGTAGTACTGTTTTGAGGTTATGTTTAGGTAGTAATCATGTCGTCATCTGAAATGTATGAGGTTTGCTTCATGTAGTGTTTGATATGTGTTGCCACTTTATTCTGGGTTAGTCATGTGGTTTTGTGTGAACATATGTTGTACATACATGTTACAATTCATGTCAAGACTTTGATTGTTTACATCTGCAAGGTTCATCCTTTCGTAAACATTGGTATTATTACACTCATTGTTTGGTAAGTAAACAACAGTTTCACTTTTGTCTATTATTACATTTTGAATTTTCTTTCTATTATTTACCTCTAATATTATCTTATCATCATTTACTCCACCTACATTGCCTTTACAATTCTGTGATTCTTTATTTATCTTTAATTCTACTTTTAACATACTTTCACCTTGATATTGTTTCTCATTATTCTCTGATTCTTCATCCATTTGTGATACTACTTTACCATTACCTAATCTCCTTACATACTACTCGTTTCTACTTCTTTTAACTGTGGTCGTACTACTATCCTATCATCATATTCATCTTTACTCTGACTTACACCTTGTACTAATATTTCTTTAACTCACCTACATACTATATAACTTGATTCTGATACTTGTATCATATTATTTGCATCTTTCTCTACTACTTGTGTTATATTCGGTATTGAATTATTTTCACGCTTCTCCCTTTCCTGTTTTAAATCTTGTCTCATACCCGTTATAATATCGTACATTTTAATTAACATCTGCATCCTCTTTTTAATTATTTCAGAGTCTGTCATTTTAACCCATTCTATTTCTTCCCTCTCAACTAAACTTTTACTCTCTGCTTCTTTGCTAATCTCCATTTTTCTAACTAACTTTTTAACTTCTCAATAACATAAATTATTTAATTACTTCTACATAACAAATATGTACTTTGTATTATTATTACTATTCATTAAAATTTCTTATATTATGCCCACGCATGTAAATGTGTTTCTGATTACTTTTTTGTACTCACTCAACTTCTTTATTCTTTCTTGATGCTTATTACCTCCATCAAAAGGTCCTGGTATCGTTGTTTCCATAGAATTCAAATTTCCACGATGTGTTGTTGATAATTTCTCTTCATCTTTCTTCTCTCTTCTTTCTTTTTTCTTCCCCCTTCTTTCTTCTGTCTTCTTTCCTTATGTCCCCTCACAGAAGCAATTCCAAATCCCGATGATGTTCTCCTTCCACGACGTGGTATATCTCTCTCACTCCTATTCGCGCCCCACGTTGGGCGCCATTTTTCAACAGCAAAATTTGTGCGAAAGGCGCGAGGGATGAATTATTAATTACCTTCACCTTTGGTGACGATCTGGAAGAATTCTGTTAGATGCCCTGGCGCTCTGGAGCAATGAGTCTTATCTCTGGTTCGTAGTATCGGAGTGAAAATTATTTTATGCAGTTATGGTTGAAAATAACAGCAATTCCTCTCCTTTAAATATCTTTGACTTTATTCCAAAAAAAAACCATTAATATATTCTATTATAATTTTCAGTTTCATAGATTCTGTCCTTTTATGAAATGATTATTTTTGCATGTTGCACTTTAAGTTTCCGCAGATTTGCAGAACGAAAAAAGCACGTCTTACTACGACGGTGATCTTGTGTAGAATGACGCCAAAATATCTGAATCACAAGATGTTTCTAGAACATCAAAATTATTTCTATTCTATTGGTCCACGTCACAACATTACTTAATTATATTATTGTAATAACCAATAGGAACACTATTACGTAAGTTGTATCATTCTGTGGCTTACCCTATTTCACAGTTCCTATTTTATACAAATCATCTTTTCTAAAACAATTTAGAACAAATTCTTAAATATTTGAAAAAATATTAAATAACCGTCACATGCTGGCTTATTGGAAACAAATAAAAGAAAATATTGCTGTTCATCTTTACAAAACTTTCAAAACGTTCACATTACTACTGAAAAGCGTCAGAGTGTTGATGAACTATTTGAGAATTGGTTAATAATTACAGAAAATGACATAATGCTTAAAATTATTGTTCAGAAAGCTATAACTTACACATGGGTATACCTAGTATACAAATAGGAAAATTATGTATAAGAATAATTGGGATGTAATATAGAAATATTAGCTAGAAGTACACATCTGTCAATTTTATGGCCCTACGTATCTGAAAAGAGTATTAAAAGAACCTAGTTTTGCAAAAGATCTTATACAACTGCAGCATTAATTTTTTGAGTTTACAGATTATACAACATTCATACCAACTGAATAGGATTTCAAAGCTGTTGCAAGTCTATATGAAGATAGACTGTAGCAAGCTTATTAGCGTGAAAAAGGCAAAACTGACCTGTCTTATCCCTAGAATGGGATATGAATTCATCATTGTAATGATATCCGCTCTTCTGATAGCAGCCTATCCACCATCCACAAGCACTCTTTCCAGAGTAACCATTAAATAGGAATGTGATTTTTTTTTTCAAGAATGAGAGTAAAGGTTGTATAAAGTTCATTTTATTTTTCAGTTGAACAGTGAAATTTCTAATGTTTGAAAAGTTATCTTCATGTTAAATGTGAACAATGTAAGCCGCATTATATACTGATTATAAATGCATTAAAGGAATAGTAATTTCATAAATTAGAAACTGTGTAGCACTCACAGGACATTATGTTGTACAAAGTATTTTTTGACTGATGTCAGAAAAGATAATTGTTCTTTCACACTGGCAATATGTAGCACAGGTTTTGGAAACATAGAGTCAGACTGAAAAAAGACAGTGGCTTAGCCGAGATTTGAACCACGGACCTAGTTATGTTCTAAACTATGAAGCACGAGACCTAAGATATTTATGTCATTGTAAGTCGCCATTAAGGTGTGTTATCTCACATACATTCACGCACACACACACTTTATATATATACCTATATATGAGATCTCCTAGTGGTTTACCGGGAAAAATGCAAGTAAATTGGAAAAGTTCAATGTCCTGCTGGCATGTTGCCATGGTAGCTCAGTGTTTAGAGCGACCAGAATTTCTGAATTTGACTCTAACTTTCCTTAAAACGTTTGCTAATTCTATCTACCTCTATCAACTGAGATTTTGAAATTTTGAAATTTTTAGACATTGCGTTATTACATATTTCCTTGTGAACACAGTGTAAGTAAATGATTACCATAGGCTTAAACTATAGTTAAGTTTTTTAAGAGCTCGATCGCTATGTGACGACTTGAAATTCCGTTCTCTTTGTAAGAAGAGATAAATAAGTAAATGGTGTAAAGGTAAATAAATAAAGCATAAGGACTTCCCATGTAAATAAATAAGTTTTGGAAAATGCATACCAATAACAAGGAAGATTTCAAAAGTGTTTAACTGAACAAAAGAATTATTTGACAAAACTGTGTGCTTTAATGAGATGCACATCTTTTGTGCAGTATGATTTCGTCTATCTCTTACAGTTTACCAATGAGCAAAGATCATCTAGAAATAAGAGGACTTCTGAGGCTAGAAAATTCGAGATACAGGTTTCATATGTCGCACAAATCTCTTAAATATATGGCACTTTACTGGCTTAGGTCATTTTTGGGAAAATCAAACTTTTGGTAAACTGTTTCATGTGAAAGGTAATTTATTTTGAAGAGTTTTCTTTTTTAAAAAATATTTGTATCGCATTCTTGGAAGATGAACCTAGATACCAAAATAAGTATTTAACCGTCTTTTCCTCCTTAAATTGTGCTAGTCATAAACAAACAATTGGTAAGGTGATATCGCTACCCCTGTGCCTGAATTTCTTCCTGCTGGGGTGAATTTAGTTACTTATATGCCAGTAAATGTACGTAATGGGGTTGTCGCTTTTAAGCACACATAAAAACCATCGGTTTGGGCTAGATTTGAACCCGCTACCTCGCATCAGTAATAGACTGATAGAGATAAATGCACAAAAATAATTTTCTAGGAAAGCTTTTTTTGAATTCAGGGAGTCTCAAAACATGTATTTTGAATGAAATTTCGAGTTCAGCTGTTACTTAATTTAAGTAAGTACGTATTAAGGGGAGTGTCACTGCAGTAATGTATGTCACTCGTATTTGGGAGGTAGCGTGTTCTATCCCCGTCAACCACGCACTCTAATTTGGGTTTTATCCTGTCACTTAAGAATGATAACGTGCTTACTTTTATACCACGCTTTCTTTTCAGTCCTTTCCCTCCATTCCATTTCCTTCTCATCTGTCATGCTCGTTGTGTACGGTAGTGCCGGACAGATGGTGCGATGCTTGCGCATTGTAAATGTCGTTGTGGACGCTAGACAGCGTTATGTAGCTGCTATCTTGGGTGGGGTGGGAAGACGCTTGTCGACACCGGACCCAGGGTGCTGGCTGTGCAGCGTGTCCTGGTGCTGCAATGAAAAACTCTCAGCACTTGTTAAGGACTTACGCTCGTGTCATATGACCTAGCTAAATGCGAACCTGTGGTCTTCTACAGTTACCTCACTTCATCCCTTCCTCCTAATGTGTGGATATTATTCGCAGATTTATGTTGAGACTGCAGTGTGCGAAATCTCCTGTGTTTCTCTCTCTCTCTCTCTCTCTCTCTCTCTCTCTCTCTCTCTCTCTCTCTCTCTCTCTCTCTCTCTCTCTCTCTCTCTCTCTCTCTCTTAAGCCATTTTAGCCATTGCCGTTTCACTGTAAGTACGAAGTACAGAAAGTGGGAAAGGTCTTTACACCCTTTGACAAAAAAAAAAAAAAAAAAAAAAAAAAAAAAAAAAAAAAAAAAAAACAGCTGCCGGATACGCTTTGATACCACTCTGGCTTTTCATTTTAAAGGTATGCGATAGATCGGTACTTCGCTTGCGTCTTGATTGTAAGAGCCGAGCGATGAAACCACTTGTCTCGTAAATAAACCAGCATGAGTTCGAATCTTTGATATCCATGTTTATTTTTTATTATTGTTACTTTAATAACAATGACGTTTTTCTTGCAATAGATAAATAATACTTAAACCCATTCGTTTATAAAAACGCAAATAATACATTCTTATCGTTTTCAAAATAAATGCAATGTTATTAGAAAATTGCCTTAATATTGGTTGTATAAACACTCGGGCTCATTCATCTGTTATGAATGTTGCTGGCATATAATGCGAAGTATCCCCTTGTGAAACTTTCACTAGGCATTTGGTCTCATTCATGCCCCGCAGAATGAGGGCAGTAATAGAAACAGAGGTTTACACTCCCGATACTAAGTTAAATGTTTATTTGATGTTACATATAGGAATAAAACATGCATTTCAGTTACTTTAAAACATATTAGAGCGTTTATGTTGAGAATAAATACCATAAAATCAAGTAAACCTTAGCAATTGGAAGTTATATTACAATGTGTATAATACACATTTCGTATTTCAACAATAAAAATTTAAATGATATCTGGTATTCGAAACTTAATAGATCTAGATCCTACATACTTGTCTGTAGGAGCTGTCTGTGCACTTTTAGTAAGTGAGACTCAATTATGAATCAATTATGAGACTCAAGTTTTTGCATGCATCACAGTCTGCGAAAAAAATAAAGGATTTCCTGTGTAGATATGCACGAAACCTATGAAACAATACACAATGTGTGAACATTTTCATTATTATAATTATGAGAGGATTCAGTAGAACGAAGTTAAAGAGACGCGTTCATGAACACATTGTAATTCGGCCGTGGATACGATGAGGACTTAGAAAAACATACGTTTTCAGAGTTTTCTCTCTCTTTCTGTATTTGTCAAAGGTGTTAGGTCAAAAAAGTCACTAAATGACCAAAACATGGCATAATAAACAAAGCATTTATATAATGTGTGCCCCATTATAAGGAGTTTATGTACAAGTTAAAAATGCCTATGATGCAACACATCAGAATCTGGACCCTGGTAAACAGAATATCGTAATGAGCAGAAGTGAGTAGTTGAGTACCAATGAAAAAGGAAGCAGAGAGATAGCGTCGTTTGGGTGTAACTACTTGGCAACTCTCAGCAGTATGTTCCGATGGTTAAGCAGGTCCATAGCGAGTGTTGACTTTTTGGCTGCTTCCTTTTATTTGTTATACCTCATCTCGTTTCGTTTGCCAAAGAAAATAACACCCGTGGTGAGAAGCAAGAACTCTTGATGTCACGTGAATGAATGGAAGCTAATTAACAGCGCAAGCAGTGGCGTCTATAGTTAGTCAGCCAGCTAAGAGTTCTGAGGTAAATGTAGATCACATCCGTCTCGGTAGCGCAGACGGTAGCGTGTCTGCCTCACGTTCAATAGATACCGAGTTCTAATCTCTGTGAGGGTGAGTTACCTGTATACGGTTTTATAAGATTTCTTCTAGAATTCTTCTTATCCTGAAATACGAATTTCGGACCCTGGTCTCATTTGAGCATTATTTCACCCATTTCATTCATCGTCCGATATGACTTAAGGTCGGAGGACATAAATTTACAAAAAGAATTAAGGGTCATCTTGGTTTTATCCTTTCTGCCAGTATGCAGGAAGAGACTAAGGCTGAGTAAAGGACACCCTCTGCTTTAAGTGTACAAAGTTGTTTTTCTTTTATGAAATTAAATTTAACTAATTTATTTCTGCTTTGAATATGTGTGTCACCATAGTATTTACCTGGGGTCAGTAGAGCTTGGCCAAGTGGATGCTTAGAAAAGCTAGACAAATAGCCTTTAAAGAAAGTTCGGAAATGAGCACTAATACAGGGACTATCTTTCAATAATAATAATAAACATTGAAATTGACAGCATCATTAATTAATTAATTTGCAACTTAAAAACATTTTGATATTATAGAACGCTATAGAAATATCAAATATTGTGATTCGTCATGATCTTTGGTTGAAACACCTATGTTTGCACTATCTCTAAGAGAAAGAAAAAGCAGCTATACCAAACTAAACAGTGGCTGTGTTTATTAGTAATGAAATAAATAACAATATATTACGATTGGCCCCGTAGCTCAGTCGGTAGAGCACCTTGCCTGCACATTGCGAGTTCGATTTCCGGCAGTGGGGGTGGGGATTTTTCTCCGACCAAGTTAATTCTTAATCTTCCCCAGAGTCTGGAAGTATGAATGAGAGTGCGAATGTGTGCGTAATCTACTGATTAAAAACCCAACGAATATGAGTCAACACCTTCGAGATGTTCCAAAGAGAACGACAGCCGATATGACCATTGCAGTTAAAGGCGGGGTATAAATGGAACAATTATATATATATATATAAAAAATATTACATATTAGCTAGCATATACTATTCCGTAAAAGTTTCTTTAAAATTAACCTTGAATAGTTTTATAATTTTGTAAGGTTAAACCGGTTAGGTGATATCGAACGATGAATGAAATCAGCCCTGGCCCAAAGGGCTTACAGTTATCCGACATTCTTCTTCCAGGATAAGGAAGCTCAATCTGATTGAAATTTGAACTCGGGACATGTTGAATGTGCGGCAGGAAAATGCCTGTTTTCCTTTTTGTCTTTGTGGCACTTGCATGATATTTTTAAAACAACCGGGCATCCCCCCCTTCCCAACTCTTTAAGAAATTTTGGACTCGCTCCTGGTCGTAGTTCAGGATTCCCACAGATATTTTTATATCCTTTCACTGCTTCAGTTAACAAATGTTTTATGACCAATCATGCATACTATTGTAAGCATTCTTTTCAATTTTCAACCAAGTGTTTAATTAACAACACCGATTTTAAATTACACGTTTAAATGTAATTGTTATCGACTCCTACAATTCCTACAGTCATCCATGTTCCCCTTTAATAATGGATTATTTTTTTAATTTAAACCTCATACACTTACAAATGAACTAGTCAAGCAAGACAAAAATCAAAGCCATACAAACACTTTTAGGAGAGCTACCAGTATGTAAAATTTTCTTTCAGCACTAAAAGTAATGCAAGTTGCTTAAACCAATTAGAAGTTAAACTACTAATCTAATGCACTATAGTTTCTGTCCAAACGTTAATGCTAGATGAATTTTTCCTCCAGCATCTGAATCACCTTGTCATTATTCACATTGTTCAAAGCTGCCTCATTTTAATGGCATTACATGTCAAAGTCCTTGACTTTCAAGCCAATCGAAATTGATTTCCAGGACTTGTATCATACTATAAATAACTTCCCTGAGTTTTCCTGATAAATTTTGATTTCTCTGACTTGCCTTGATCTTCTCTGATTTTCCAGGTCTATAAGTTACGCCCCTATTGATTATTTACCGTTCCAGGTTAGCTTAGCTTTAATACTCATAAGCTAAGCCGATATATTTGTTTCATTTGTAACTTTATGTAGGTCCAAGAATTCAAGCATTCAGTAGGTGCTGGCAATGTAAATTGGAATTTGACTTTTCTAATTGCTATGTAGGACTCAAATCGATAATATTTTTTGCAGGGAGTGCAAACAGGATTCTGGATAACTCTCTTCTCTTTATAAGGCCAGACAGTTAAAAGTATTTGGCATTGGTTATAAGAAGTTTAAATTGTGGATTCGAAGGAAGATTCTTCCTAATTTGTCTCCTTATTCTGTTATAATTTTAAGGTGATGCTTCATATTCTAGTGTAGGGGTGCACAAATCCTTTGTGATCACTCTTTGGAACATCTATCGTAATAACTTGGTTTTAAAAGAAATACAGTAGGTGTAAATTAGAACTGTACAAGCAGAGTAAATAAACAAATCTAAGATGTTCACAGTGGAATCATTGTTGCCTCCTTTGGACGGCATTGCTGTTCACTTACCTGTGATTTGAGTCACATAATACCAAGGGGAAAGATCGGCTAGGGAAATACAGGATGTTAATGAACTACGCCGAAATATTTTCACAGCAATTGGAGATTTCTGAAACAAGTAATTTGAGATAGGAGACTTATGACCTGTTGGTTCAAATGTGAAAGTTATGGCTATATGTTTCTAAAATGCCAGTATGCCATTGGAAATGATGATACCACTTGATTGTACAAGACACAAAAATGAACAGACGTGTCAGAACACTACCCGTAGCGCAATGGTTATGCCATTAGCTTTCAAGTTATAGGTGAACGTGGTCGAGCCTTCTGCACTTTTTGTGCCTGTTTTTACTTTTGTTTTATTTATTTTTTTTTTTCTTTTTAAATATTTTGTCTAAGCTTTTAATTCTTGTATGCATTTAAGGAGTAGTTTCCCCTTGTCGGTGCAATTAATTTCAATTGTTTCTAATAAAGCTTTAATCCTTAATACTTTCACATGCTGTATGTCTAACTGGGAGCGCTGCAGCAGTTAATCCATTAACTCGTGTTTACCGTAAAGAAGGTGCATATCTGTTAGTTTAGAAAACCTGTGCACATTCTGCATGTTGTCCAACAGGCAATCCTCAGCGCCCTAACTGCAGTGTCCCAAATCATGTGTTATTGCAGTGGCAAATCAGATTCACGTTCTTAGTTACGAATTACGCATGTTATTCCTATAAGAATTTACTTATTAAAAAGACGAAGAAAACCCGTACTAGTTAGGCTACATGATACAAGAAGGCAGTGAGTATTGCACTGACAGGTGATTAGTTCGAGATTCGAGAGATCTTTGAGACATTCAATCTTGAGAACGCCAATAAAAAGCTACTAAGTATCGATATTTCTATACTCGGGAAGCAGTAATAGAGACATTCTAATCCAATAATTTCACCAACTTTGTTTAAATACCAACTTATTAGCATCTGATGCCAATTAGGTTTAACACAAATAACTGCGTTGAGTTTAGCCGTAGACCATGTATTGCCTATCTCAACTTGCTTATATTAGTCACGTCTACAATCACTAAAAGTATTTCAGTGTAGTTCATTAACATTCTGTATATGTAACAGGTGATTCAGTGCGGCAAAAATTGCTCACTATAACATTTGGATGCATACCGCTACTCAAATGGATTGTGATGGTTTTGCAAACACATGGAGAAGATAGAGGATGATTCTGGGAGAAAGATGATATAGTGAGAATTATCGTTTTAATGGACTCAGCAGCAGATATTCCGCAGTTTCCTCTTTGTCTTCCAAGAAAGTGAATCTAGCTCCGAAGAATTAGCCATACTGCCTATTTAAGATGAGTGCATACAGCCACTATTTAAAGCTAAATACCTACACTGCCTTAAACTGAATAGCGCTTAAGTTTAGGTATCACTCATCGACTTCTTTACTTTAACATCAGGAGAATACAAATGCACAAGTAGGCACTACTATTTAACGTAACTCTTATCGCTACACACTAAAACCCCACTTGATGAAACATAGAGTCATTAACTAAGCCCACGATACGCAGGGAACCAGAGTACACCATGATATATAGTGCCTTAAATATGCAGGATAATTTTTTCAGAAAATATGTTAATCAGTAATCATCATTTCATTAATATGAAACAGTAAATAATATGAGCAGTACAACTAAAGAAGGTTCCACCTCTGCTTCTGCGTGATATTTTTCACCCGTGTTTTACATTCATACGATAACAATGAGCAGTCTATAAGGCGATAAATATGGTTGCTTCTCCAAGTGATGTTAGCTTCGGCAAGTAAAAATACAGATGAAATAGTGAAAAGTAAGACGTTAAAACTAGCGAAAAACCAATTGTGTTGAATGTGTATTAAATCTAATACAGGAGAGTCTGTCGTTTTGAACAACATTATCCAACTGTGATTTACCGCCATGTCCGAGTGGAGCGTTGCAGGAGAATTAGAGGAAACGAACTATTGCGAACACCAAGCACTAAAGTAACAGACATAAGCAGAATTAGAAAATGCACCTGGGCTTTCTCAAACATACTATTCATAAGAAAATTCACGAGTTTTACACTAATAGTAAGGAACCAACATTATAAGGCAATGATCCTATATTGCCTTCCTTTAAACAACCCACTTTCATAAACTTTTGCTAGAAATTGGATTTAGGTTTTATGAAGAGAAACAAACTGAATAAAATATTGAAAGACAGGATAAAATGTGATGAAGAGCAAGACGTTAAACTTCTTCCTAAATTGTGGTCCAGCTACAGATTAAAATAAGGGTTTTAATTGTTCTGGATTTAATTTAAACTGCTATTATTTCGGTGTTTATTATTATTATTATTATTATTATTATTATTATTATTATTATTATTATTATTATTATTATTATTATTATTATTATTATTATTATTATTATTATTATTATTATTATTATTATTATTATTATTATTATTATTATTATTATTATTATTATTATTATTATTATTATTATTATTATTATTATTATTATTATTATTATTATTATTATTATTATTATTATTATTATTATTATTATTATTATTATTATTATTATTATTATTATTATTATTATTATTATTATTATTATTATTATTATTATTATTATTATTATTATTATTATTATTATTATTATTATTATTATTATTATTATTATTATTATTATTATTATTATTATTATTATTATTATTATTATTATTATTATTATTATTATTATTATTATTATTATTATTATTATTATTATTATTATTATTATTATTATTATTATTATTATTATTATTATTATTATTATTATTATTATTATTATTATTATTATTATTATTATTATTATTATTATTATTATTATTATTATTATTATTATTATTATTATTATTATTATTATTATTATTATTATTATTATTATTATTATTATTATTATTATTATTATTATTATTATTTTTATTATTATTATTATTATTATTATTATTATTATTATTATTATTATTATTATTATTATTATTATTATTATTATTATTATTATTATTATTATTATTATTATTATTATTATTATTATTATTATTATTATTATTATTATTATTATTATTATTATTATTATTATTATTATTATTATTATTATTATTATTATTATTATTATTATTATTATTATTATTATTATTATTATTATTATTATTATTATTATTATTATTATTATTATTATTATTATTATTATTATTATTATTATTATTATTATTATTATTATTATTATTATTATTATTATTATTATTATTATTGTTATTATTGTTATTATTGTTATTATTGTTATTATTGTTATTATTGTTATTATTGTTATTATTGTTATTATTGTTATTATTGTTATTATTGTTATTACTATTATTATTATTATTACTATTATTATTATTATTATTATTATTATTATTATTATTATTATTATTATTATTATTATTATTATTATTATTATTATTATTATTATTATTATTATTGTTATTATTATTATTGTTATTATTGTTATTATTGTTATTATTGTTATTATTGTTATTATTATTATTATTGTTATTATTATTATTATTATTATTATTATTATTATTATTATTATTATTACTATTATTATTATTATTATTATTATTATTATTATTATTATTATTATTATTATTATTATTATTATTATTATTATTATTATTATTATTATTATTATTATTATTATTATTATTATTATTATTATTATTATTATTATTATTATTATTATTATTATTATTATTATTATTATTATTATTATTATTATTATTATTATTATTATTATTATTATTATTATTATTATTATTATTATTATTATTATTATTATTATTATTATTATTATTATTATTATTATTATTATTATTATTATTATATTCGAACAGCATACCGTTCTATTGCAGTAGAAATACAAAGCATTAGTCCACGTGGCACCTGTTTATGTTTCTTCCTCACAGTTGATACGAATACGAAACTAATGTAGAGGAATTCAAAATGTTTTATTTGCACCAAGTCCGGCTCTAAGGCTGGATCGACTACTAAAGAGCAAGCGTAGTGATATCTTAGGCTGAAATCGTTGCTGCTAAATTACTGTATTTCTGCCACAAGTAATCAGCTGCTGACAGACAGCAAAATGCAGTATAGTCCATTTTATACATAAACTGACATCGCAACTTAAAATGTTCACAGCAGTAACGTAAAACCGGTCTCTATTATGTGATTTACTTCACTTGGGTAAGACATTCCAATCTCTGATTAGTTAAAAAACAAACTCTATTCCAACCAGCTAAGGATTCCGTCGCATCCATCCTTCAGTTAATCAAACATCGAATGTCCTTCCCAAGTGGAGTAGATCACGTGTAATAGGAGTTGGTTTTGCTTTATTGCTGTGAATACCTTAGTTGCGATGTCAGTCTAATCATAAAATGAATTATAGACAATAAGGATAACCTCTTAACAAATCCTGAAATAGCACAACAGAATAGGATATAACATTAGGTGTTCGGTTACTTACGCTATGCCAGTTTCCTACAAATGTGTTCTTATAAGCAAGTTCGCGCCAGCCTCCACTGCCGCCGGGTCAATATTCTGCACGAGTTACCAAAGCAATCGCCACAAAGGTTCATCAACCGCGACGGTGGGAGGGCAACGGGGTATCAGAGACCGTCTTCTCGTGCCACTCAGCTAGCAAGGCCACATGTTCGATACCCGGTTACTATAGTATACCAGACCTTGATCTCGATACGTAGGAGTCACGAGGAATTAGTCTTATCGGACTCTTAACGAAATAAGAACATCTAATGGAACTCCTTGGCCTACTTTGTTGCGTATCTTTTGGTCTGAGGGGCAGAGGGCAAGTGGAACTGAGGGTTTTGTTATGGCGATTGCTAATATACACTTTCTTTGTAACGTGGAAACATTTCGACAAGTTCTCCTGCCTACTGAAAACAAAGAAATGTCAAAGAAGTTTTCCTCTCTTTTTCAAACTAAACAATTGGTTTCTATTATATGAGGCGTGATAAAAACTAACAAGAATATTCTTTTTTCTTAAGGAATATTTATTTATTCATCAACATTAAATTTATCCCTTTTAGATTTGTCCCCACAGTTATAATACATGGGTCAGCGCCTTTTCAATCTTGCAAACACTTATGGGACTCACTTTTCGTTGTGATTCTCATCTCCTTCAGTGATTCTGTTTTAATGGCATCAATGGTAGCAAACGACATCCTTTCGTAGTTCTCTTCATCCTCGGGGACAGAAAGAAGTCGCAGGAGACCATGTCTGGCTAATGCGATGGCTGAGGCAACACAATAGTTTTGCTTTTTGCTAAAAAAAATCACGAATAAGTATCAAGGTGTGAGCAGGAGCATTAGCGTGGTGCTAGTTCCACGGGTAGTTTTGCTATTATTCTAGTCAAACGTTTCTGGTAGTGACTCGACGGTTTTCCAAAATCATTGTCTTGACTTCCTCCACATTGTCGTTAGTAACTGAGGGCGTCCAGTATAGTCGACGGCTTGAACTCTTTTCGGCCCTTTTTCAAACGTTCATGCCACTTGTAAAATCTTGTCTTACTCACACAGTAAAACCTCTCTAAAACGGAACGCGATCGCCCCGGCATTTACTTTCCGTTTACACAGGTTTGCTCTTACAGGGGGTTGTGTTTGAATACAGAGAAATTACGAATTGTCACACAGGTTTAAATTGAAGGGATAATATAAAATGAAGCGTAAATAATAATAATAATAATAATAATAATAATAATAATAATAATAATAATAATAATAATAATAATAATAATAATAATAATAATAATAATAATAATAATAATAATAATAATAATAATAATAATAATAATAATAATAATAATAATAATAATAATAATAATAATAATAATAATAATAATAATAATAATAATAATAATAATAATAATAATAATAATAATAATAATAATAATAATAATAATAATAATAATAATAATAATAATAATAATAATAATAATAATAATAATAATAATAATAATAATAATAATAATAATAATAATAATAATAATAATAATAATAATAATAATAATAATAATAATAATAATAATAATAATAATAATAATAATAATAATAATAATAATAATAATAATAATAATAATAATAATAATAATAATAATAATAATAATAATAATAATAATAATAATAATAATAATAATAGTAATAATAATAATAGTAATAATAATAATAATAATAATAATAATAATAATAATAATAATAATAATAATAATAATAATAATAATAATAATAATAATAATAATAATAATAATAATAATAATAATAATAATAATAATAATAATAATAATAATAATAATAATAATAATAATAATAATAATAATAATAATAATAATAATAATAATAATAATAATAATAATAATAATAATAATAATAATAATAATAATAATAATAATAATAATAATAATAATAATAATAATAATAATAATAATAATAATAATAATAATAATAATAATAATAATAATAATAATAGACTGCTATGTATTATGTACTACATTTTCAATTTACATAAAATAATTCTAGTTTATCGCCTAGTTCAATTTTTTTTCCAATCTGCAACTGTCTGCATACCAACATCATCTGCTTCACTACACACAACATTCAAAACAATGTTATGGCGATGTTTGAAACTCTCGAGGCCTTCATTGGAAGCTCTGAAATTGTCTTTGCCTAATTTTCTTGCTGTCTCCAAAGCTTGCATCAGAAGCAATGGTCCAGAAATGGGAATTCCTTTAGTGCACGCACTAACAAGCAACTCGAACACAGCACGATTTAGCTCGTCATACTCTGTAGATTTTCTGATGCATTTCACATCTTCTGCTATTCCCTTTTATTTTATTCTTTGTTTTTCAAAATCTCTTAAATATGAGTCTTCCCTACTTTAAACAACAGAGTTAATTCTTTAGCTGGACAGTTGTTGGTTTCGTGTTCTTCAATAACTTTAATGTTTTCCTCTAGTTATAGTTTCCTATGTTTAGAACTCATTTTACAGAATTTGTGCACACAAACTATGTTTTTAAAAATCACCAAAGTTTGCAGTTTTCTTCCATTCGTACTTGATCACTTATAACAACGTATCTGAGAATAAACACACTGCAAAACAGTTGTACTCTTACCATGTGTGTTGGAAGAGAGTTGAGAAAGCTAACGGTTTGTTTTCCCTTTTCCTCGAAGGATTACAGTTTATGACTTCATTCTTCATAGAACTTCGGTGCAAGTTCCCTCAAAATTATTGCACTTTTTTTTTTTTTTAAATACGTGCGTTGTAACCCATTGCATATAAAGCAATCCGTTTTAATCAGATTATTAACGCAAATGGTTCCCGAAAAATATTTCGATTTCCGCGTTAGGCAGTTTTCCGGCTTAGTTTCGAAATGTATTTCCATTTTTCCAGATTTCCGGCATATAAGAGTCCGTTTTAGGCAGGTTTGACTATAGTAGATTGTCCAAAGGCGGCCGCCTTGGTAGCGTGGTGGTAGCATGCCTGCCCCACGTTCGAGAGGTCCCGAGTTCGAATCTTGGTCAGGGTGAGTTGCCTAGATAAGGTTTTTTCCGGGGTTTTCCCTTATCCTGTAAAGACGATTGTCGGGTTACTCTACGCTCCATGGTCCCCGGGCTTATTTGAGCATCATTTCATCCATTCCATTCAAAGTCCGATATGACTTAACGTTGGAGGACTTAATTTAAAAAAAAAATATCCAAAGGCTACAGTCAAAATGTCAAATGTGGTGCTGGACTTGACTCCATTTTATGGCAAAATGTAATGCAAGTTAAGTAAAAATTCACCGAGCACTCGAAAACACGAAGAACCTTTATGACCGTCAAACAATAACTAAATATTCAAAACAGCCAAAAATGTAAACATAGGTATATTAGGAACATGTGTTCCAACAAGATAAACAAAAGGTTTTGAAAATTGGATGTATAGAACCGGTTAAATTAAAAAAAAAACATTCCGTTATCACACCTCGTATACTGATGTTTTGCGTCCATGCCGTTTTCTATTCTCGCTCTTCTGCAAATTATTCTTAAACATTTTAGTCAGCTTTCTATTTCTGATTAACCAATATAAACTTACATTATATCTTTACACGTTTGTCGTAGGTTCATGGTAGACTAAAACTACAGTCAAATATTTGATGGCTTTGAAATAGTACGAGGGGGTATCGTAAAGTTTTAATTATCACGCTTTAAAAAACTGTGATAGAGTTTGTGTTGATATGTACTTGCTAGTTCTCCTCTACGTAGTCAACCTCTAGATTTACATATTTTTTCCCAGCGTTTCTTGACCTTCCGAATACCTTGATTGTAGAACTCCGCAGAATTCGCTTTAAACCACTCTTTATTAATGACGTCATTTATGTTGTAAAATCAACGACCACGCAACGGATTCTTCATTTCCGGAAAAAAGAAAAAGTCACTTGGTGCGAGATCGGGCGAATAAGGCGGATGCTGTAAGGTCTCAAAGCCACATTCCCTTGTTTTGTCAACTGCAACTTGAGATGAATGAGCTGTTGCATTGTAAGCCAGAAGTCAAACACCTTTGGAGAGATACCGCGTCGTTTCTTGGAGCTGCTCGTAACTTGTCCAGAAGATTGCAGTAGTATCTGCCAGTGATGGTTTGACCCTTGTCAAGATAATCTGTAAGGATGACTCCACAACAGTCCCAGAAAACTGAAACCATGACCTTCCCAGCTGACTTTTGCACCTTTGCTATTTTGGGAGGGAGGAATCGGCATGTTTCCATTCCATGCTCATGGTTTTGCCTCTGGATGATACTGATAGATCCAGGATTCATCCATGGTTACCAGACGATCAAAATAATCATCTTCATCTTGTTCCAAAAGCATCAACATCTGTCTTGAAAGGTCACGCCGTGTTTGCTTTTGGAAAGGGGTTAGCAAACATGAACTCCACCGTGCAGACACCTTAGACATGTGCAGTTGATCATGAATAATTTTCTAGACACTACCATAACTAAGATGTGCCTCATTCAAGATCATTTGGATGGTTGCTCGTTTGTCTTACAGTATTAAACTGTGCACTTTCTTCACTGTGACAGCATCATCTGTCATTGACGGTCTATCAGCTCTTGGCTCATCTGTCAAGGACATGTGAAGTTTGAATATTCCTTTTCCACCTCACAATAGTGTCATACGATGGGCAATCATTTCCATAAGTATTCGTCATCTCATCATGGATTTCCCGGGCAGGAACTCGATCATACTATGAGGCTCAATTTTCTCCATCTTACACCTCAGTGACTTCCGGCACTCAGTGTAAAAAACAAGAGGACTCGAATCACTGCAACTACCAACATTATATCCCGAGGGATTAATGATGACACTGAAAATTTTTCATCACTCTAACATAAAAACTACCCGGGTGATAATTAAAACTTTATGACAGCCCCTCGTATATTTCTCTTTGTACAACTGGCCCGCATTCGGGAGGCCCGGGTTCAATTCCTGTGGTCAACCTACCCGACCCATGGGTTTTATAGGGTTTTTCCCTCTTGCTAGGCGAATGCTGGATAGGTTAATTACATCTCCCGGATTATGGGTCCCTTCATTTCATCTCCATTATCATTTCACATCATCTCTCTTCTGGTGGTCTCTTTCAGTGAGAAGTGTTGGCGGTTCATGGCAGGATGATATGCTTTGATTGAAGCATTTCCTCCTCCGGAAGGTTGGTTGTCCTGGGCTGCCAGGGGAGCTTTCCATCTTTCACCCTGCCCTCTGCATTGTCGTGGCTCCTCGGGACTGTCTCTCGCTTCATCCTTCCTCCCGGGGATGTCTCACTTGAGGGACATAGTTACGATAGTAGTGGTCGCAGTGCCGAATCCCCTCCGTAGTAATCCTAGTCCTTTCAGAATCAAGAGAAATAACGAACAGCAATTTACCACGTAAAGAAACAAACGTATTTGAATTGAAATCAGTAATATAGAATCTCGGAAATCTCCACGCCACGAAAATACTTATATGTTACAATTTACGTGCTTTAACGACTTCCTGATCACTATGAGGTAAATGCCTATGAGTGAAACGTCAGTTAAATGACAAACTTGGTATTTGAGTCCGCATCTTTCCAGGAAGACTTTAAAAAGAAATCATTTTCTCAAAAATGATTTTACCGATTTTTATTAAATTATCATATATTTAAGATACTTTCATGATAAATGAAATGTACGAAATTTTGTATTTTCTGGAAATAACATCCGAAGTGTTCTTCATTGTGAACGACTTTTCCAAAGCCGGCAAACCATAAGAGGCAAGCTCTTACTACACAAGAAACGATGATCTCATTAAAGGGCATACTTCATGTCAAATAATTTTTATGGAGTTTACCGTTTGCGAAATATTTCTTGTTATTAATATGAATTTTCCCATACTTAACTACTTTTCTCACGTGGGAAGTCGTTATTGTGTCTCGCCCCACTGGTCATACAAAGGGAATGGTATTTCAAAGCAAATACACAGCCATCGGCTGACCACCTCTTAAAAGAGTTGACTATTACATAAGCCTACTGTATTACCCTAATACTATTGTACCTACAAGGAAATATACAATTAAACCAGTTCTACAAGTGTCTGTCTCGATTAATATGAAGTTTATACAATTTGAATTTGTAACAATTAGTTTGCACTTAATAAAGATAGTAGCAAAATATCCAATTTTTTTGATTTTGCTGCATCATGCACTCATTACTTGCATTTCTTACATTGTCAGAGTATCGACAAATAAAGAGATAAATACACTCCTGTGCAGAACCATATAAATAATTTACAACACAATTGAAGTTCCAAATATTAGTTCAAGCCTTTTATTTTTTCAAAAATTAATGTTTAGAGACAGTAAATAAAACACAGTTGCTGGATTTTCGTGAAGAACTTTCAATTTGCGTTTAATAATAAAGGCAGAAATTGTACGAGGGTGGTCTGAAGAGTTTCCAACCTAATAAAGATACACTTTCTTCAGAAATTTTTCTGTTATTTTTCAACATAGTCTCCTTGTAACTCTACACGCTTCTCCCAGCGATGCTCCCATCTCAGAAACTCGGCGTTTTCCTCTGCAAAATAATTGTTCACGAAGGTATTGCCTCTTCATTTGACGAAAATATCTGTCCTCCGAGCACAAAAAAGAAGTCGCTTGGGGCTAGATCTGGTGAGTAAGGCGGATGATCAAGCAGCTCAAAACGTAATTTGTGGATTCACGCCATTGAAACCACTGAGGTGTGAGACGTTGCGTTGTCTTGGTGAAACAGGATTTTTTTTTTCTGCAAATGTGGTCGTTTTTCCGCAAGTTCTGCCTTCAGCTTGTCAAGTAATGAAGCACAGTATACTCCTGTAATGGTTTTTCCTTCTTGAAGATAATCGATTAAAATAAATCCACGACTATCCCAAAAAACAGTCCCCATCACCTTCCCAGCCCAAAAGAACAGTTTTTTGCTTTTTTCTAGCCGCTTCCCCCTAGGCAGTCCACTGTTTGGACTGTATTCTTGTTTCGGGCATATAATAGTGTATTCAAGTTTCATCTAAAGTAATTAGTCGGTGCCAAAACCCAGATTTATTGAGCCTAAACTGCGCCAACAGAGCGTTGGAAATGTTCTTCGAACACGTTTTTGGTCTAACGTGAGAAAACAGCGGCACCCAACGCACGGATAGCTTTCTCGTGTCTAAATGTTGATTTAATATATGTCAAACACGTTTTTTTTAACATGTTCAGAGACTCTGATATCTCTCTCACTTTAATTTGGCGGTCGACTAGCACCATTTAGTGAACTTTAGGAATGTTTTCATCGATACTTGCAGTTTTTGGACGTCCCGACCGTTCATCGTCTCCCAAGCTCTTACGGCCACCTTTAAATTCAGCTGTCCACAATTTCACTGTGGTAAATGATGGTGCAGAGTCCCCATACACAGAATCCAACCCGTCTTTGATTTGCATAGGCATATTGCTTTTCAAAGAGAAATATTTAATGACAGCTCGATACTCGATTTTTCCGTTTTCATAAAAACACTCACACTAACTCACTCAAACGTCTGTTACATAACAAGTGAGCGTCCAAAATGGCTGAAACTTTGGTGAGTGTCAACAAAGGAACAACGAAATTCAATAGCTTTTATTTACGAGTACTGCCATCTTCATGTAGAGGTCGGAAACTTTTCCGACAACCCTAGTAGATGATGATTAAGAAATAATAATAATAATAATAATAATAATAATAATAATAATAATAATAATAATAATAATAATAATAATAATAATAATAATAATAATAATAATAATAATAATAATAATAATAATAATAATAATAATAATAATAATAATAATAATAATAATAATAATAATAATAATAATAATAATAATAATAATAATAATAATAATAATAATAATAATAATAATAATAATAATAATAATAATAATAATAATAATAATAATAATAACAATTATTATTATTATTATTATTATTATTATTATTATTATTATTATTATTATTATTATTATTATTATTATTATTATTATTATTATTATTATTATTATTATTATTATTATTATTATTATTATTATTATTATTATTATTATTATTATTATTATTTATTATTATTATTATTTATTATTATAACAATAATTATAATAATTATAATAATAAGTATAATAATTATAATTATTATTATTATTATTATTATTATTATTATTATTATTATTATTATTATTATTATTATTATTATTATTATTATTATTATTATTATTATTATTATTATTATTATTATTATTATTATTATTATTATTATTATTATTATTATTATTATTATTATTATTATTATTATTATTATTATTATTATTATTATTATTATTATTATTATTATTATTATTATTATTATTATTATATATTGATTCTGTAAGTCAGATATTGAATATGCGAACACAAATGATATAGAGGAAGCACATTTTAAAGGTTAGTGCAAAAATTAATGCTTATGCCAGTATTATTTCCTTTTAATTAAAGCCCAACATTAAGGCATATCGGATGATGAATGAAATGATGCTCGAATGAACCGAGTCCACAGAGCTTAGACTTAACCGACACTCATCATTGAGGACTTGAGGATAAAAGACGCCGGAAAAAACCTTTGCCAGATAACTTACCTCAACGAGAGTTGAATTCTGGACCTCTTGAACCCTATATATATATTATATATATGCCCGGGTTCAATCCCAGCCTAACGTAAAACTGAGATCTGTGGTGGACACCATGGCGCTGCCCGCCTCGGTAGCGTGTATGCCTCACGTTTAAGAGGTCCCGAGTTCGAGTCTCGGTTAGGGTGAGTTACCTGGATAAGGTCTTTTCCGGAGTTTTCCCTTATCGTGATATACGAATATCAGATAACTCTAAGCTCCATGGACCCCGAATTCATTTGAGCATCATTTCACCCATTTCATTCATCGTCCGATATGACTTAACGTTGCAGGATGTAAATTACAACCAAAAAAACACCTGGCGCTGGGACGGGTCCTCCGGTTTCCCCCGTCAGCATTCCACCATTTGCTCCATCATCATCTTTGCTATCGTTCATCTCGCCCTCACATATATCATCTACTTCCTTCACCTTCACACCAGGCATCAGACTGATCACCTCTCCTTGTTCTGTATCG
>CM060950.1:361731315-361791315 GCA_030765055.1 Mantis religiosa
TAACCGATAATATACCTACCCGGGATGTTACATTCTTAAATAGGACAATTACAGTGATTTGTATAAACTGACAACTCAGAAATATTCTACTCGCACCGTTAAACTTCAGTAATTTGGTAACCGATAATATACCTACCGGGATGTTACATTCTTAAATAGGACAATTACAATGATTTGTATAAACTGACAACTCAGAAATATTCACTCCGCACCGTTAAACTTCAGTAATTGGTAACCGATAATATACCTACACGGGATGTTACATTCTAAATAGGACAATTACAATGATTTGTATAAACTGACAACTCAGAAATATTCCACTCGCACCGTTAAACTTCAGTAATTTGGTAACCAATAATTCCATTTCTGTCTGTTAGACATTTCTGTCTTTTTAACGTTGTGTAAGATATAACTTGTTTTTCAGCGCGTGTGCACAATATGGTGCTGCCATCCGTGAACGATCGGCGAACTAGCGGACACTAACATAAAGAAGGTGCTGCTGCGCTTGGAGATTGGGGGAACTTCTACCATCCTCAATTCAGTATTGTTGGTTGCTGCATACTGCAGAAAAGTTGTAACTTTAAACAGTACTGTCTCACATTTTCATTACAATAGCTCAGGCACGTATTTAGAAGTCAATTTCCGGGAAATTGACTTCTAAATAGCAGGGATGTGCTTTTATCATGTTAGTAAAAAATAAAACACTAGTAATATATTATATTCACATGACTTTCTCCACCCAAGCTTCTACAAATGGTTCTTAAAAAGTTTGTTTTTGTCTTCTTTGGATAAAGTCTGTAGAAAGGCCTTGTACCTAGCACTTTTTTGTTCTTATACCTGGGATAAAGTGATATAAGCAGCAATCAGATATTTAAAAAGCGAACCACTGATTGATGCATTTGAGTATTAGTTCTCCTTGAATGAAAAAGGGAATAGGAACTTAGAAGTTACAAACTACATACCTTTAAGTAAGTATCTGGGGATTCTAATCAACAAATTATAATATATCGGAATTGGGTTACTTTGCAATACATTATTGTAATTGACATTATTTGTGTATTTTAACGAGTTCTACAGCTGCTGTGCAGTAACTTTTCGTTTATCTCTTAAATAACTTCATGTCTGCCTGACAGTGATAGAGACGTTAAGATGAGAAGCTTGATAAACTTTTTCGTTTTATTTTAATCTAAGTTTTATTTCAAATATTTATAAAAGTTTGAAATGATATTCATTTGGGGGTTCGGACCCCCTGGACGCCCCTTAAATACGTCCCTGCAATAGCTGATGAATAAATAACTAACAAATAAATAGGAAAGAAACATTGAATATCGTGAATAGAATATCAATGAAAATCCAGAGATTATGATTTAAATATTTCTGAGTATGTATATATTTGTTTAGCTCGAAAAGCTTAAGCACATAATGACTAAAATAATTAATTACATTTTTCTTGCTGTTGACTTCCCTAACTTTTCAAAATGTGTGAATTAAGGTGAACCATCGATCAGCTGAAAATATGTACAGTTTTTAATATACTGACTTTTTTACACCTTGTATTGTCTGTCCTTATAGAGGGAGATTATATACATTTTGGTGTTTTGTAAGTGAAAAGGTATCGGAATTATGTTCTCTTTAAACAAAATTTCAAAGATCTTCTCAAAATACCACAGAGATTTGAAAACTATAACTCAAGTACATTTTTACGGTAGAAACGATTGTATGTCTGCGTTTAAAAATAATGAACTTTAAAGCGAACGTCAAAAGTCAAATTAACAGTTTATGTGAATGCCCAACAAATACTTTCACTATGAATGTTTCTTTTTCTTTCGTAACACTATTAGTTATGTTTCTTGATGAAACGTTTTGCCAACCCAGGGCCTTAAATATCTATACAGAACAAAACGTACGCACATGCAATCTCAGACTGAAATATATAAACAAGATGGCCGCCGTATTGCTTGAGTCGAAGGAGACAGTAATATACTAAAGGCACAATTTATCACATTTGTAATTTCTGTTATCTTCATAATCAAAAAAAATAAGTATAAAATATATGTATATGACTCTATAACGGTTTCGGAGGAAGGGGGGAGAATTGACACCTTGAACTTAGAAGGTGTTTCGTGTCTAAGCTTCTGGTGGGGCTCCTCTCGGAAGGAAGAGAAGCGATGAGAGGATATTAAGGGCGGTCACACGAGAGAGAGGGTCTCTGAGCGCTACAGATTGAATTCCCGGTGGTGGCTTGTACAACCGGTTCGCCTTCCCCCTATGGACTTACATATTCCCGGGAAGGTGTAGATACCATAGACCACCATCTATCCGGAGGATGGTCATATACTTACAGAGAGCAATGCACCTACCATGCACCCAAAACTCCCGATATTGTTGGAATCCTGAAATACGAGGGTCGTTTGACAAGTCTAGTAAATTTCTATGAAGTGTAGGAAATGTTTTGTTGCAAACTTGTGGGTGGTAAGCTTGATTATTCAAAACATTGTTACAGAAAATTTGAATGTGCTACAATAAACAGTTTACTGTTGACAGCCATCTGAACTGGTCAGTGTGATAGCTGCGACTGAAAATGGAGAAAAAACAGAGTTTCGTGCTGTTATTAACATTTGCATTTGAAGGGCTGGACTACGGTAGAAGTCAAAACTGAATTGATGAAATTCACGTGGACTCGGAACCAACATTGATCAACGAACATCAACATGGATCAAGGAAAACGTGGTCGTAGAAGCACCGAAGATGAAATCGCGTTCTAGTAGCCCATTTGAGGTCACCCACACAGGACACCATTGACAAAATCCACGATCTGGCCTTTGCAAGACCGCCGAAATAAAGTTCGCGAGATTTCTGAGACTATAGGCATCTCTACTGAGCGAGTGCACAATATGCTGCATGAAAAATTGGCAATGAAAAATCTGTGTGCAAGATGGGTGCCGCGATCGCTCACAGTCGACCAAAAGTGATTGGGGAAAACATTTCTACCGATCGTCTGGCAATATTTAATCACAAGTGAAACGAAAAGTGAGGTGAAATGGAGGGACTAGAATATTGCGAGATATAATTATCCTTCCCTGAATTCGCCTAATGGTTCGAGAAACCCTGAAAGAAACTCTAGTCAGGTAGCTCGGCCATGGGAATCGATTCCATGAGCTGCCGAATGCCGGGGTACAGACGCTACCACCTGAGCGGTATAATAGATATTAAAAAGTGTTTCATATAGAAAACTAGAAAGACTAGTATTATTTAAACATGTGAACGCAAAATGTGTTTATAATTAATGTTGGTATGTTAACATATACTATACACAAGCACATAATTTCGTATGTGCCTCCTTTCTTTTACAAAGTGCTGTAGGGAACTAAGGGATTTTATATAGAGTTGAATTGTGTTACATTTTCTTAGTTTTGATATGTGCCGACAATTTTAAAACTTGCAACCAAGTTAGGCAAATATACTGGCAAATAAATTCAACCACATTAATTGCTTACTTAAACATATTTTTCTAAATTTTATATAAAAATTTAGGCTATGGTTACAAAAATCTATTAGGAATAACCTACATCCATGAATGCACCGTTTTCTGTCATTTCCAGTAGCTTTCGCTTTGCAATGTTATCATCTGACATAATGAAAATAACTTTATCTTTGCAAATTTTTTTTCATAAGAAATCCTTTTATCAACAATCTTAGCAGGTAATTGTTCATACATATACACCTGATATGACAAAGTCAAAACGTTTGTTTCTCTCATTGTTTCTGATAGACACTAACAAATGAATACGGACATCGTTGTAGGCCAAATCAACATTTGGATTATGGAAACCCTTTCGTTAGGTATAATTACACTTATTTTACCCAAAAGTTTCACTTTAATATTCCTCTCTGAATCAAAATTATTAGAATCTTGTCTCTTTTAAAAAGTTAGTAACAATCATAATTCGTTCTACAACTTCAGAGCCCTCATTCTTGTAACTCTGAAGAGACTTAGCAAATTATCAAGTATGGTTAATCTATTAAAAATTAAGACCTTGTAACTGCCTCTCATTACAGGCTCCATTGAAAATGTTCTGGAGAAACATGACAGTTCTATAAAAAAAATTGATATCCAAACTACTGGTAACTTAAAACTTTACTGTGGCGAAAGTGTATCACTTAATGTTTAATCCTTCACTTTTATAAATAGTGGATTAGCTTATTTCGTTACTGAAACGAGTAGCTACAAATTCAGATATGACGTCACTTTCCTGCAGTTAAGTTCTTAAGTTCCGACCAAGTATTCATTCTAACAGGAGTATGGCTCCTTTACATCTTAGGTACCTCCAGCTGAAGGTATGATGTGGTGATGGGAAATATGCAAGGGTAGGCATCATCTCATCTCGGAATAGAATATTTTGTCGAGGAGTAGAACTACTTCTACATTTAATACTGGAAATACAGTATACCTTCGATTATCCGGTGTAATATCGGGGAGAAAACACGAATAAAAGAAAAACCCGAATAATCGAGGTACGAGAACGGTCTCCCTGGCATGTGAAGGGGCGTTATCAATCAATAGAACAGCGTTTTGTGGCAATCCTTTCTCTTCTAGAAATTACCAAATTAATGGTACAAAATGTTTGCGAAACAGTTTTTGAAAATTGCTGTATACGTACATCACTGCTCCTTTTCTGGTTGTAATAATGCACGGGCTTCGATAACCTTTATGCCCCCCTTTCAATCACTGGTAGTATCAATTTGTGCTTTGGCAGTGCAAAAAAATACAAATGCATTCTCTGAATGACTTACTTCTACATCCCGGAGCACAAACTTCGCTCTTAAAAGTAAGTTTTCCGGATGGTAAACATTTCCAATATAGACCACCTTCCTCTGCATTATACATTTGGTGTGAGGTGAGATTTTCTTCTTCCGCAAATTTATGGAACTCTTCCCGCCATGAATCAGGTGCCGCAGCGTTTGAACTAAGCTGCTGTCCTTGCAGAATAAGTTCGCGAACCCGTAGCTAACGTTGTTTGAATCTGAAAATTTAGCCTTTTCGGCACATATAGCGCCTGAAACATGACACCTTCTGCTCGTTTTTGGCTAAACCATTAAGTCATCAACTTTTCATGCTTTTTTTCGTGCATATGGTTCAGAATTAGAATCGCAGTTTCCTGATAATTGTATTTTCTTATTGCTCTTTTAAATGTCCCGAACAGTCTGCAGTTCATTATCATAATCAGCACTTAGCACTTAGTTTTGCAACAGTTTCCCCTTCTCAAATCTTTCAATTAATTCTAATGTTTATTTCAATATCAGCACATGTTTCTTTTTCTCTCCATCACTTTTACAAATTTATTTTGGCTGCTTCGTTAACACGAGAGAAATATTTTTAATTTACATAGAACAGGCTAGTCGATAACAATGGAAACGATATTGTTGTCACACGGTGGGCTGCACGGATGATCCATACACCAATCATCGGGAATATACTGCATATCCTTGTTTGTTACAAACTTATATTTGATGCATATTAATAAATTATATGTTATTACAAAATTATCAGGATGGATGAAAATTGTTCATTTCTCTCTCAAAACTTTACCTATAGAAATCCAGGTGCTGAAGGTCTATAGCACTTTAGTTGGACTTACATTCAGGTACACAACAACAATAACACACACTCCATTACGCAAGCCAAACTGTTTATACTTCGTCACTTTGCAGAAATGTTTTACAATCTCAGGAAAAATCAGTGTAATTTGTTTTCCGATACATATCGATATTGACATTTTGCTTTGATATTTTCCTAAAGGCTCTTGGTAGGTACTTATCTAAGAACATAATATCCAGGATTTAATTTCTGGATATGCTGTTGAATTTTCACAGGGGGCGAATAACTGAGATCATATAAGATCTATCTATTTAGATGATATCATTCGTAAATGGCAAGCTACTTTACAGTACGGACGATAGTTCTGTGCCGGTGAAGACCGTGTGCGCAGTCGTTTAGATTCCAGTTGCCGAGCCTACACTCTCGGTCATGCGCAGTACACTGAAATTGCCAGTATCGTGGAGAGGTTTAACCGGCTCACATCCATCTTCTAACGCTTCGGTGCCGGCACGTTCAACTCTTAGAAATTGTGGTTATTAATAGCACTGATGATTAGCGTTTTGTCTGTGTTCCCGTAGGGGAGGGGATCCGTCCCCTTCAGATGCCATGGTGCGGGCTCTGCGGACCCTTAGCACTCGTGGTACCTCTGACGTTACTAGAGGAACCTCGGGCCGAACATTCGAGCCCCTCCCTCTGGGAGTTGTTCGGATTGGGGTTGTCTCGAGGGGGGCAGTGGTTACCGATACCCGTGGTCGATCGGATACGTCTGCGGACGGGGTTCAGGGAAGCCATTAATAATCCCGGGTACTAGCCTGCAGAGCTAGTAGAAGGCGTGCTAGATCGCCAGGCGGCCCCACCGAGGTAATATCGGTAGCCTTCACCTTTTGGTGTTGGCGCGCGTAAGTGGCGTATCCACTTCCATCCCGTCTTGTGTCCCTGGACCTGATGGGGGGGGCTTGTTAGTAACCCAGGTCTTGTCCTATGGAAAGCCCCACGGAGGACGCCGGGCGCCCTTTGGGACAGCTCAGATACTCCCTGGTTGAAAGAGGCCCGGGTCTTGGTCGTACGGGTCCAGGACTAATGGGAGTAGAACCTCTGGACCCAACAACTCTCTCTCTCTCTCTCTCTCTCTCTCTCTCTCTCTCTCTCTCTCTCTCTCTCTCTCTCTCTCTCTCTCTCTCTCTCTCTCTCTCTCTCTCTCTCTCTCTCTCTCTGTGTGTGTGTGTGTGTGTGTGTGTGAGCATGTGTGTGTATGTTCTTATTTAGACTAAAATGCTTCCAATTAAAAGCAAACTTGGTGGGAAAACACTTCACAGCCAAATACGCGAAGTTATTAATAATGTCACCCAATTATCGGGAAGCACAACAAACAACAGCTGAGAAGGGACCGGAGGCCACGCCATACCCACTCATTTGTCTCCTGTCACTAACTGAAGGGATGGTTAGGAGAGGGATGTCGGGCCCCTGAGCCGTCTCTTTACCCTTCTCCTAGGTTCTGGAAATTACGGAACATTCAATCTAATCGAGAACCTTCTAGATCGGCAAGCGGACCCTATATAAGCAACACGTCGTGCAAGGGGCAGTCAGTCAGTCCTTGGTGTAAGAATGCAGTGCTAGTGTACGACGAGAAGACTGTGTGAGAGCATCGGAAGATTGTACGTAATTACGAGTGCAAGTGAAATTGTAACGGACGAACTGGTGAATCGTAATTGTGTGCATTACGTAATTCTGTGTAATTGGCAAGAGTTTAATTGTAAGTCAGTGGAAATAAAGAACATTTTTGAGTGGTGTAATTGGACTTTTCATTTCACGAACCCACAAAGTCACAATAATATGTCTTCTGAAACGAGAAGCAGCTTCTGCCAGTATGCTAATAAAAGCAAGAGAGGGTGAGGGCAGCGGCAAAAGTACCTGAGAGAAAATTTCGTAAAATAATTAAAGGAGAGAAATTTGAGGCACAAGTAACCTCCTTTGATAAAATCTGAAAATTAGATCGTATACCAGAAACAATCACTGTCATTGATGACTTTGATAGGTGCATAATTCGCCAAACAATTTATAATTTGTAAATTCAGGAGAAAACTGTACCCACTGTCAAAATTTGGCACTCCTGAAACTTCAAGATTCCATTAACTTTAAAGTGGGAAGCACTAGTTTAAAGAGTATCTTATGTGGCATAGGTTTCAAGTGGTAGAAAACGAGGAACAACAAGGTGTTATAGGGAAGTTGTAGATGAAAAATTGGGGCGTGTCATATTTACGTGCCATAAAAACGGTTTAGAGACGAAGGAAGGTCGGTTATGTATGAAGATGAAACGCATCTTCATACGAGACTCGGCTAACTCACTTCCGTGTGCTACAAGCCACAAAGGCATCACCCCAGATTTTTATTTTCCTGTAAATTAAAACAATAATTGTGACAGCAAAGTAGTAAAACGGTAAAAAGGATTTTTTGTTTCTCAGTAACTAAAATGAGCAAGTGCTCATATATTTTAAGGTATGCGTTTTAGTAAAGACGAGTCTGGGAAATATGGCCGTGCTGCATTTTCTTCCATCTTCTAGCGCTAGCAGAAGGTGCAAGTGACGCTAAGGCATAGACTCTCTTTAGTGCGTGAAGAAAGGAGGTCCCCGGCACGGAACTATCTTCGCTACTGTAAGTATAAACTTTCAAATGAATAATATAGACATGAACAGTTTAGCTTTTGCGGACATAAAGCAGTTGTAACAGCTACGGAAGACAATCTGCAAAGAAATATTTATAATTTAAGTATAGTGGCTGCTGAATATAATTTGAAAATATCAGCTGAAGAAAACAAAAATAATGGGTTTTTTATGGAAAAGACCCTGTCAGAGCTAAAATTCTAATTGCTAATGTACCCATAGAAGAAGTTATGGATTTTAAGTATTTAGGAGTTTTCATTGGCAACAATAAAACAAAAGACATAAATGAAAAACAATTTATTTCAACACATATGTCGAACAATTAGAAGAACTTTATCAAAGAAAGTTCGCAAAGAAACCCTATTGAAAGTTTATAAAATTTGAGCAGTTGCAGCTCTATTATACAGGTCTGAGTGTTGAACTCTAAATAAAGATACTTTAAGACGGTTAGAAGTTGCGGAAATGAAATCCCTGATGTTTGTTGCAGGTTATACTTTAATGGATAGACAGAAGAGTGTAGATATTCGAAAACTGCTGAGAATATTTAAACTAGCAGACAAAATAGCAGAATACAGGTAAGATTGTACAACCATGTCTGCAGTTCTCCAAACAGGCCAAGAAGACAACGAAGTCGAGGAAGACCTGTCAGATGTAGATGGAACAACTTTAGTTTGGAGCCGGAACAGGTCATTCATGGTCTAAACCTTGTTTGTATAATGATGATTGTGATGACGATGATCATCATATAAGATCCATTTTTCGCCAAGTCATTTCATTAATCTTTATTATTAATAGACTATTACAAGATAAATCATGCCAACTCTGTCGCGTAGGTGGTAGCGTGTCTGCCTCACATTCAAGAGCTCCCGAGTTCGAAACTCGGTCAGGGTAAGTTATTTGGATAAGGTTACTTTCCGAGTTTTTCCTTATCCTGAAAGATGAATGTCGGGGAACTTTAAGCTCTATGGACCCTGGGCTCATTTGAACATCATTTCATCCATTTCAACCACCGTTCAACATGACCTAACCGCTTAGAGGACGTTAATTGAAAAAAGAGCCAATCATATCTATAAAACTCAGTAAAGATATTTAATCTAAGTTATTTAAAAAGCTATTATTTACATGCGTACACATATGCATTATAATTTAGTAGTATTGTACAAGGATTTATCTATTAGGTATGACTTTAACACCGTTTAAATGTTGAGTTTTTAGTGATCTTAATTGCGAATGGTAACTTATTATATAATAAACCTTCTGTTTTATACAGTTTGAGATTTATTTGTGCTCTTCCTATGAAAATCATTTGCTCCCCTAGCATCACAGGTATGCCAGTACTTAATAATCGTGTTAAATTATTTTATTCTTTAACAAGCACAATGGTTATGGACACACACACACACACACACACACACACACACACACACACACACACACACACACACACACACACACACACACACACAATGAAATTACATTTAGGATGTTTTCTGTTTCAAATGATTCTTGATAAGATTGTCAAAACTGAAGGTTGTACATACTTGCACATTTTGTATTTTTAGTAAACTGTTCATATTGATTTTACTTGTTTCTCTACCCCGCAAATTTCAATACCATATGTCAAATGTGTGTATATGATGTCGTAATATTCTATTTTAAGTGTATTGTGTTCCCATATATTATCAATTGTCTCAGTAGTTACAATCATGAATTCATTTTTCTGTAAACCATTTATATGTGTGTGCTGTAAGTTAAAGTTTTCTCATTTATGAATACCTAAAAATTTGAAATATATTACCTGTTCAATGAAAGTATTATTTTTGTATTTAGATTTTTACTTTGAAACGTTATGAATTTAATTTTTTCTATATTTAACATCAATCCATTGTTTAGAATTCTCTGATATTTCACCAAATTACACTTTTTTCTCTTCTAAGTTTTCTCTGCCTTCACTCCATCGTACTATAGATGTGTCACCGGCATATTATATCATTTCATATTTCATGTGCCACCTGACTTTTTAAAGTCAATGTCTGAATTAATAGTGTGAAAGTGTCACTTTTTACAATTTATTTCTTATATTCCACAGGGGTTTCAAGATATGTTGCTAGTAGTTTATTAGTTTTTCTCTACGGTATTCTAATTTGAGGACTAGGTGATCATGATTCACAGAGTCAAACGCTTTAGAGAGATCTAGATTCCTGCTGGTTTAACGAGTATCCTTTAATTCAACAATTTATTAAGATGTTCCACTATAGCCGTGATAGTTGATAATTTATTTTTAAATTCATGCTGAAAGGGGTTAAAGTTATCATTAGATTAAACAATTATTTATTTTAACTATGAGTATTTTGTCGCATACTTTACTGGATACCCATGTTAGAGTTATTGGTCTGTAATTACTAACATTTGTCATTCAACGTCCACCGTATTATTACGAATTTCACTCAAATGAATATAAAGTGTCAATATTGTACCAAATATATTGATGTAAAAGTAAGCCAAACGGTTGTTTTTAAATAACGACTTCCAATGTTAAATCATATCGGACGATGGATGAAATGGCTGAATGCTCAAATGAGCTCAGGGTCCACAGAGCTTAGAGTTACCCGACTATCATATTTCAGGGTAAGAGAAAATCGCGGAAAAAGGCCTTATACAGATAATTCACCTCTTAAATCTGAGGCAGACACGCTACCACCTAAGCTAAAGAGGTGGGCACGAAATCCATCGGAAGGAAACCTTTTTTCTGCCAAAATCCAAAATGGTTCGTTTGTAGTCCAGTTCGTTAAGCATTTTATAACTTGAATCAGCCAATTAGAATTATCGCCTTTCGCACTCTAGTATAGTGCTCCCCGCGTTCATAAGGCGAGTTAGTAATTTAAGTTGCCATTTTTGCTTTCTTAGTAACACCGGAGTACATTTTACCTATATGACTTCAAACTAAAACTTCTTCGGCTCATATTTTCGATACCTGTTTGCCATCATAAAATATGTCAAATTAAATGCAATAATGAACCTAGTGAGAAAACGCTGGGGACAAGAGAATTCATTAGTTGTCCAAGAAATTGCATATTTGTAAGAATTAAGTAAACAATCGAAAGCGGAGTAAAGATGATGAATCCGTCCTATCCAGTATGAATGGATTCATACCTAACTTGATCCAAACAGAGGCATCAAAATACGCGTAGAGTAAATCACGTGATAGGAGCGGCTCCGCTTTACTGCTCTGAATACTTAGTTGTGATGTCAGAATAATTGTAAAACGATTATATGTAGGTCACGAGTTCCAAAACCACATGTAGTTGCCGTACTTATTTTCTCCAAAAGCAAGATTTAAGTACCCCTATGCATTTTCACAAATACCAAGCACAAACCTTTTGTTTCGAAATGACGTCTTGAACACAAAAGCAAAGAGGATTGATACTTTCTTGGCTTTTGCAGATTTTCAGTGTATTGTAGAGAGGCAGAAAGCAGTGCCATTAGCTCATGCCACATTTCCGTTTAAAAGCTTGCCAAGCGTGGAGGGTAAGAAACATTTTAACAAACCCATTAGCTGCTGTCGACTGATAAATGGCATATCCATTGGCAATAGCAGCATTTCCGTTATAACGTTGATCTTTTGGGCCGAATATTCCAGTTGTGGTCACATTTACTTGGGCACAGATGTTCATAAAAGTTTCACTTGTTTAGGTGTCAGCGTCAGATATGATTCATTCTTTACTCTAACCTGAAATTTCGATATCAGGACTTCATCCGAAAAAGCTTTTAATCCGTTTCATTCACTTTTTCCTTATAATTATACTAATTATTCATACAACAGTTTATTCCTATTTCTCAATCTTTTTGTTAATCGAGATAAATTTTCATTATGCAGCTCTTTATGGTGTTTTTGAAATATCAAGTTACTTAAATAAGGATAAAAAACTAATAGTGACTTAGAATTTGAAAGAGGTGAAAATATTTGAAAATATAAAACCAATAACAAAAAATATCCCGCAAATTTTTAACGTCACAAAAATTTATTTCGGTATGAACTGTGTAATTTAACGAGATCTACCTACTCTTCTTATGTAATGTTTTGTGTACCCCTTACGGCTTACCATATTATACATAATGATGTCAGAATAAAGAAAACCTCACAGGCTATTTCCAGAAAGTTGAAGGTATACATCTATTTATCTATTTAGATTTTTTTGTAAGCTACGTCCTCCAATGTCAAGTCATATCGGACGGTGAATGAAATGGGTTAAATGATGCTCAAATGAGTCCAGGGTCTGTGGAGCTTAGAGCTACCAGACATTTGTCTTTTTAGGATAAGGGAAAACACTGGAAAAATGCTCATCCAGGTAACTCACCCTGACCGAGATTCGAACTCAGAACCTCTTGAACGTATGTATTTAGATATTTATAAACATATCTTAGACAGTTGTCACTGCAAACAAAATCGTTACCACCAGGGGCGTGGTGTGGGTGATTCGTAAGTGTTGCCGGTTGTTTCAGACTTAATCTGGGGAGGGCAGTATCGAATTCCGGGAGTTTCTAGATTAATATTGTATAGATTGTTGCATAACATGAAACAAACACACATATATAAATAAAAATCAGAGCGATATGCGTTATTTAAAATGTATTTACAATTTCTCCAATTCACAGTGTCTATTTGTATTTCAGTTTAATACGCCGATTCTTCTCCAAGAAAACAGAAATAACCGAGTTTTCAAATATTGCTTGCTGTTGCTTTTTAAGTTAATTAAACAACCCATTTTGTACTGATGACAGGGACAGAGATGAGAGTCTATTTTAAGTTTGAGTTTTCTTAGATAAGTATGTATTCTGCGGAGAGCTGAAAAAGATCGTTCTGCTGATACACTGGTGGCAGGAATGATCAAAATTGAATGTGTGATCGTGTGAACTGCGACCGTGTGATTTAGTGTTTAAAGGTTTAAGATCCAGAATTGGCCTTCCTGTTGAAATTATGTGACATTTTTCACCAAAATAACGCGAACTAAGGACCGCTTAAAAGGTTTCCAACACACACACACACACACACACACACACACACACACACACACACACACACACACACACACACACACACACACACACACACACACACACACACACACACACAGTCACTTTATCCGCAAATTCTGATACTATTCTTCTTATTGTACTTTTAACATTAAATCATTCACCATATTACTGTTACACACGAAGAATTAACACTAAAGCGCAAGGTTTGCCGTTTTACTGCAGTGGCAACAATCGTTCTATATATAAATAACTAAAACCTCGGTCACTGACATCTGCACGATTCGAGTTTGCCGGTGAGCGCCACTAACATAACGAGCTATTTAGAACTGGAGTATGTTAGACGACCGGTCTCGGGGGATCTATCACCGACCGGTTCACGAGGGTCGGTCACAAATTAACGCAATTGAAACCTGAAAATAAAATCTCTTGGGCTTTCCATTATTCTTTGAACAAAAACATAATGTAGAATTTGGAAATACTTTCTTCGGTTTATTAGCTGTTACCGGCGGCAACACAGACAATGTTGGAACCACGCCAATGGTTAGCACAATGTTTGTGAAAATCAAATGTAACGAAACATTTTCCGTGTAAAGGACAGTTCAGTTTTGGCAAAAAACTTTTTCTTGAAAGTATTGGTGTCACATACATTCTTCGAAGATGATACTTTAAATAGTAATGTTTAAATTTAACCAACTTTCTCTGTTGAATTATGATGCTCTCTCTCACACACAGATGGTTTTTAGACATCTGTTTTAATCATTCCCCTCAAAATGCGGACTTCTGGTAAAATATTGGTATGGAATTTGTGGGAGTAATACAATACTTAGTCTATTCACATACTAGATATAGGTGTTACAGGAAGCAATATCTCTCGGGGTTAATTCATTATTTAAATTAGTTTATCCACTCCGTTACAGCACCTCTCCATCTACGGACGACCCAATTTCCTTAAAGTTAGTGGTGTGTACTATATTTTTCTTTTTTACCAATCTTTCCTTAAAAATTCTATTTAGATGACAAAAACAATCGAACATCTGGGCTTTAATTATGTTTATCTTATTGTTTAACATAACGACGCATTTCTAATCGCATATACAGTATGTATCTATGTGTTATTGCCCAAATTGTTGTGAATACTTATTATGAACCATAAATAAGTAGAGAAATCAGTTTTTAAAGAATAATCTGTAGAAAAGCCAATTTTTAATTGGTGAAGAAGGTCATGAGCTCTTTTTGTTATACATATATGTATCATTTTTATCTAACCATAAGCCTTGTTGGAACATGTACGTATTAATGAAAATTACATTAGGAAACTTAAGAGTGAGGTGACAATGATTGTGATCATGTGTGAAATGTGTAGTGTTTAACGCCCGCTTTTACTACATACGGCACCACAGGCGGTGACACTGATGGTACATGAGATGAAGATGGAGCACCGGTGGAGTGAGATGGCGGGGGAAACCGGAGGTCCCGGAGAAAACCCGCCCCAGCGCCGTGTTGTCCACCACAAATCTCACTTTGTGGTCGCCTGGGATCGAACCCGGGCCCCCTTGGTGAGAGCCAAGCGGTCTAACCACTGAGCCACGGCGCGGCCCGATTGTGATCATGATGATACTAATAATAATAATAATAATAATAATAATAATAATAATAATAATAATAATAATAATAATAATAATAATAATAATAATAATAATAATAATAATAATAATAATAATAATAATAATAATAATAATAATAATAATAATAATAATAATAATAATAATAATAATAATAATAATAATAATAATAATAATAATAATAATAATAATAATAATAATAATAATAATAATAATAATAATAATAATAATAATAATAATAATAATAATAATAATAATAATAATAATAATAATAATAATAATAATAATAATAATAATAATAATAATAATAATAATAATAATAATAATAATAATAATAATAATAATAATAATAATAATAATAATAATAATAATAATAATAATAATAATAATAATAATAATAATAATAATAATAATAATAATAATAATAATAATAATAATAATAATAATAATAATAATAATAATAATAATAATAATAATAATAATAATAATAATAATAATAATAGAGATAAGTGCTTGTAGGAGTAAGTAAAGTAAAGCAGCAAAGCTGAACGAAAATAAATCAGAAAAGGAAGATATAACTAAATGCTCTGAGAAAGATAAACAGCGCAGAAAAGGAGATAAACTGAATAACAGTAGTGGAGAATACAGGGAGATAAACAAAGAAAATATCAGAATACAATGGATAAATAAAAAGAGAAACGAATCTAAAAAGAAAATTAAAACAAAAGGGCCAATAATATGAATATGCAATAGCCCTTATAACGAGGAAAAGGGAAGAAATATATGGGAATAAACTAAATGATAAAGGAGAAGAGGAGAAAATCTATAACAAAAGGATCACTTGTAGTAAACAGAAACTGAAGAGGAAAAGAAATATAAAATGAGACCAATAGTATAGAAAAGAGAAGGAAAGCAATAGATGTAAAACAGAGGGGAGAAAAAGCAAAGAGAGGAAGGGGGAAAGCAGCAGGGAAGCAAATTGCTCGAGAACCGTGCAGAGCTGTGGCATGTCAGGACAGTAATATATTTATAGTACAGTTATACTGTGGGAGGCACTGCTCCAGTGTGTTGCCTGATATTTTTGTATCTTCAAGTTGGTCGTCACGCTGCCGCAACCAAATGTCAAACCTCAGTGCAATAAACGTCAAAGGAAACAGATAAAGGAAATATAAATAAACTTATCATTACATAAACATGAAGTTCCGCACATATTACGTTATTTTTCCTCTAGCGCTGGTATAATACCGTGTGACTTGTATATCACAAGCTGTAACAACCTCTTCTCTTTTCTCTCCTCTCCTCTCCTCTCGTCTTCCCTCCTCTCCCCTTCTTTTCTCTCCTCTCCTCTCGTCTTCCCTCCTCTCCTCTTCTCTTCTCTCCTCTTTCCTTCCCTTCTCTTGCCTTTTCCTCTCAACTCTTCTTCTCATAAACATTCTCATCTTCTCCTACCCTCTCTTCTCCTCTCCTCTCTTCTCTTCTCCTATCATCTGCTTTCTTCTCTTCCCTCCTCTTCTCTTCCCTTCCCTTCCCTTGTTTTCTCCTCTCTTATGCTCTTCTCTTCCCTTCCCTTTCCTTCTCTTCTCTCTTCTCTCTTCTTCTCTCTTCGCTTCTCTTCTTTTCTCTGTTCTCCTCTCAAGTCTTCTCTCCTCTCTTTTCTCCTCTCTTCTCTTCCCTCCTCTGTTCTCTCTTTTCTCTTCTTTGTTCTGTTCTCTGTGCTATACTCACATTTTTTCTCTACTCTCTTTTTTCCTCTTCTCTTTTCTGTTCTCACTTCTCGCTTCTCTTCTCTCTTCCCTTCTCCTCTCCTCTCCTGTACCCTCTTCTCAACAACGCTGTGCATTTACCTTATTTCTTTCCCATAACAACAATGCACACTCGCACCAGACGTAAATATTCCGAACTGTTTATAAACAATGTAATTCTATGTAAATCCTAAGGATCTCAAAAATGTTGTAATTCCCTATTATTTGTGTTGTGAGCCTACCTTCTGTGTATACTGAATTCTAATCAGAATTAATTCATTTACATTTAATATTCGATGTACTGAAATTGTAACCCCTGGAAAAAATATTGTACAACTGCTTTTTGAAGCTATTTTACCTTATCTCCGAAATGAGCAAACTCGTTTACTTTATTGATTAATAACATACAGCTTATTTGGTATCATACTTATAAAACTAACTCAGCACTCAAATATTTAATTAACCAGCCGTGATGTACACATATGCTCTAGACATGAGTTATTGGGACAGCTATTTGACGTAGACTGTACGTCCGGTATTGTTACTCTGAGCAATGGTTTTGTCGATCTGGCGATTTTCATTCGCAAAGCTCAGTAAGAATGTAGAACCACTTTTTCAACTACAGACAGAATATTCAATCATACCTGCATCTTATTCGTAATACGAGTATGTAAAATAAAAGACAATAGATGCAGTTTTGAGAAAATAACAAATAAAACTTTCTATCTAAATGTTTGTTTTAGACGAGAAAACTTCTTCAATATATTTTCATTATATTCATAAGCAACGCCTAACTTCAGTGTGAAATTGCTATACATGTGATTTTCATTTGTGAGTTACGCTTTAAAGAGAGATGGGAGGGAGGGAGGGAGGGAGGGAGAGAGAGACAGGAAACCCTTTCCTAAAACTGCCTTTTATTTTTTAAACTTTAAATTGTTTTAAATTGTTATGAGAATCTTTGGGGTTAGATTTGAGAAATACAAAACACCACTTACGTTTACAAGAAATTAATTATTTTACTCAAAAAATAAACTCATTATGATGAAAAGTAGAACTGTCCTTTATTTACAGTGTATATTTTGTAGTCAATAATAATGAATTATGAGCAGATATATTAATTTCTGAGAATGAAAGTAAGGAATAAAGGAAATCAAGTTGAATTGCTATTGGACTTTATGCAGTAGCGTTGCAGGTTACAGATCATCCCCCAGAAAGCACTCACTGACTTTCTTTACCAGCCCATCATTTATCCTTGGCCGCTGGATTTATATTGTATATACTGTTATATGATGTAGAGTGAAATGAGTGTGTGATTGAGTGAATAAGTGAGTGAGTGAGTGAGTGAGTGAGTGAGTGAGTGAGTGAGTGAGTGAGTGAGTGAGTGAGTGAGTGAGTGAGTGAGTGAGTGAGTGAGTGAGTGAGTGATTAAGGTTTAAGGACCCATTGATATCTAGGTCATTTGAAAATTTTTTAAATGTAGATAACTTTAAGCCAACTGCTTAAGAATTCCTGTCTGCTTATGGCACAAGCTCATTAAGTTGTAATACCTGTGATATTGTGACAAGGTAATCAAATGGCCAACTCTTTGGTTTGGGGGGGTAGCGTGTCTTCCTCACGTTCAAGAGGTCCCAAGTTCGAATCTCGGCCAGGTGAGTTATCTGAATAAGGTCATTCCTGTTTGCTTATGACATAAACTCTTTAAGTTATAATTCCTCTAATGTGACAATGTAATCAAATTCCCACCTCTCTAGCGTGGGTGTCCGTGTCTTCCGCACATTAAGAGGTCCTAAGCTGGAATCTCGGTTAGGTGAGTTATCTGAATAATATCTCACCCATTTCATTCATGGTCCTATATGACCTGAAGTTGGTGGACGTTAAATAAATAAATAAAAGCTAATCGAAAATTTATGTTTTTCAAGTACTTGGTCATTAAAAACAAAAGAGGATATCTACGCATCATACAAGATCATATATGTCAGTACGAAATTTATATTATATATGTGCTTTAAAACAGAAAGTTTGTCAAATAATGTCATAATCATCAAATCTTACCATTAACATCTCCATCTTGCACAGTTATTTACTTGATACATTTTCGTAGGAAAAGTAATTTCTGCTATGTCAACAACAATAACTATCTATAACTTAACATAAACAAAATCCTACGTAGTTATTTTACCTAATAGCAAGAACTGGATATGTGACGACACCCAGGGATGTTGGCGTTCCAGCGAGTGAACAGTATAACGGAACATTTAGTAACTATCTCTGTCCCTTCAGAAGATCACTTCGAGAGGCATAAGAATGATTTGTTATGAAAATTCTTTCTTACTCTTGTTTTTTTGCCGTGGAAGTCAAAATCACAAGCACAGTTTTATGTAGCTACGGAGACAAACACTTAGGAAAACGTTTTAACTACTTTAACTGTTAGTATTGGATTTAACTGAAAAATTAATTCCATTCGGGCTTGCATTAGTCTGTGATCAGCACAATTAAAAACGCAAGAGTCGGTGAGATACCATACTTGGTAATTTAAGTTCAGCATCTTCCAAGGATTCCCGCGCTCCGAACTCTACACTTCACAAGGAGGAAACTTTTGTTATTTTTGAATTTCTGAAAAATGTAAAAAGTTCAATTAAAATATCATACGTTTCAGACATTTGTATGATTGGATTAGGATTACTATGGAGGGGATTAGACACCCAAACACGTGGATTGTTGTACCTAAGCCCCAAGCGGGACATCCCCGGGAGGAAGGATGTGGGAAGATGAGACAGGGTGGTCGATCCAAGGAGTCACGACAGCGACGAAACTCCCGCTGACACTTCTACCCTGAAAGAGACCACCAGATGAGAGATGATATGAAATGATAATGGTGATGAAATAAGGAGGACAAGAAATTCGGGGGATGTAATTAACCAGCCCAGCATTCGCCTAGCGATCCGGGAAAGCCCTCGGAAAACCCCATAGGTCTGGTAGGTCGGCCACGGTAATCGCTCCCGGACCTCCCGAATGAGGCTCACAGAAAACCGCCTGAGCCATCGATCTCGGTTTTGTGTGATATCTATAATGTAAATATATCCTGAGATTTCTGGGAATAGCCTATAAGGTTGTTCTTATATCGAACAACTTTGTGTAACTCACAAATCATAACAGGTACACAGAATCTTATTACATATAATGTACGAGTAGATCTCTCAAAACACAGCTCATGTCAAGTACTGACGTTAATTATTGGTTTGAATTTTCCAATACTTGTACATTTTTGAAATGGGTTTTTCCTGGTATAATGCAAATAACATGGAATTTTAAAGCCATTAATAGCCACACGTGCTTTAAAAAGCTGACTGTCGCTTTACACACTCTATGTTAGAGCAAAATGTGTAAATGTTTAGTGAGCATTTTTCTGGACTAATAAAAATTAGATAGCATGATTAACTTTAATAAGAATAGTTTGTAGAGAAGGTCATTTGACTGCAACAATAATTTATTTCACTTTCAGAAGGATGTTTGCAGTTTGCCATTCTTTTCTGACTATTATAACTCACGTAAAGTAGAATCCAAAGGAATACTAAGGCTTGCAGAAAGAACAGAAAACTGACAGCGAAAGTTTTAGATGTTACATTCTTTTACCAAGAAAACTGTCACTAATGCGTTAAATGCTACTTGCAAAGACAGATCAGTTCTTCAGTTAGCTCCACAGGTCGGATGAGGAGGCGGTCCCTAGTTTTCTGGCACTTTGGAAGTTAAAATTTACCTACAACTTATAAATGCCATACATTAATATTGTATATTTCCCTTTCTTTTTTTAAAGAATAGTATTTCATTATTTATTGAAGATTATTACTATTCATCTTTGAGACAGGAATTTGTGTCCGTACTTAATTTATCTTCGTCTTCATCAGCCACACGTTCGGGCGCAATTTGGAACAGGATTTCTATGTTGGACGCACAATTCTTTCTCTTCTAGTATGAGTTTTTGCGGCTATTTCCTCTGGTCACCAATTGTATCATCTTATTCTAAATAAGAGTCATGAGACATCTGTGTTTCAGGCGTGGTTCGGAATAAAGTTTCGGAGAAGTCAAATTCTGTAACTATTTAATTGTATTATTTAGATTACATTTTGCTTGAACTTCTTTTCCCAGTCACTTCCAACATGTCGATAAATTCTTACTTGGTTATATTTATACAGATTCAAACTATTACTTAAATGTTCTTGATCTTGAACCACTATGCATCACACTCCACCATTACAACAAAATCTCTCTCTATCAAGATTATTGATTTATCGTAACTATCGCTACTTCTATTTTAATTTTGTGATTGGCTGATTTAATACCACGTCACAACATTACGTCATATTACGTCATACAATTATTACTTCGGCCAATGACACAATTACATACATTTTACATATTTAAATTATTAAATATAGTTACATAATAACTTTTTTATAAATGTATAAACTTTTCATGCTTCAAACATAACCCAAAAGTACTGTTACATCTTCCATAATTTTAAATAGAGGAAACTATTCAAACTATCACTAAAAATATGTGAAATGAAGGAAAGGCCCCGAACAAGTAAAAACTGGCTAAAATAACTAACATAATATTGCTGTAGAAATAAATAAAGTGCCCATAAAAATATATCGGGGATTAAAATAAGTCTGTGTCCTCTTTTTAATTAAATATAAAATAAAATTACGCAATAATGCATGAAAGAAAATATAATTATGTATTTTGGGAACAACAATCTAATTAATCGAATCTTGTAAGACTTGAAGCTTTTACGGCGGATCAAACGCGACGCCTTGATTAATAATCGAATCTTGTTTGCAGATGATCTTTTAACAGAATCAGAATATATCCTTCAAGCTAGTGCGACAAAATTAAATAAAATTACACAAAATTACAATATGAGAGCATCTATCCAACAAACTAAAGCGATAACGGTGAAATTAAAGCAATATAAAGATCCAAATAATCATAATTAGGCATAGGAATTTCTTGGCTATAGTATGTATGTATCAATGCAAAGAAAGGTAAACAACATGGGACCGGAGTCATTGATGGGTAGGTGAAAAAACGATGGTCTGGTGAATGATTCTACAAACGCCGGTAGAGAGAGATAGCGTGTAATGTCATTCTGTAAATTCCAATAACAGTTCAACCTTGTTTCCTCTCATTTGGCTTTAATGCTTGGAATTTCTATGTCTGTTCATAAAATATAATTAGATACAAGGGAATCCTTTCGGATATTTGCTGTGTGAAATATTAATCATTAAACAAAATAAATATAATCAGAAAGCAACCTACATATATATAATAATATAAACGGATTATTAAGCAATATTTTGGAATAAATATGTAAAAGGAAATCTAATTAACATTACATAATATTGCCTGAAAAGCACCTTTGCTCACTGACCATGGGTTTTAAGAGCAAGCAATGAAAGACCTGTTGAAGTAACCGAAGTCAGATTCTTGAGATCGATACTCCGTGTGAGCCTTAGAGACCAAAGAAGTCAATAAATAAAGAACTTCGGATAGGAATGACTGTGGTGGAAGAAGAGATAGCATCAAACACGTGCAGCATGTCTCCTGATGATGTGCATTTGCAAACATGTTTTTATGAAAGAAAATGGAAACAGTATTACAAGAGTAATAAGTAAGTAAAGTGATAAAATTATATATTTTCTACCTATAGAAGATGACATACGGAAACAGAAGGTATCTATGAATTGAAGTATAGACATTGCTGTACTAAGTTTTATTTTATTATTTTATATACTTCAGCGGACATTACATAATTGCCAACTTTACTAAAAGTAAATATTTGGCCAAGTCTTCCCCTAATTACACATTCTATTTACTTTTTCTTTGTTTCTTTCTTTCTTTCTTTCTTTCTTTCTTTCTTTCTTTCTTTCTTTCTTTCTTTCTTTCTTTCTTTCTTTCTTTCTTTCTTTCTTTCTGTGGATTAATATTTTTTCTTCTCCTAAAATTCTAATTAATAACTAAATAACAATTGAGGTCAAGATTAAACGTTGTTGAGACTGTTTAAACGTTTTCTTGATATATCAGCAAACAATTCGTCTTGACACACATCGGGTTCTAAAGCACTTTCTAATTTCGTTTGTTAAATTACTAAACGATTAAACAATATATACAAGTTCCTTGAACTTCAATACGAACACAATGGAGCTGTAAAAGAACACGCTTGGGCATAAATCTTTAGGTTTCAGTTGATAATGTTATGCAGTAAAATTAGCTGTGGTCACTCCACAGAGTTGCTGCTCTTAGTAGAGTTTAAAAACCGAAATTTGTTGCAAGGAATGTACGGTGGCCTTGATGTAACAGCTCAACAAATAGAAGACAATCGATCCAGAGTTATATTTGTTTTTTAATTAGCTTTTGTCGAATATTGTAAATGTATACCTAAGTAATGAAACAGGGTCAAAAGTTCTCAATAACCTTTATTCTGATTCTGGTTCTAAATTGTATGAGTGCCAAACCTTCTCAGGTACACTCTGTGTGGTACTCTGTCAAACGTCGCCACAATTGTCGTATACTTTGAAACACCGCCATCTTGGAATAAACCAAATATACTATAATAGACGGCCTATATTTTAAATGAAATTTAGGGAAAATGCGTTTTACAAAATAAATAAAAATAAGTCTCACTGTAGTATGTTTAAAAGGTATACATTAAATTTAGTTTCCAGGTGTATTATAACTACGATTACCATATAATGTGATATGAGTATTTTCTTAAGAGCAACGTATATAAAGAGCGTGTTTCTAGGAAAGTGGGTGTTTTGTGTGCTATCAGTGACTGCACAAATACTAATAAAAAACCTCGTATTGGACTTTCTTTTCATAATTTCCACTAAAAATTAGGACTTTCTTGGTAAATGGTTTTCAGCAATAAGAAGAGGGAAATGTGTTCCAACATAGCACCATAAAATTTGCTCAGAACACTTCACAGAGTCTTGTTTTTGGAAGTCAAATGGCAAGACAACACTAAAAAGTAATGCAGTTCCTACAATATTTGGTTTCTCAAGAAGCACCTCAAAAGAATTTGATAAAAGGAGCAGAATCAGGAAAACTAGAAGATAATTTTAATTGCACCAATCAGGTTCACGAATCCACCCCCCCCCCCTGCAAACATAATAGAAGAACATAATTATGATTTAAATCACAATGAAGCAGTGCAGAAAATAAAAAGTGAAATTAAAAAAAGTATAATAATAAGCTCTCTGAGAAGAGATGTCAAATATAAACAAAAGTGTAGAAAACAGGATCATATAAGAAGAAGACTGAAAACAATGTTATGTGATTTAAAGGAAAGGATTCTCATTAATGAACATGCATTACGTGCTTTAAATGACAATGTACCAAATATCATTAAAGATATAATTTCTGATTCGGGTGAACAAAATTCCGAATATTCAGATGCCTTAAAACAATTGTGAAAATCAATTTATTTTGACTCTTCACAAGCATGTGAATATGTTAGACATAGTCTGTGCAAAGCATTACCCCATGCAACTACGCTAAGAAAATGGATTCTGAATGGAAGTTCTGAAGTCACTTTAGAGGATCAACCATAGCCCAGTCTTTGTAGCATTTGTCAAAATAATGATTTTCAGTATGTTTCAAGAGAAGCGTGTGTATTGATCACACAAAGATAGTCATTTAGAACTGTGATACATGTACAGTATGAGTGAAAAGTCCCATTACATCTGTTCCCTGTTTCTTTGGTTTCTTTTCTTGCAAAACACATTTGAATGGAAATGCATGTATTGCATATTCAGGATGTTTTTCAGTGTGATCTTTCTTGCAGATGCTATGGTAATTATTGACTCCATACAATTGCAATACTATAATGGTGGACTGGTTGAAAATGATTTAGAGAAAGGGGTAGACAAAGTAAATGCATTAAAAATCACTATCCGCAACAATCAACCTCGCCATTGCCCATTCTTGTCTATGCATATTACACAACTCATCAAGAGAAAAATCGCATTCGTCGATTGTGGCAACGTTATCGTCAATCCTGGCTACACCAAAGATTAAATAGTCTTATTCGGCAAGTACGGAATGTACTAGACCAACACCGCTTTCAGGAGTACCAGCGAAAATTAGCCAATATCCGTCCCGGCGATCATACTTTATAAAACATCACTAAGAGGATTCTCCGAGAGCCGATAGTGATTCCACCTTTACAAGTTGAAGGGACACTTTTGAGTGACTGTGCTGCCAAGTGTGACGCTCTAGCTACTCATTATAAGCGCACATTTACACCGAACTCATGCTTGGACCCTGATATTCCCTCTTCCGTGGGCAGAGCCCTCCTTGAATACCAGCTTCGTCCTACAGTGCACAATAGAATTTCGTGCACTAGTCCACGTGAATTGTCCTGCTTTATCCACGGACTTCCCATTAAAAACTCTCCCGGTCATGATCTTATCCCCAACGTGGTGCTGCGAAATTTGACAAACAAGGCGCTGGCTTATTTATCATCAATCTTCAATGCTGCGCTACGCATTGGTTATTTTCCATCTACATGGAAACAGGCTAAATTATCGTCTTCCACAAGCCCAATAAGCCTTGAAACCTTCGCACAAGTTATAGACCAATCAGTTAACTACCTACCCTTTCTAAGCTTTTAGAAAAGATCATTCATAAACGCCTTTCTCATTTTTTAATTCACAATCAAATAATTCCGTCTTTTCAGTTGGGCTTTAGCCCGAAGCATGCTATCACTTAGAGTGATGATTGCTTAGAATCACACAGTCTATCGTACAAGGTTCGGAAAACAGGCACTACACTGTAGCAGCATTTCTAGATATCGCCGAGGTATTCGATAAGGTGTTGCACACTGGGCTACAACTTAAAGCACATCGCATTGGTCTCCCTTATTATCTTATACAAATCATTGCATGTTTTCTCACAAATAGAACTTTTGTGGTGCGCATTGCTGGTTTTACATCAACCCGATGGCCCATCTTAGCAGGTGTCCCTCAAGGTTCACTACTAGCACCACTCCTCTTTAATATCTTCACTTATGATCTTCCTGCTATAGTTCCAATTTGCACAGCTTTATATGCTGATGACACTGCTCTCTTTTTATTCTCACTCGGATATCAGTCATGCTATTCATGAACTACAAAGTACCCTGGATCGATTAGCTCACTGGTTCTCTAACTGGCGCATTTCCCTTAACACTAACAAGACAGAGGTTAAGATCTTCTCTTTACGTCCTTATAGGGATCCTCCTTCACTACAGCTCCTGGGGGAACAACTCTCATGGTTACCAACCAGTGTGCCAGTGAAGTATCTTGGGGTGCTACTGGACACTCAACTAACTTGGAACGCCCACATCTGTCGGTCTGTTACACTTGTGTCTGCACGGCTCTCAAAACTGTACCCTTTACTCAACAGGTGCACCTCACTTGCTTATGAATCCTCCCTTCTTCTTTACAAATCTCTTGTCCGTCCCATTTTTACCTATGCAGCTCCAGTCTGGGGTGGCACCAGCAAGACTAATCTCCGCCGACTGCAGGTATTATAAAACAGGGTGCTCCGTAGCGCTACAAATGCTCCATGGTTCGTCAGAAACCATGGTTCGTCTTCTACCCGTTCATCAGTACATCCGCCGGCTGGCATGACCTCTCTTTTATCATCTCCAGGAGGTCCCTGGAGTTGTTACGTACAATCTCGGCGCTCGCACTCGCCAACCACCTCGCCTCAAGCACAGACTGCCACAAGATCTTCTCCCGAGTGACCTCTCCAGTACAGACGACCCAGACGAGTGATACCTATCAAACTTAAAGTCCTCAATTTGTGTTAGAGTGATCCTGCCATATTTAGCCAGAGGAGTCGTTCACGGCTACCTCAATTGTTATGTGTACTGTTACTAAGTGTCTCAATAACAAACATCTGTAAAGCATACTTGCTGATCGATCGATAATAAAAAAAAATAAAAAAGTTGATTGGCAGGACATACTAAATAATTGTATATATAGAGGAAGCCGATGACAATAGAAAGCAGAGAACATTAACTTAGGTTTTTCTCTATGATTGCACAACATGTATATTTTCCAAATATGTTAAGTTGGTGGCTTAGGACTTAGGAATATTACTTTACTAAGTAATGTATTATGTGAAAATGATGCAGCTTTAATGTTATGAAATAACTGTGGGGTCAAAAAGAAGTTACTAAGTATGTGTAATATTATGAGTATCAAACAGTACTCGACCATTCCGATGGAGGATTCTTTCCCGCCTCAAGGCATATTCCATTTTAAAATTAGACTGACATCGCAATACTCACCGTTTTGGATAGATAGAGTCAAACTCAAAAGTGCAATGCCATGGCTGGAATTTAAACCAGAACTCCTGGTTTCCGTCCTCTTAACTTCTTCCAATTAATTTAAATAATAAGAGTTTAGTGATGAAGCCTGGGACTCAAGTACTTATAGTAAGTCGCCACAAACGGTGTATCTCGAATCCGAGAGCCCCTAGTGGTTTACCGGGAAAATATATGAGTCAATTGAAGAATTCAATGTCATGACGGCGCTGGCCATGGTAGCTCAATGGGTAAGAGCAACTAGACGGAAACCAGGAGATCCTTGGTTCAAATCCCGGTCATGGCATTGAATTTTTCAGTTTTACTCTATCTATCCAAAACCTTAGCCTATACACGGCTAGTGTGAAGGAACGATTAATTTCCATCAATTAACTTAAATGCTCAGCGTATCTCCCCATCCCTCCTCCTACGTGGTATCCTTCATGGCTGGAGTAGAGTTCGCTGCTTCCCGGTTTCCATTCAGTAGAAATCAATTTAACTTAAGCCAATCAGAGACATCACAATGGCTTCCCTGCTGGTTCTGCTTTACTGCCGGAACACCTGAGTTAGGAAGTCAGTCTAATTATAAAATGGACTACACACCTTACGTGCTACTCAGCACTTACAGAACTCGAGGCGGCCGGGAGAGGTTAAGCAAACCCGACATACGTCTGTTTCACGTTTCGGAGAATTTCCATCCGTTATTTAGTATAGTTGGGCCTACAAAATTGCAATTATAAGGTAAAAAGGGGAAGATTCACTACGGAAACCTGTGGATCGTTGGAAAATAATTTCGAAAAGAACTTGAAAGAGTAAATAAACTAATTGACATGACACTGGAGTTTAAAAATATAAAGCCAGTTATATAACGATAATGTAAAATAGTGACTGTGGAGCATTTTGCAGCAATAAAAGTAACAAATATAGTGGTACAAAAATTACTGTTGAGTGAAATAAATTATTTGTCATTTAAAACACGAGCTTTTAATGTAATTATTTATTGTGTATGTATAATTATACATTAATGTGATATTGCTTACATATTTCATCACACACTTGTCAATTCTCAATTTGTTACTGCATAAATTCGGGCTTTGCATATTACTTTGGCTGCGGAAGGAGTTTAAAAGCCCAACCCTTCCACTGGAAGAGGAAAATGTAAAAATAACGAGACTTTAAAAAATTGTTACACAACTTATTCTCGATTATTATTCATTCCCCACAGTTAAAAGAATCTCAAAAAGTACACCTTTGTTTGAAAAATTCACAGATTGTAGAAGGCACTGGCCAGTTTTATTAGAAGGACGCACTTGCTGAATTTTAACTAAAACCAGTTATAATCTGATTCGAAAGTTAGATTAGAACCATTGAAAATGTGCCTCATATGGAAAGACTGAAATAAATACTTACTGCTATAATGTCTCAAATTAAAAGATCCTCTACTAAACAGTCGAGAGTGGAGAAAGAGAGAGATAGAGAGACTGTGACTGATCTGTCTTAGGCGGTAAATTAATGAGCGCTTATAGAGGTTGTCCCAATTAGTAGCCGGAGCGTTTCGCTTATGTATCTCCGTCTCTCTCTTTCTCCATCCCCATATATTTACAACGGTTTACTTCTAGTTTGAACAGATTATAGACTGTATAATGCTCATAACATGTTGAGGTTGAGATACTATCCATGTGAATACTGAAGCCAACGCCCGTTGGTGCATATCTAATTGCGTGGCTGTTATTAGAGATGACAATAAGGTACCGTTAGTTTGCGCACAGATGCACAGCCTGATACCGGGAAAATTGGCTTGTGCTGCATTTCTTCATGTATGAGTATAACTGCCACGTTTACATTCTAACACAAGTGCAAACTGTAATCACATATTACAGGGGAAAGTTATATGTGTAACAGTGTCATTATTTTTCTATGTGCTTAATGTTATTGACCATAAGTGTTAGTTCAGAAATTATTTCCATTCAGTCCGTACGTTGTATTCAATTGTTTATATCATATATGGATATTTAAGAGAAAAATAGGGGCGTCTCGCACATTTTAACAGTTTAAGTACCTACAAAGTAATTTCTAACCCAGGAAAAGTTAAGCGTATTATAAGAAATATTTTCCAATACCATCTAAATGTTTATTTCACTCAAATTGTGTATAACGTCTGAGGTTCGGTCCCGAAAATTCCTGGCTTCCATCCCCGTCGACCGTCCACTCTGGCCTTTGGGTTTTCTGTGGGTTTCCCTGGTCGATAGGCAAATGCTTTTTTGATTGTTGTCAGCAAGGAAGAGGAAATGAATAAGGAACATCTATCTATGAACAATTTCAAAACTATCCAGACTTGACCTCTTCTTAGGAGGCAAGCAGTTCCACTGGATTAGAAAAACAAGTGATTCATAAGCTGTAATTATAATTATAGCATTTAAAACGTAAATGATATGGGGTTAATCTTGTTCTAATTTTGATTTTAACAATTACATTATTGTAAAGGTTCGGAAAATTTAGTTAGGACTCCGTTACCAGTAGCGCCAATGAGACTTGCATGCTCTACGATAGTGTGCGAGAGAGATAGAAAAAGAGTGGGGGTTAAGAGGTGTCAACGCTGAGCACGCAGACGCCTCTCACACGCTACAGAACAGAATTCTTCCCATTTGAAGAATATAATAAGGGCAAGGTTTGATACCTGTCCTTATATTGTCCACGGAAACATACAAATCAATTATTTTACGAAAATGTACATTTTTTGTTAATTCAAAGAAGTTCGAGCTGTGTATTTCCAGTGAAACCTCGATATTTGCATTTCTAGGGTGAAATACATCAGTTCTCTGCCTTCTTGAGCGGTAACCTAAGTCAAAATGTTGTAGAAAATTAAAGAGCTAGGAGGAATGAAATATTTTGGGCACCTGACAAAAGCAGGAGAAAACGTGCAGACACGATAACGATGAATGATGTTTCTTGTTAACGAACTTTTCAACTGTTAGAATCATATCAGCGTTACCGGTATGCCGGAATTTGTCCCACAGGGAGTCTACATGCCAATAGAAATACTGACATGAGTCTGTCGCTTTAAATACACTTAAAAACCATAGTCTGTGCCGGGTATGAAACCGCGACCTTGGGATCAGTAGGCCAGCGCCTAAACCGTTGTGGTAAATCATCAGTGCTTCTTCAACATAAGAGAACCGAGTAGTGCAGACTGCATGGTGAAGCACAGAACGTCTTCCGGCAGTGTCACGAATTCCATCTCAGGCAAATGTGTTACATCACGTGATTATGCCATTAAAATATTTTCAAAGCAAACATCGGAACCAGTAGTTGCGTAAAAAAGAGAGTCTCGGAAGCGCGACACGGAACTGGAAGAGAATGTTGTCATGGTAACCTATACCCAGAGGAGGTTTCTACATACACAACAGGTCTACTCTGTCTGCAGCAGTCGCCTACGAACCAAACCTGGAATGCGTCCATTGCGAGTTTCCTCACAGTCAGCGTAGCTGACAGTTAATTTAAATAATCCACTCTGATGGAAATTTTTAATAATAATTAGAGCCAGCATTTCTAAGCGAAATGTTTATAAATGCTTTTCTGGCTGAAATACGGGGTTTGCTTACTTATGGTTTTGAACTAAAATAGCTTATTTTATACAAATCACGTAAATTTAAAAGTAAATGTTCACTCTTAGCCATCATTTTATCATTCATACGGTTTGCATTGTCTCGCCGAAATAGTAGGAGCCAATGTAAAGACATGGATCTTCTTGTCTCTAGCGAAAATAAACTGTTTGTACTGTAACCGATTACGGTTCCAAAATTTCATGAAGTCCTTCCAAATTTGTCTTTACCTCCTCAGCCAGTTTTAACTCGAAGGGGTTCTTGGTTAAAGGCTGTGTCATACTACGCAGAACATTTCAGTGAAGTAAAAATAGTGTTGTACTCCTTAGATAGAGAAGATGCAAGCAGCACTGCCAATGCACAGTAATGTTTTGCTAATATTGGTATTCAAGATAAAAGTGTATCTATAATGGTCTCTCTAAAATACTTGTTACTGTAACACAGTTGGAAGCTCGAAATAATACCTTGCAACACTCACTTTCCTTGATAGAAAACCACAGAGAAATAGTTTTGAGAAAAACAGATGTTTGTTAAAATCAAAAGTTACATTACGAAGTACTACTTGCGAATGTGATGTAAAGAGTAACTTATGTTGGCAATACTAGATAAAACTGAACAGCGCAGAGAAAAAAAAAGAAAAACAAAGATAGTTTATTCTTTGGGCTCTTATGTAACTGAATATCAGGAAAAAGTAGTGAGACAGTTTCCTATGAATATTTCATTAAATCAAAGAGGGCCTAAAGCACAGCTACAGCTATTTGACCACAAGATCGGCAAATTTTAGAAACATGCATACATGCTAAAATCTCAAAATCGACGATGCTGTACTTTAGGCCCTTAGAGTTCTAAGCGCCTCAGGTGTTTCAGTCACTTTTTTAGCAAATCAAACATAACGAAAAGTGATTCATGCAAGGGTTAATATGGGTATATTATTCTTAAAGGTTGTGTAAAAGGGTACTCTGGCCTTAGAGATTTCCTTGACAAACTTAGTGTCGCATCTTTTGAAAATATTGGAATTAAAAAAATAAGTTTTGTATTTACCGAACTCTTGTGTTGTACCATTCACAGGCACACACGCACACTAGCGTATCTTTTTCTAAAATACTTTTTTCTATCCAGGGGAACTCAAAACATGTACTTAAGGTGAATTATTGGTATCAAATTTTTTGGGCAGAATACAATACTTCCTCCATTTATTGCAATTATCTAGTAGAGAAAGCAAAAAACGTATTCCCACAGTACTAGCAGCTTTTGTGTAGAACATAAAATCTCATGTTAAGCCTATGTAACCATGATGCAGGTAATCTGTTTAGTAAATACGTTAGTTCTGCCTTCAAAATGTAGGTACAAACATCCGAAAATGAAAGAAATACAAAAATATCTACCAGTATAACGAAATCAGGGTTCTTTTCCAAAATACCTGGCAAAATGCAACTTCATACTATAAGTTAATCGATGTAAATTAATCAATTTTTCACACTAGCCGTATATAGGCTAAGGTTTTGGATAGATATAGTCGACATGAAAAATTTCAATGCCATGGCCGGGATTTGAACCACGTATCTCCTGGTTTCCGTCCAGTCGCTCTTACCCATTGAGCTACCATGGCCAACGTGCCGTCCCGACAATAAATGCTTTGATTTCTTCATATTTTCCCGGTAAATCACTAGGGGCTCTCGTATCCAAGATACACCGACTGGACGGAAACCAGGAGATCTGTGGTTCAAATCCCGGCCATGGCATTGAAATTTTCATATCGACACTATCTATCCAAAACCTTAGCCTATATGCGGCTAGTGTGAATAAACGATTAATTTTCATCGATTAACTTAAATAATAAGAGTTTAATGACGATGCCTGGGATTCAAATACTTATGATAGAAAGTCGCCATAAACGGTGTATCTCGGATACGAGAGCCCCTAGTGGTTTACCGGGAAAATATGAGTCAAATGCAGAATTTAATGTCAAGTAGCTCAATGAATAAGAGCGACTGGACGGAAAACAGGATATCCGTGGTTCAAATCCCGGCCATGGCATTGGCTTTTTCATGTTGACTCTATCTATTCATACTACATTACTTCTTTCCTCGTACTGGTGTACCTGAATGCTAAAGTAATGTTAAAAGTGAAACATTTGCTCTAGTTGTGTATGCATGTTGTGCTGTTCAATTTTGTTTTGACCAGTGCATTGAAATCTTTCTCCTACATTTATTTGTAAGACGAAAAGTTACAATCAGGTCAGTAGAAAAAATGCTTAATGTTCGAGTAGGTAGGTATATGATTACGTACCTAAAGCACACGTCTTATGATATTATTAAACAAAATGTTATGATGGCCTAAGTATATTGAATTATCGGTATTTTGCGTCTTTACTTCATCAAAGGTCTTAGTACAGAGTGATCATTCATATGAGTAGTTCGGTAAATAGCGAAGTTTTGCATCGAAATAACGTATACCGTTTTTTGTGTTGAATGATTATTACCCTGAACACGTTTTCGTGCGCTTCTGGCCACTCGAGGTCAAGAGTATCTCTTGCTGGTGAAATATTCATAAGTATTTCAACTTAAAGACAGATTTATTTTGTATAACAGAGAATCGTCTTTCATAAGTTCATCCTTCAGAGATACTAAGCTTTCGACAGTCAATGCCAAAGAAAAAGTATGTTAAGTACACAAATATAAAGAGGAAGAGCAGAAACAGTCCACTTGAGGCATAACTGGTTTCTTGTTCGTCTCGTCAAAATAAGAAGCCAGAACCTGCCCGTTGCTAGGCAACCAGTTTCCGTGCTACATAAAGACTTCATCATCTCACTGACCAAATTAAAACACTGATTTAAGACGGGTTGAGAAACGAAAGAAGTAGACCACTCTATTCATAAGTGTGTTATGTTTATAACGCGTTCCATGGGCGAGAAAGCAGTGGTTCTGTGTGATGGACGGAGAGGCAAGCTGGTGATGCTTAGTTGAAACTCGTGTGAATCTCGCAGAGAATTAGGAAACTTGTCTTTATTCTTCTGAGTTTTTAACTACACGAGATTGTCTCAAACAAGAAGTATGACAAAATATTCTTTTGAAGGCTCCCAGAATGACAATAGAAGAGTAGTGTTTTTATAGCGAAATTCTCACGTGTAGAGGTTTTCGCCAGAAGTAACGCCTCTGACAAAATTTTCTTCTTCTTTCTAACAGACATTCCTGAAGACGAACAATACAAAACGGTTCCTCCATGCTCCCTACTCACCTAACCTTGTCCGAAAGATTGGTATTTTCAGTAACAAAGGAAGGTTTCTGTACGAAAGGAATGTTTTTCCTAACACGGGGTTACCTTACAATGTTACTTAACGTTTGACTGTGTCTGTAATAGTTCTATCTCTGTCTTCACAAGTCGATCTAAAACATTGATAAACTGTTATAGAATATCCATATTGTAATGGAATAACACAATCATCGAAGAACCATGACTCCAATCCTGGCCACTGTATTGACTGTTTTAAATTTTGATGTTTCGAGATAGCATAATAATGACAAAAATCGACATGTAACGTACACCTGAGATTCTCAACGTATTCTTCGACGTTTTTTCTTAAAATATTCTTAAAAGCATTATTCGCTTATGCACTTCATACTAATCGAAATAAACGTTTGAAGAAATAGTTCCACTACATATTTCCTTGAAGGTGTAAGGAGTATAAACAAGGCTAAATAAAAGATTGAGAAATAAAACATTAAAAGCAATTTAATTAAGAATCCACAAAACTATGGCAGTTACCATGTTAACTTATGTCTATGAGTACTGGCTACTTTTAAGGTGAGATAGAAGAAAGAATTAGCCGACATGAAATTCTTACGTTCTGTAGCGAGATATATACTTTTAGATAAATAACATAATGAGGACGTTAGAACAGAATTAAACATATTTAACTTAAATGACAATAAATTAAGTAAGTAACAACTGGTTAGAACACATAGATGGGATGCCACAAAATAGATTATCACAAACATAAATTCAATACCAACCTAAAGGTAGAAGAAGAGTTGGACGTCCGAGCGCCAAATGGATAAACTCTGTCTCTTGCTGTGGAAACAGGTCAGAGGCCTGAATCCATGAAGTAGAAGAAAAACAAGGCTAAATGAGTAGACACATCTTTTTTAAATATCCTTCGTTACTTATATGCTATCTTTGGTTTTCCACTCTTTGCGTAACTGTGATAAAGAAATAAACGGCGACTTAGCATTTCGAAATTGTATAACGTCTTTAAACATTCAGAACAATAACAGTGAATATTTCCAAAGAATGCACTATAAATTGTGATTTTAACATGATCTTTATGTTTTGTGAGGTAAGGTTTCGTCTATTTCTTGTGGTTTACCAGCCATATGAAATTCAAGCTTCCGCAGAAAGTGCAAGATAATGCATTTTATTGGCCGTGTAAGTCTTTTACATACAATATGCAGTAAAACCTGTCTAAAATGGATCCCTTATACGCCGAAAGCCGGAAAGCTGTCTAGTGCGGAAACAGAAATATTTTTCGGGAACCATTTCCGTAAATAAACTGATTAAAACAGATTATTTTATGTGTAATGGATTACAACGTAGTTATTTTAAAAGTGTAATAATTTTGAGGGCTACTACACTTGCACAGAAGTTCCCAGAACCATAAAGTCATAAATTGTAATCCTTCGAATAAAAAGGGAAAACAATCCATTAGCACTCTCAACTCTCTGCCAACACAAATGGTAAGGGTGTGACACAAATTCAGTAAAATGAGTTCTAACATAAGACATTATCACTGGAAGAAAAAATTAAGGTTATTGAAGACGTTCAGTTAGAGAATTAACCTTGCTGTTTAAAGTGGGGAAATTGAGATTTATGAGATTTGAAAATCAAAGTAAAAATTAAAGATAAGTGGGTAAAGGGAAACAGCAGGGCAACATCTAGAGAGTATGACGAGCTAAATCGCACTGTATTTGAGTTGTTTGTTAGTGCGCGCGCTATAGGAATTCCCATTTCTGGACCATTGCATCTGAATCAAGCTTTACAGACAACAAAAATTAGGCAAAGACAACTTCAAAACTTTCAGTGGATGGCTCAAGACTTTCAAACATTATTTTTAATGCTCTGTGTAGTGAGGCAAATTATATTGATATGCAGACAGTTGCAGATTGGAAAAGGATAATTGAAAACAGAGAAACTAGGCGATTAACTACAATTACCTTATGTAAGTTGAAAATATAGTACATAGTAATTTATTATTATTTACACTTCATTCTATATTATTCCTTCACTGTAAAACTGTGCGACATAGTTTCTGTAATTTCTGTCTATTCAAACACAAACCTGTATGCTGTTCCGTTTTAGGAAGGTTCTACTGTAATAGTAAAAATATTAGAGCCACATTTTAACAAATACAAATGATGTTCCAGGTAATGAACACTTTAGTCCAGAGGAATTTTCTTGAAAAATTCTATCACATCCTTGGAAATATTGAACGTAAATACGTAAATGACATTTTTACCTTTCTCTAAATTCAGGGCACCTCAAAATGTGTATTTTCAATGAAATCTCGATATCGAATGTTTGGATGAAATACAATAGGTACGTTCTCTGTTTAGTATAGGCAGAAAATATAAAAGTTTGGGTACCATGAAGATCTTGTGCGTTTGGCTGTGTCGATAACAAATGAAACTCACGCATGGTTAACTAGACGGCTAGTGATTGATAATTCAGTATATGCTGACGACAAACAGTTGAAGAATTCTATTTTCCAAGAATTGCACAAGGACGCATATGTTGTTTTACTCTTGCACAAGGTGATTTGGAACGCATTGGTCCTGGCTGAAAACATGAGTGTCGGAAGTTGGTCTACAGAAGGTGATTCAGGACATCGCGATGTACCTCCAGGGTACCGCTCTGCGTGGGCCTGACGTAATCAAGGTCGACTTGAGCTCGCTAATATAATCCTCGAACAGTAGCTCCATGGGAACTGCTCTCGCAATTTTCACATTCTTTTCCCAAGTAAGGCCAGTGATATCGTGGGTCGTCTGTATTGTATACCTACGTTAACAAATGATTCGTAAACCATTCTCCATTTATAGTCAGAAAGAAAGAAGGTAAAGTTACCTAATAAGTGCTTTCGTTATTGGCTTACTGCAGATTCATTGTTTACTTAAGTTGTGCCATTTATATTCTTCAGTATAGCTAAGATAACAAATTTTTTATTAAGTCAAACGGGACATATCCTTGCATAGGGTAGAAGTTAAAAAACAACAACAGAATGTTCATTGTTCACATGACTTTCTGTATCAATGCCATTAATTAAATATGTTGTTTTGTTAACGATCCTATCAACTGCCAGTATATCAGTACCGGAATTCGTCCCCGAGTCTATTGACATGGGACTGTAGTATTTAAGCACACTTAAAACCATCGGTCTTGGACGGATTTAACCCGGGACCTCGAGATCAGTAGCCCTGCACCTAAGCAGGTGAGCTACCTAGACCGACATATTAATGACAAATTCACAAACACATACACACACATCAACATTATTTATGAGAACATAAATACACTTATATATTTATATATTACATATACTTATAAATAATGTTGATGTAAACAATGATATTTCTATTCATGTTACATTACTCGCAATATGCTTTCGCATAGGTAAGCTTTCTAAGGGGAAATTAAAGGCCCTATACCGCCAATGTTAAAATTGCTAACTTAAGGGGCACTTTTCTCTGGAACTACTACAGATATCAATGTTTACAATAAAATGTTTACAGCTCGTTCAGCATTTTTTTAAGAATGTGCATCTTGTGTTTTGATATAAGGTTCACTTTTGTAAATGTTAGAATTTGTTTTCTACAACAAAAATTGTTTCTTTAATTTACTATACAAAAGATCAATTAAAAAATTTTCACTGATCTACACAATAGTATTGTTGACTCGTACTCAACAATGTATTGATGTTGAAGGCCACCAGTTTGAACAGTGATCACATTTGCATAAAAAAGTGCATTAATGTTTCAAATGAGACTTTAAGCTTTCCATTTCCAGCAAATGAACCTTGTAGAACGGAACATAAATTTTGTATGACGGTTCAAAATGTGTATATATTTTTGACGCACCAGTATTCTTTTCTTATATGGAAAATGTTTCAATATTTTTAATAAAAAATGCCTGCAAGTTTTGATTAAAACATCATACATTAAATATATGTATATAAATAATAAAATACAGCTTCCATTTTTTAGGAATAGTCTCTGTAGTTCTGTTCAATCTTAATTACTTTACATAACTGCTAAACCGTAGGATATAGATAAAATTTTACTACACGAAAATGTAGCTCTCGTTAAATCACATAGTTCTTGTCAATTAAGAAAATAAGCTCTTTTAGTATTTACCATTTCTGAGATATTATTTGTTATTAGCTTGGACCTTCAAATACTGAAGTATACTTTATTAAGTGTAAACTCGCTATTCATTTTCTTGTAGTCATGCAGAGAGCATGGAATTTGAAAGCCATCGTGTAGCGACCCGCTTTGTTTAAAATATGAATTATAGATTCAGCCTACTATGTTTTTCTCATAGCTACAATGAAGTGTGTAAATGTTTATAAAAATTGAATGAATGAGCGTTTGTAAGTATTAGAATAACCTACCCTTTAAAAATGCGTACTAATTGGTTTGCTAATCCCTAAATATATTTTAGCACTGAGATATAGGTCTTACTTTCTTTGTGCATACTTGTCATATTCTTCTGTAGCAATTGTACATTTTCTAAAACTGTGTTTCATGTAATGTAGGACTCTAATAATTGAAAATGGTGAGTTTAACATTCAGACAGGAAGTGTAGGTAATTAAATTTACCCATAAATTTTAGACAGTGCAGCATTTGAAATGTTAAAGCGGTTCTTGCTGTTATTTTAGGAAGCGCCGCAGAGTTCAGGAGCCTTTGCATTGTTTGGCTGCTCACAATAATTTGGCATTGTCCCAAAATTGCGGCTGCTTGCGGAAGAGAGTGAAGAAAAACATAACAATTTGCACTTCTTCCTGGTTGTTGCAGTAATTAGATGTCGATTGTTCGGTGTGTGACGTCACGCAGAACAACAGTGGCCTCGTGTACTTACAAGGGTATACATAGAGACTCAACACGCCTGGTTCATCCTCCGTGTTGTCATTTGTAACTATAGGTCCGTAAACTTAACCTCGCAGCATGCAAGGATATGACGTCTTTACTGGAGTATTACATAGTCGTGGCCTTCAAATTTCTTCCCCTACAGATGCATGCTAACAGTGGAACCTATAGATCTTATTACTGTAATGACTTAACTGTGAGGATTCTTAACCCTTTTTCCTCTGTCGCTCTTCATGTCTTCTCTTTCAATTCACCTCATTTCTCCTCTCTCTTCCTGTGTCGTATAATGTTTTAAAAACCGGCAACAAATTATTCTTAAATTTTTCACAGTCATGTTTACACTGATTAACATTTAACAGAACTTGTCAAGTGCAACATGTTACTGAATTTTGATCGCAAAATGTATCATACATGTTAACCGAAAGCATTACCTTAACACGTTTAGCACTTTGGCTATTTTCTGATTTCGATGGAAAAAAAAAAAAAAAAAACTTAAATCGCTCTTCATTACACCACCACCACCACCACCACCACCACCACCACCACCACCACCACCACCACCACCACCACCACCACCACCACCACCACCACCACCACCACCACCTGCGCATTCCATTGGCTGAAGCGATTCGTTCATTGGTGCTTAGCTAACATCCAGTATCCCTCACACTCTTCCGAGAATATCAGTGCGTTGTCTGAGATGTTTGTATTAACAAAGATAAAGTCAGAATAACCTTTTGAGTAGCAAGTTAATAACTGCAGTGACAGTTTTCTGTTTGTCTTTTTTTTTTTTTTTTTTTTTTTTTTTTGTAATTTACGTCCTCCACTGTTAAGTAATATTCGACGAACTGCAGTAATAGTTATTCATTGGTAAGTTCGTATTTTACATATCATGCGTATTTTACAGAGGTGCCTTTATAGACGTGGTGTACGACATAAGGTTACGCAGTAGTTTTTGGTCGAGCCTACTTGTTTATTTGTAAGAAAAAGGAATATCAGGCTATTCATCTGTCATTTAAACCACTAGCTTTATCAGCAATCTGCTGGTGAAAGCAGAGACCATTGATTTGCATGACGTCGCTCGCGCACATCCGAGCAATGTCACGCGCCATCTCTAAAAAAATACCTCTTGCACATGGTCTTAGCAACCTTATCGTATTCGGAAGGCGAGCATAAACATCCTGCGGACAGCAAAAGTGATTGCGTTACAAAGTCCTCTGCCTTGCCTTCTTGTAATGGGCAGACAGCAGTTCCATTCTCCCTTATTGTTCTGTGCTGGTATCCTTGATAAGGTTTTCTGCACGTGAAGTTTGGAATGAATGAAAGAAAAGACACTTTAATTAATCAAATATTGAGTCCCTTATTGTTACATGTTTCGTGCTAAAATTTCAAGGACAGTGTGAAAATAAGGGATAATTAGGCCCATCTATATGCAATTTATTGCTGTTCCAGAGGCAATAACAAAAAGTGTAGTTTCTTCCTGCTCAAAGAACAGCAGAGTTGGATTTCCCAATTAAGGGTCAAACATGACTCGCGAGCTGCTTTGGTTTGGTTTGTCTACAAAATTCATTCTTATCATACAGCTTCATTTTTCTCACTGAAATGAACTGATATTAACGTAAAATACTTCATGCAACAGGCGTTAGTTTATGTATATTGTCTGCAAATTGTATTATCACAGGTGTAGGTTTTAGTTCAATAAAACATGTGCTTTAAGATTAATTACATCTGTGCACCTCGTGCCTGTGACTTTACAGTTATCTTCAATAATGTGGTTTCGTTCGCAATTCATTTTATGATGGTTAATATGGCCTCCGTTATGAAAATTTTGGTAACCTGTTCATTAGAGAAATATTGAAAAACATTGAAAAGAAGTTAAAATACGGGAACTGGAATGGCTGCTTTCAAACGTCTTTTATATGAATTATACATTCTACGTTGGTCAAATTAGTAGTGGTGACGGTGGCGGTGGTATTTATTAAACACCTAATGTTATATTAATTGTATAATGCAGTTGCTTGGGTCAAAAGACAATACATGCTCTCTAGGTACACACCTACTTTATATGTAATCCATAGACATGCGACTAAAAATATTCTACGAATATTCTGAATCTATGTCTCTCCTCCACCCCCTCTCTCGAACACACACAGATCCACGTACATATAAATGCTCAAATACCAAATACCTTATCTATTAGTAAAAGCCCAATCTTGACCGGTCTAGGGTATTTAATATCACGTCTCTGCATGCTGTCCTCCGCCAGTTGGAAGTCAAAGATATATTATTGTAGGTAGTCATTTTTCCCCAACAGCCTTCTTCCCGCATGTTGCCAAAATGTGTGTCCAGTTTCTTGTTCTTTGCATGGTGGGAAAATCGTCCTGCTGGCATCTTCAATGATCTTACAAGCTTTCCATCCTCTCGACCAAAGTCATGTTGTTTCACACTTGATTCCGAAATGTGTTTCCGTGCCCAAAGAATTTTTATTTCATCCTTTAGCTCCAATGATAATATTTATCTACATTCAGATTCTATTTATTGCCTGTTAACATCACATAATTATCTTTTGAACTTTTTACCACACTATATCTTTGTTTATTGTCTCTGTGCCATATATATTAAGCAAATGTTTGATCTTCGTCGTTGTAGCCCTACCGTCCACATTTTGGATGTCCTACGTTATTCATTTGGTACCGATAACGTATTCCTTTCATAGTTGTTTGGGCCTCATCCACGAGCAAGCACGTCTACAAATAGTAATAGACAAGACCTCTTCATTGCTGTCCATTTTGCTTTCAGTTCAGGGATTTTATTGTCAACAGGTGTAAATGGAATGTTTAAAGTTCACGGTTAGAAGTTGAATGTAAGTTTTGTTAACTGATGAACGTTAATTGTTGATGTGTTGTACAGTGCTCAATCTTACCTATGGAGAGGAGAGTAACTGTTGAATGCAGATTTGAAATATTTACAGTTTTGAGGTACCCTAAACTTCAGAGAAGAATAATTAGAAAAATGCACATGTGTGAATAGCTGCTTGAAAAGTGAAATTTTGAGTATGTACAAACTAGGTATTGAATTTCAGTATGCTTCTAAGGTACTAAACGAAGCTTTGTCAAGTAAAATATCACCAACGTAAACTGCCCTTAACTTAGAAAACGTTTCGTTCCTATTTGTCTTCTCAAAAATGGAATTTTGATTAAAACATATTTTACAAATAACATTTATGTATTAGATCTTTTACATATAGCCTGTTAAGTCGCTTCATTCTATGGAACAGCGTTGTGCTCACTGTCCTCATGTCGGGGGAGGGGGGAAGCCTAGGTCCTTAGTGCTGGCGACTATGCGGCAGACTCTGGAGCCGGGACGAAGTTTCAGAAACATTTAGGGACATCCGCGTACATATGTGGCCTGGCTGCCTGTGATCTCTGGCCTCCTGTGGTTTCTTCGTTTCATCACTTCTTCCTTGGGAGGTTAGTCGCAGTAGATACGGGTAGTCACCCTCCGCGTTCTCCTCTTACCCTTTACTTTTACCATTTTATGCTAAATTAATTTTGCTTAAATGTGTATAACCTACTGGTAACCATAAGGGATAGTAGTGCGGATGTTTAAGCGTTAGTCTAAGTTTGTTTCATATAACCTTGCCCCGCTGAGATGTATCCCTCCGATGTCTTCCCCTTTACTCTAATTGGCTAGTACTTTCGGCGCCGTAGGCTGTGCAATGTATGACAAATCCAGTTCAAAGTAAAGTCAGCGATAAAAGTCATATAAACAAATATGTCACCAATACTGATAAACGCACCTGCTATCGTCAGTCGTCCCGAGAGGCGGGTTTGAACCAAAGGATCTTCATCTTTATTCCGTGTTAAGAATTAACATGAATTCCAGATAAATTAACGCTTTTGTGTAATATATTTAATTCATACGGTTATGAAAATATAAATTTGATAATTCTCTTCGTACATATTAAGATACATCATCATGTGAAACAACTAACTCCTTATTTTTATCACACAATAGTCGATACCTCGACAGCAACCAATGAGAGGTGATTAGGTTACGAAAGCTTTAACAGATACGGGGCAAGCTTATGTGAAACAAAGATTAGATCTCCAGGTCATGGGTTCAAACCTGGCTCAGAGCGCTGATTTTAAGTGTGCTTAAAAGCGACTGTCCAACTTGAGTAGATTCACCTACTCTGATTTAAAAGAACCCCTGCGACGCCGGTATGATCCTAGAAATCGGCAGCGTCACTAGTGAACAAAATGTTTATTTACTACACGTTAAAACTCGCCATTAATTCCAGATAAATTGTTTTGACAAACTTCAACTTTACTGGCTTAAATTTTCAAGGAATTTTCAAAGAATTTTCATTGCTATACTCTAATATAAGATATTTTAATAATTAATAAATATAATAAAAATTAATGTAATTAAAAGCATTACTAAATAACATTTTAAATCATTAGTTTGAAATCACTGATTAAATGTTTAACTCTCTTTTCCAAGATTTATCTAACACTCCAGTCTTCTGTATCCTCTTGTATCTACAACGAGATATACAATAAAACTATTTCAGGGAACGTTTATTACTATTAATATGACGTACTTTTAATAAAATGAACTTGAGTAGGATTACTTTCTAGAAGAGAGTTGCAAGTAAACGTAAATGGATCGAGAAAGGCACATTAATGTAGCATATCGGATATTTATTCTTATTTTTTATTTATTATTTTGTTGTTGGAAGGATTTAATGCTTAACTGGTGTCATAATGTCTGCCAGACGGTAGACGTATTTATTATTCCTCTCTCTCTCTCCCTCAACTGGCATTATAATTCTTTCAAACTCCACTTAACTTCAAGTTGAAGAGTTACCTTAGGGCAGTGACGATATCAAGCCGCTCGGTTTATTTGACGTTTGTTTATAGTTGAATAGATGTTCATTGTCGCCTCCCAGACACCACCTTCGTCAGACTCCAGACGCTGCAGAACAGGGCGCTCAGAGTGATATATGATACAGACTGGAGATTCCCAGCCCAGATCCTTCATGAACATTCAAAAATCCCGTACATTGTCGATGTCATCCGAGAGAGGGCACGATCAATGTACGACAAAATCCAAACTCATGGTAACCCTTTGGTGAACTCCCTGGGCAGATATGACCAGAGGGAGCAAAGACGTATGCCATCATATAAACTCCCCAGATACGTCCTGGAGCCCCTTGGTTAACCCAAGGTAAAACCCATTAACTCCAAAATTCATTTTACGTCTGATGGCGCAAGCGTTAGGCCACCCGTAATCAAAACGGGGCAAAAACACTAAATCGATTCCCCCCCAATGGGAGAGTGCAATAAAACCGCTAAGCTGCTTGCCTTCTGAGATTACTCAAGGGCATCCAAACAAAAATTTTTAAACAAAACTACAACCTACCCCCAGCAAAACAATAAAAAAACATTCCTGACTCACTTCGCAGGTTAAGCCGCAAAGCGGCTAGGTACTGCGGCAGAAGACACCCGGACGGGGAAAAGGAAAAATTGGCCCGCCCGACCAGGACTACCTCTGGACCTCTAGCCTCCCAGACGTATGGTACCAGTTACGTAACTATTTTTATACATTTTGATGTTCGGTGTTAGCGTTTATTTACATGACGGTATGTTAATTGAATGGTGTATTTACCATGTTGTGTTTGTTCAATAATTGTTAGGCATACCTCAAGGATACAAATATTAGTTAACAATCCAGCTCATCTGAAATGAGACGGTATTCTGAATGGAATTTAAGAGTAACTGATGCGGACTATGGAGATTTCTGGTAGGTATGACAGGTAGTTTTAGATTTAAGAAGTCCTTTCCAGACATATCTGTACTCCAAATGAGTCGAAAAACCATGAGCACAATAAATCAGACTTTTGGCATCCAAGTCCAATTTCTGTGTCAAACTACTGTTACAATTTACATTTGCCTTAGTAATTTATTGTGTTTTGTGAGTGACTGGAATATTAGATATTTATTAGGATGCTTTTACTTGAGGCTTAAAGAAAAAGAGGAAATGTCGAATGTTTAGAAAGGATCTATTATTTTTTCTTTAAGTAAAAAGACTTAAATATTATTAAGGGACGAGAAGACCATATAGAGTTTAATAAGTTTAATAATAAAATTTTAATTTTTATAAATATATTCAAAGATAAGACTATCTCAATAACAGCAGATTAGTTGAATACATGTGTTTAATAATGCTAATTACGGAAAATATTTTAAGATGAATTAAACAAGCATTCATTTTTAATACTTCAGATCCGGAGTCTCCCATACACAATCCGAAACCAATTACGGAATTAAAAAGTGTGATATCAATTAAGGGTTAATCAGTATATCATATGTTTTATATATTGACATGAACAACAAAATATATTTATTGAACTTGCTTTATGGAGCCTGTGAAGTGCTTTTCATTATGATTGAAAATAACTGGGAAAATCTGAGAGGGATAAAAGCTTGCTAAAGAAAAACGCAGTTCTTGCTAAAAGATTAAGTCTGTTTGAAACTTAATTTCTGTTATATTAATCATTTAAAATATATTCAATGTTATCAGTTTAATTTTCCACCATTTTAATTCATGCATTTTTCTGAAGTGTTAAGTTACCGTTCTTTTGCTTTTCAGCAGCCCATGCAAAGGAAATGTAATACCAAGGCCAACATATAGCGGGCTGCAACTTGTCACGTTCTCTACTATATTACAGTAAGTAGAAGAGGTATTTCACCCAAAAGTTATTGCTTCCCGAGATTTCAGTGGAAATACACATTTTGAGGACTCTGAATAAAAACGGCATTTTCAGAAAAAGGTCCACGTTTGTTTGTATGTGTCGTTGAACAGCATAATTCAAAAATGAAAAGTGGTTGGAATACTAAAATTAGTATTTAAGTTCACGGCACACGATTTTCAAAAAAGCACCGCCACATCACACTATCCTTTACATGGAAAATGTTTAAAAAATGTTGATGTTTTAAAAATGATTCCAGTGATTTGGATTAGAATGCTATATGTTTAAGATATTTTCATGACAAGTAAAATATTCATTTTGAGCTTTCTGGGAATGATATCAGAATTTCGTCCTTATTCTGGGTCACTTTTGCTTAACTGCTAGACCGTAAAAAGTTGACAAATGTTTTACTATACAACACATGCAGCTATCGTAAAGTTACACATTTTAATACAGATATAATCCTTATTTGTTTGAATTTTCCAATATTTACACTTTTATCAAATTTTCGAAGTGGTTATTCCTTTGATTTTAATCCTTGGCCATACAAACATAATTTCAATGACGTCCATAGTGACCGTCTCTTACTATACTTGACTATTACTATTACACTATATTATATTCCCCTTGCACCTACAAGAAACTTAGCAGTTCAATAATTTCTGCGAATATTTATCTCGATTAACATAAAATAGAGGAAAAAGCGTTTATAAGAATAGCTTATACAAGATTAGAGAAAGTCATGTGAGTGCAGCGTGTCGGATTTTTGCTGGAATATTTAATTCGCCTTAGCTTCCTCTAAAGCATTTTATCGAACAGGATGAGGCTTCTATTTCGGCCGAAAATAATAGTTTTTATGTGATTAGATGTTATAACCTCGTGGTATTAGATTTACTGATGTGTAGAATGACTTCAATATACACATTTATATCGAAGAGCATGAAGTGACTGAGAAAATAAGATATTATTTGAATAATATGAACCCTCGCTGTAAAATATGTAGAAAAAAGTGCTGAGATTGTTACGCATCAAATGGTTTTTAAAATTGTTGCATTCTTTTTAAAACTTCTGATTCTCTTCCAGACACCAACAACTTTCCTTGTCTGTTTCTTTTGTCAACTATGGATATATAACGTTTTCAAAACAGGTTTAGGAGAAAAATCGTTGAGAATGCTGTTAAAACAAACAAGTCGATAGTTATTTCTCACCATCCTTTTCTATGATATCTAGATTTTTCTTAATTTGGGGAACAATTTATTACACAAAGAAATAGTTTTGCTACGGAGTAATTACTAGTATAAACTTTTTAAGCAGCCTATAGTACATGTTCTAAATAAAGTAGTGAGTAGTCGGTAGACGGAAGGTAGACTAATGCATATGCAGAGATTTTATCAAACCGATCACTGTTTATGGAGACAGTATGCTATTATTAATATCAACAAATGTTCAAGGACATTCAAAGAATGTATTTTGTAAACTGGAAGGCCAACTACTGTAACGGTGGTCAAATCGAGACAAAAGAACAGACTGTTGCCTCATGGACTTGTTCCTTTGTGAAACAGTGGGTTAGCACAACAATCATACATTCCGCAGAAACACTCAATTATCGACAGGACTGCAACCTCAAGCTATCTATCCCGGTACAGTAGTTGGTAAATTATGGCGAATCTTAAAATGTTGTGTAGCCCTATCTTTATGACTCATTTACACCAAGAGACAGCCATTATTAGTCATCGTTTTCAAACTCATGGGCTTTTAATTTCACTGTTAGTAGCAACAACTACATGTTCGATGCATAATTTTATACATACTATACTATTTTGAAATTAGATAAACCTTATAAGTTCGCCTACTTCTTGGAAAATACAGATCACATAAATAAGTGAGATGGTTTAACATTACAGAGATCTGTAAGGTTACAAAAATTCAGCAAATGAAGTTTCAAAGTCTATTAAGAAGAAATGAAGGTATATAATTAATTTTTAAACACTATGTGGTCTAGTATTTGGCTTGTAAATAGTTTTAACCTTATTTTTAAAAATTCACACAACAGAAGTATCTTCTTTCTGCTTCACTTTCAACTAGATCCATAGGTGGTGTTTTATTATTTGGCTGGTGCTTTGAAAAAACGAAGCATCCACAATCAAAGGCTTTTGCGCGGACTTCGTGAAGAGTAAAGCTTAAGTTCTCAGTTAAGTTTTACTAGAAGCTAAAAGAAGCTATAAAAGGAAAATGCACACTTATATATTATATAAGTGGAGTAATGAAAATCTCAGATTGAGAAACAACAGATACCTATAAGGCTGATCCGTTTGAGTGTGGATAGATTTAAACGTTATTATAAAAGCGAATATGACAACAGGAACAAATTCTTGCTGATTGTATTATACTTAAAAGATAGAAGCTTTTAAATATGGCAATCAACAAGCATAAACCTGAAATGACAAGTGGTTACCACGAACCAACAACGTGCATAATGTGTTCTTCGGAATTCGTACTAAATTTCAGAGTGTGAAAAGAATTCAAAGGAAATTTCGCCATATTATTGTGTGCATAATGTATATAAATATTAGTTCATAGTGCTCTGGTTTTGAAAATTTGCAGAAACAAAGTTTTAAAAGGGACACTATTAAAAGTAATACAGGAGGTCGCAAGCGCAACCCAGTAGGGCACCTGGCCATCACTGAAGCAATTCCACCGAATGTTTAAGACGATTCTCAGCAGAAACAAATGTATCATATACTTACATAATGTGAGTATATAGTTCGAAAATACCTGAAGCTATACTCAATTATACAAGCCTTACGCGATGATGATCATGAAGCTCATTTCAGTTTTGCATCCATGATGTACTAATGATATGAAGCCATTGGCGGTTTCTTAGACAACTAGTAATTTACAAGGCGAAGGTACTTTTCATGCTAACGGCAGAGTAAACAAGCACTGCTGCATTGTTTGGATAGGACAAAATCCACATCTCAAGTTCAAAGTTTAATTTATGCTACGGAGTGAGCTGTAATAAAGTGTAAGGAACGTAGTTCTTTGCGAAAAGAGACAACACGCCATGAGCCTTATTTGGATATGTTGCAGTTGCTACCACTGCCACAACTTTAGGAAGACAAGATATGAGGCGCCCAGTATCAAAAACCACCAAATACATATTTTGACAAAATTGAGTTAGGGATCCATCACTGAATTAATAATTCATTGCAGCCAGGATATGGGAGCAAAATCCGATACATCATATTAAAGTATGTAGTCAAAAATGAGGCTGAGTATCAAAATGTGCCAAATCCCGCACCTATATGGACATTTAATAGTTTCGAAATCCACAAATCCCTGTAGGCCAATCAGCCCTTCCCATGAATTCCGAGCTTTGCTGCCAGAGTTTACTGCTATGCCATATGTTAAAATGAGTAAATCTTATCTTTGGTGTCAATGAAGTTTGAGTTTCTTATTGTGTTTTGAAAATGTTTATCTACTTAACCAGTTTGAGAGTTGAGGGTGCTACTTTGAAAGTGGCTCTTGAAAACGAAGCTAAGAAGATGATTCTTAACAAACAACAATAGAAACTCCAGGGACGACGTATGGGGTTGTAAGTTTCGGTTTAAAATACTCATCTATCATGCTATAAAACTACTTTTGGATTACAACACTCAGGAGGTAAAGTACGTGTGCTGGTAGTCAAGGTTTTCCTCTGACATTATTGTTGTTTTTTGGGGGAGGGTTATTACGATGCGAAGTCTCTTGCCTAGAGTCTAAGAAAGGTACTTTTATTATTCTAAATGATCACCACCGGGACCTCCGGAATGCCTAAATATAACCATGCAAGGAAATTGTGTACTTCATTGTCTATTCTGGATAAAAATAGAAGAAAAAGAAATGTCGAGAATAGTCGTTGAGACAAGAACTTATTGTACTTGTATACAGAAAACGTAATGGTTCAGAAGTTTGAGTATATAGTGAAGCTTTTCCAGCCATCCTAAATTTGAAAAATAATGGGTATTAAATGTACAGATTGTGAGAATATATTGTGAAAGTGGCAGGTTAGTAGCTACTGAAGCTATAGCCGGAAACACGCCAAAATTGTTGAATTTACTGGAACTTTGAGAGTAGTTCAGTAGTTCACTACAACAGATAGAGCAATTTCAAGAAAGTATCTTGCCTCCGAACTGACATCGTGAAAATGATAAGATTAAATTAAATTTGCGTAAGACATACACGGATTCTGTTGAACCTGAATTTAGAGTGAAGAAGTCTTACTTTCGTAAAGTTATCAATAAAATATTAAATTTCGCTTTGAATCTCCTAAAAGTTATACTTGCTCTACATATTTACATCTAGAAAAATTTGCCAAATCTGAGAGAAATGCCAACGAAGAAAATGAATTGGAAATTCAGAAAAGAGTGCAGCAAACAATGGCTCAAACATTTCACTATCTCCTAAAAGCTGATGATGCCAAAGTCTTACTTATAACCTTTGAATGTCAAAATAATTATTTTTCCAAAATTGGCTGATCAGTTTACTTCCTTCAATAGACAATATTCTTTTATAGTTTCACGGTACCTAGTTCAGAAAAGTTATCCAGTAAATTCACAAATAAAAATATTGCTTCTACATTTGGTGTGAAACTGTATTTCCTAATTTCATCTTGTTTTTATGTCACATAATGAACACTGAGTTTGGAGAGAGAACAGAGGTTAAGTGTTTTGCAGATGGGCGCAGTGGGCAAAACAAATACTTAATGTTATGATGGTAGAGTAGCTCATAACTGATTCTGCTCAACAAGTTCATCGTGCAGAAATATTTTCGATGGTTGGACATTCTTTCATTCCACCAGATCGGCTGTTCGGCCTAATTAAAAATATTTCTAAAGTTACTATCTTTCAGCGGAAAGAGTATGAGGAAGTTCTTCAAAGATATGGAACAATATTCAAAGTAACTAATATTTCTGTTCATGATTGTAAATCTGCAGTTGAAAAACTGCTAGGTAAATCCAGGAAATGGTATCTCAAGCTTAGTCCAGCAAAAAAAAAAAAAAAAAAAAAAAAAAAAATCTTTATAAAAATAAAAACCTAAGCAATCTTCTGATTCAAGGTAATTTTTATTGAAATGCAATTTGTGAGTCTAAGCTTGTCACTAAACCTAATCTAAACATGACAGTCATAGACCGCAAACTTTAAAGAGGGGTGTTATTCTAAAACCTGTCATGATAAATGATGTACCAACATTTCTATGAAAACGCTTTGGAGAAGAATAGGGAAACAATAAACTTCTTCAGTTTTATTCTACTTTAGAAAATCAAGAAAATCTAGGATCTCAAACTGCTGAAGACGAATATAAATGGTTAATTAAGGCTAAATCGACACATGCAGTGCAAATGTAAAGAAAAGTCTAAAAACGTAGGTGTCAAATTTTAATGTTTCTTGAATTGTGTTTGGATAAGTTACCTTTTATTGGATAAGTGAATATCGTTTTAGATAACTGGATTCATTACAAAGTTGTTTGTATCCTTAACGGGTAATAGAACCTCTTTTAGTCTTACCCATGATTTCAAGTTTTTCATTCTTCAGTTTTAGAAACCATCAAACTTCAGTTTTGATATCAATTAATTAACAGTCTTAATAGCTTTGTTCAGGCTTCTACTAGTCTGAAGAGGTATTCTGAAGTCCAATACGGTTAAGGAAGTTTTATACAAAATTCGATATGGGATTCTATGTAAACCCGTATGTAGGGGTAAACAATGTCGCTCAGTGGACAAATATGGCACTTTCGAAGTGAATATAAAAGTTGGCAGTCTCTGAACACTAACTACAATGTACACATCAACAAAATATCTGTCTGGGTATCAAGGCTACATGCTAATCTGATGTGTTACATTCACATGGCCTTCTCTAACCATTCTTCAACAAACTATGTTGTGTGTGCATGTTAATACAGCTAAACTTTCTTTACACTGTTACACATGTCGTTGTAGGTGTAAGAAAAATACAGTAGGTAAAGTGAGGGTCTGCTTTTTAAAATGGGAATTACTATGTGATAACTTTAAATTCCATGTACTTGCACGACCATGAGAAGAAAAAATATCAATTTACCATTCCAGAAAGATAGAAGTATAGAATATTTCGGAAACGGTTAACTCCACAATAATGTTATTTAACATAATATGTTTGTTTTAGCCAGGTCCATCATTTGTTGGTGTTTGTATATGTTCGTGTAAGTGTGTTATTGTGACTGTCACCTGTGGTTTGCCATTTATGCAAGTCTTGCAGTATGAAGAGGACTTGACAGGCTATTCCCAGAATTTTTCAGACGTATCTACTACATTTAATTTATCATCCAAGTGATGCAACTCTGGGCTTCGGTTATGGGTACAGAGCGCCGACCGAGGAGCTGACCGGTTGCTAAGTGTTCTCACCAGAGTAAACACCATAAGATGCTACTGAGAGATGACCAGAATCTTCGGGAAATTTTCCATATCCACGCTTCTTGAACGTTCTGAGATTGTTCAAAATGCTATATAAGCAAGCATTCCTGCGAATGAGCCAGTTAATGGGTTGGGGAGTACGTTTCTGATGTGTCATCAACTGCGGTAGAAAAGTGAAGTGAAAGGGAAAATTCAACTATATCACATTTGTGAAGTAAAACTGCGAATTAAGTGAAGTGATAAATAGCAGATTGACAGTTAAATAAAGCAGAAAGAGAAAGAAAACATGAATTAGTTATAGTGTCATGCCTTAATCAAAATCGTTGGTCATGTTTGAAAAAAATACGCCGAAAAAATCCTGAAAATATTTTTGTCACATTCCTGAAGACGCCGAACGTAAACAAAGTTTTGTACTTAACGACTTTTTTTTAGCTTATGACGTGCAAGCGGAGACATACTCACAGATCTTGTTCCCCCCCCCCCCTTTCTTTTCTTAATATGTGTTTCTTTATTCATTCAGGAAGTCTCAAAACGTTTATTTTCATTTAAATTTCGGCAGGGGATTTTCGAATGGAATGCAATACTTCCTCTAATGCAGAGAAAATAGAAACCATAACAAAAGTGTCATATTCTCCGTGTATTTGAGCCACAGATCGTTATCACCTACGACGGTGTGTGAGATTTCCCCCTAGGAAGAATGTAGTGCAATTTGGCTGTGATTCAGATGAAAGTTAATTATTTACTGGATACAAATTAGATAATTACCAATAGCCACTGAGCAATATGTGACGTCAGTATGCGTATAACGAGACACATCCGGTGAGTCCGGAAGTACATTCTCACACGCAAACAGCCGCACCTTCTCTCTATGGTGATGTCACTGACTCCAGCATTGTTGTGAGGACGTCGTTAACAGCATCGCGCATTGGCCAAATAAGAGAACATTCCCTGTCACTTAAGTTTCATAATAACATGCAAGTCGTAGAGAACTGAGGTTGTTTAAACTATTTTTGTACGGGGAGACTGAATGTTAAAAAACTGCCAGAAAATTACATTTAAACCTTTTGTGCAGTCTTATAAATTGGAATTGCCTCCTTAATAGTTTATATGTACATACTTATATGACCATATGTTTTATCATTAAAGACATAATAATAGTATTGATCTCACAGATACTTTTAGTAGACACCTTTGCTATAGTGAAACGACATAAGAAAAGTTGGACTTCAAACCAAAGTGATAGTTATTAGGGTAACGAGTGCGATAAAGTAAAGAAAATTCACTCGTTGCTGCGGTAACGGGTGCGATAAAGAAAATAAATAAATGCTTTAAAACTACAAATTTTCTATAACCTTTTAACACCAAGAGCAAACATTTTTATTCTTTAACTACGTGAAAGTAAACTTGTACATTACCATAGAAGTTAATACCTGCAAAAGTATTGAAGCTGTAACATTACCACTATTTATATCATTGCAAATATGAACTCTCGTTTCCACTTTCATAATTCAATGCATTATTTCTTATTTAATTTATTACCATCTGTTTCAAAATCATTAACTGAATATTTGTCATTTATTAATTTATCATATCTATAGGATAAAATAATGTATTGTACAAGTGGACAAACCTCCATTATCCACTCGTAGAACTTAAAAAACTCCTCTTCGTGTCACGTATTAAATTGTTCTAGTCATAGATAAACTCTGTTTATCCACTTGTATGATAAATTAATATCATATATATAAATGCTACTCCATCTAGTATTTTGTAATGTGAATTTTGCAGCATTTCACAGAAGAGGTAGTAAATTCTACACACGAGTAGAGAGGCAAAACTTAAGGCATGTTAATGGAAATTTTTATGTATTCTGAATAAAGACTTTGTGCTTTCTCAGTGACTCCCATCTAGACAAATTTAGAGAATTGGTCACTTAAAAGTGTTTAACACTACAATACAAAATTATAAATATATAAATGAAAATTGTGCGATTCAGTGCGGCAGCTTTGATGCAATTATAACATTTTTGTTGGGAGGAGGATATATACGACTTTGTTTTCTTCAATTTTGTCTGGAACATCTTTTAATGTAAATTACATTTTAGGTAAAAGGGTACGGTTTTCTAAGAAGCTATTGAAGATGGATAAATGCAATTTTGGGAAGCTATGAACAAGATATCGTACTATTGTGATTGTACTATAAGGTGGATTATTAATTTCTGTATCATATACCTTGTTGGTAGAGAAGAAACTGCATCCTATCCAAAAGTTCAACACTGAAGTTGCACCGGAAATATACGTTCTGAGGTCCCCTGAACGAAAAAAATAGAAAACCGCCCGTGCGTGTATGTGCGTGCGTGTGCGTGTGTGTGTTGTAGCAGCTGATGGGTTACCAATTTATCCTCAGGGTAGAGCCAAGAGTTCTGTGAAACAGTATGCATGGATATTAATGGGAGTTGTTGAGTCCAGAGGTTCTACCCCCATTAGCCTTGAACCCGTAGGAACAAGACCCGGGCCTCTTACAACCAGGGAGTATCCGAGCTGTCCCAAAGGGCGCTCGGCATTCTCCGTGGGGCTTTCCGTAGGGCGAGACCTAGTTACCTAACAAGTCCCCCCCCCCATCTGGTCCTATGGACACAAGACGGGATGGAAGTGGATACGCCACTTACGCGCGTCAACACTCAAGGTGAAGACTACCGATATGACCTCGGTGGGGCCACCTGGTGATCTAGCACACCTTCTACTAGCTTAGCAGGCTAGTACCCGGAAACTTAATGGCTTCCCTCAACACCGTCCGAAGACGTACCCGATTCCCACGGGTCTCGGGAACACACTGCCCCCTCGAAGCCATCCCAATCCGAACAACTCCCGAAGGAGGGGCTCGGCTGTTCGGCCCGAGGTTCCTCTAGTAACGTCAGAGGTACCACGAGTGCTAAGGGTCCGAAGCGCCCGCACTTTGGCAGCTGAAAGGGACGGATCCCTTCCCCTATGGGAATTAATGGGAATAAGGATAGTTTCAATGACACTGTAATGCCCGTTTCAAACCGATTTAATGACTGCTTCTTTTTATCCTCACATCAAACTCGAAGTTGCCGACCAAGGGTTAACAATATATCACTGTTCAGAGTGGCCGTTTGTAGAATGCTTAGTACGCGATAACACTTAATTCGTTATTCCCGCAGGAACCGATAGATATCTTCTCTCATCGCTTCTGGTCTGCCTTCGCCCAAGACTGAACCAGATGACCGTCTTAATGGACCACCAGCCACGGTCTGCCTTCTGGAGCACTGCCTTACTCACTACAGCTGCGTGTGACTTTCACCTCTCGAAACCTCTTTATTCACACCAAAACTCCTTTTGTGACTATTTTGTCCATTGTGATTATTAGTATCGTTCATGCCATTATTAAGGGTCCGAACAATATCTTTTCAAACGGAGTTAAGTATTATTCACTGAGAATCCCTGCTAGGAAAGCCGTCTTTCTACCGTGTCTTTTGTTAAACGACTCAACCCAATGCACCTGCACGTGTTTTAACAAATACAAAATGTTCCTTCGAAATCCATTACGATTCTTTACTCATTGCATCCCTTAATGTCGGTATCAGTGTGTGGGTGTGTGTGTGTGTGTGTCCGTCCGAACAGGATAATCTAAAAACGTAAACTCGGTTAAATACCAAAATTGTTCCTTAAGTTCAGGAACTTCTAAGGATGCAGCACGAATATTTTCAAGAAACTCCCCTCCAAACTATTCTACTTAGAAATTTTTTTGAAAGTTTTAATTTATATAAAAAACGATTTAACCATGTTGATTAAGTTGCCGAATGTTAAGATGATTTTTTTATTTAAACAATATTTTACAGCCCGTGTTTTACCTAAAGGTATATCACGGGATTATTTACAATAGTTATTTTCACAGTACTGTACAGATTTATTCAAGTGTGCGGTAGATGCTCTTGCGGAATCCTGATACTTGAACTGTATTGAAGTGAATCTTCAGAACCACGGGTAGAGGGCCGAACATAAAACGTCTGGTCGATCTTTTGAGAAATTACTGCACTCTGTCATCAAATGCAGAGCCATCTGTGGGTGTTTTTCAGTGCAGTTACAGGATGGCGAGGCTCTTATTTTCATTCTATGAAGGTAGGCCTGGAAACGACCGTGATTTGTGAGGAATTGTGTGGTTATGTGATTGGGCCATAGAGATAAGGACAGACGGTGCTGTATCATGTTAAGATGTTTCTATGACACAAAATATAAGCATATGTTGAATTTTCCGGGAATGGCCTCTGAACTGTTGTTCACTTGGATGACTTTTGTATAATGGTAAATTGTAAAAGGAAGACAAAACTTACTATACGAAACATGTAGATCTCGTTAAAGCACACGATTTATATCAAGTAACATTTATTTGGGAGATGTTTACTTCACGGCCTAGACAATTTGCCTGTTTCGACTACACAGTTGTAACAGTATTTTGGGGTTATATTAGGAGGAATTATGAATCTAAATATGTAAAAATGTATGTAATTGTGTGATTTGCCGAAATAATAATTACATGACGTAATGTGATGTAATGTGGTGACGTGCCATTGGATCGGCCAATCACAAAATTAAGAAGTAAGTAACGATAGTTACGAAAATTCAATAATCTTTAGAAAAGTGATATGTTCTTCAGCCTTGTTTAGTTACGATAACTTAACAATCTTTAAAAGTGATATGTTCTTCAGTTTTGTTAGTTACAAGAAGTCAATAATCTTGAGGAGAGTGACATGTTCTTCAGTCTTGTCGTATAAATATAATAAAATAAGAATTCATCGAAATAATTTGACTTCTTTATTCCGAACCACGCCTTGAAACATATGTCTCATGAATTATTTAGAATTCGATTGATACTTCAAAATAATCATGGAAGTGAGCGTATGCACATAATGTTGGAGCTGATGTTGGCGTGGATGCCTTGTACAAGAGGATCCAAGTAACAAATAAGAATTAACATTATCTGACTAAAATTCCCGTTACAAATGGCGCCGCAACGTGTGGTCGAATAGGATAAAGAAGAGGAGATTAAAACATCGTACAGCTCCGTGGGAATATAAAAGGAAAGGAGAAAGAGGAGAGAAGAAGGAAGAAAAAGAAAACTGGTTTAAGTGAGTGAAATTAAAAAAAAACAGTAGTAGTAGATTTATGTTGCTAAGAAATCAGAAAATATTTAAAAAGATGTCGAGTAGAAAAGAAATAATAGTGGAAGGAGAAGCTAGTGATGGTGTAGAGATGAGTAGGGAAAATGTAGGATTAAGTAAAGATAACGAGTTAATGTTAGAAATTATAACGAAAATGTTGAGTAATTTAGATGCTAAAATAGATGATTTAAAATCAGTGTGGAGTGATGCAATATCAGAGTTCAAATCAGAGTTCAAATCAGAGTTGAGTGATTTAAAATCAGAGTTGAAAAATGAGTTGAAATCAGAGTTGAGTGATGTAAAATCAGAATTAAAACAAGATCTTGAACAAAATACAGATGAATTGAGGCAAGAATTAGCTCAGAATAAAGATAATATTAAAGATGTGAAACAAAATATGTGCAGTTTAGATGTTAACTTAAGACAGGAATTGGCAGAAGGTGTATGCAATTTAGAGGTTAGTTTGTCACAAAAGTTAAAACAGGAATTGAAAGGTGAGATTGCACAAGAAATTAGAGAGCGAAGAAAAGAATGTAAAGAGAATATGGAAAGGTTATTGCAATCAATAGAACAGAATAAGAATAAAAATAGACATGAAGTAATGGAATTGAGAGAAATAATTCAGGAAACTAAGTTAGGTCAGCACATTGTGAAACAAGAAATCAGAAATTTACAGACAAATGTTGACTTACCAAACAATGAATGTTTTAATACAGGTGATTATCAGAATATGTATGTTGTAAGTTCAACCAATAGGTATTTTGATGTGAACTGTAATGTATACGTACGCGAAATGTTAACACAAACACAAATACACAATGAAGATCATAGTGGTCACATGTATGATACACCACACAAAATCATGTTGTTTTCTTTAAGATTTGAACACACAACTAACATAACCTTCAAACAACGTTATGATGTACATAAAAACAAAAGATGGATTTACCAATTTCTGGATGCTTGCAAAGATCAGGTTAGCCAACTGAATAATATGTATCACATTAACTGTTCAAAAGTTACGAGTATTGATACAGGACAGCTAGAAAAATTAATTCTGTGGGCAAATCACCCAACATGAATAATTAAACAGAGAATTCTGTTCGTTTACAAATAGTTGTTAAAAAATTTTTATATTGTTATAGCATGTTTGTTCACAGTCAATAATTTAAAAATGTTAATAATAAAGACACTTTAACGCACATTTGGGGCGGGGCACCACCCCACATGAAATAAAAGTATATATATTTTAAAAAATGTGTTATAATAATGCTAAGTGGTTGTTAAATGTTCATTTATTATTATATTTCATTCAATGTATGTTTATTGTTATATTTTATGAATGTTATATTTATGTTACACTTCATTGTTGTAAACGAAATTGTTAATTGGGGCCGTTCTTCGAAATATATGGAAACAGATTGTTAATTGCTTTATTTGGTAATTTCCATATATTTCAAAGAGGGGCATTTGTAACAGTATTTTTGGGTTATATTCGGAGGAATTATGAATTTAAATATTTAAAAATGTATGTAATTGTGTGATTGGCCGAAATAATAATTACATGACGTAATGTGGTGACGTTCCACTGGATCGGCCAATCACAAAATTAAGAAGTAAGTAACGATAGTTACGAGAATTCAATAATCTTTAGAAAAGTGATATGTTCTTCAGCCTTGTTTAGTTACGATAAGTTAATAATCTTTAAAAGTGATATGTTCTTCAGTTTTGTTAGTTACAAGAAGTCAATAATCTTGAGGAGAGTGACATGTTCTTCAGTCTTGTATAAATATAATAAAATAAGAATTCATTGAAATAGTTTGACTTCTTTATTCCGAACCACGCCTTGAAACATGTCTCATGAATTATTTTTAGAATTCGATTGGTACTTCAAAATAATCATGGAAGTGAACGTATGAACATAATGTTGGAGCTGATGTTGGCGTGGATGCCTTGTACAAGAGGATCCAAGTAACAAATAAGAATTAACATTATCTGACTAAAATTCCCGTTACACAGTTAAGACAGTTTCTGTGATATCATTTCTTTTTATTAGTTTGAACTTCCAGACATATACTTTACTAAAATAGGAAGTCGGTATTAGTTTATTTTTGTCCTGATCATACAAAGAAACAGGAATGTCAAAGCCATCATATAGCGACCAGCTCTTAAAGAATTTATTATATATAAAGACTACCGAATTCTACTATTCACATTATAATATAAGGAAATATGTAATAAAACCATTTCTATATACGTTTAATCTCCATTAACGTGAAGTAGATAAAGCAACGCCTGCCTAAAACTGACACCTTATATGCCGGAAACTTGGAAAAACGGAAAATAAATTTCAGAACGGAGCCGGAAAACTACCTAACGCGGAAACGGAAACATTTTTCGGGAACCGTTTGTATAAATAACCCGATTAAAACGGATTATTTTATGTGTAATAAGTTACAACGTACGTATTTAAAAAGTTCAATAATTTTAAGGACGGCTGCACTCGCACCAAATTTCTATGAGTCATAAAGTCATAAGCTGTAATCTATCGAGGAAAACAAACCATTAGTTCTCCCAACTCTCTTCCCACACACATGTTAAGGGTACAACTGTTTTGCTGTGAGCTCGTTCTCAAAGTTTGAGTTTTTAAAAACATAGTTTGTATGTACACAAATTCTGTAAAATGAGCTCTGAACATAAGATACTATCACTGGGCTGTAGATATAAGGTTAATGAGAAACATGAAAAGAATAAAGTTCAACTAAAGAATTGCGTTGTTTAAACTTAGAGAAAACTCAGCTTTATGAGCTTTTGAAAAACAAAATAACAATTAAAGTCGAGTGGCTAAAGGGAAGCGGGGCATGTGAAACACATCAGAAAATCTA
>CM060950.1:361796315-361960146 GCA_030765055.1 Mantis religiosa
GGCATCAAGTCTAGCGTTATCTGTGAAAGATTACGGCTAGAGTTTCAGCATGTCAGCGAGATTCAGGCCTCTTAGAAAACATGCGCTCATGTGCTAGCCATGGAGATACTAACATTACGCGACAGAAACACACACACATATATAGTTACTCCAGAAATTATTTGTCTAATGCATGAGTTTATGTTTAAGGATGCATGGATAGTGGAAAATCATCAGAATAAAGTACTGCAGGGACACTGCCTTATTTCTTGACGAGTAAAATACAGCATACAATAAAGAAACACGTAGTATCTATTCACATAAACATAGTTAAATATTTAAAAGTAAAGATATGCAATATAGGATGCAAAATTAGTATTCGTCTACATACTGAAATGGTGTAGAATGTTGAGGTTAGTACTTAGTAGCCCCTCCATTCCTCTTTATAATCTCTTGCATTCTCCTGGGCAAGGATTACGCAAAAGATTGTGTTGTTTCCACTGTAATTTTACGCCATTTCTCTAGTATAGCGTTCTTTAGACCCTTTATATTAGATATCGGATGATTCCTAATATTTTTGTCCAGTATGCTCCAAAAATTCTCTATTGGATTCATGTCTGAGGATTGCGGTGGAGTATTATACAAACACCGTAGTCTTGCATCTAGAGTTGTGTGTTTTGGATCATCTTGTATGAAAATATAATCCTCAGAAAGACTCATATTATTCACGTTTCTGGACAGATGTGTATTTAGGATGTTTATATAAACTTTATAGCTCATAATTCCATCAATAAAACAAAAATCCCCCAAACTATTTGCATTCATGCAGCCGCAGACAAGTACTGAACCGTCTCCGTGTTTAACTGAAGCTGTTATATTTTTTCCTCAAGCTCACAATTCTTTTTTCTCCACACTATTACTCGCCTTTTTGACTTAAAGAGCTCAAATTGACTATAGTCAGTAAATACAACCTTCTTCCAGAAATCAAATCAATCGTATTTATGTTCTTTTGCAAAAGCCACTTGCTTCTTTCTGTTGATTTTACTCATGCATGGTTTTATACTGGCTGTTCAGCCTACATACTCAGCTTCTTAAAGCACGTTTCTTATAGTTTGTGCTGAAACAAACTTTCCTGTGTGTGTTTGAACTGCAATAACAAGTTTTGAAGCACTTAGTTTAGGATTTTTCTTGACTTCTCTTAGTAACTGTCGTTTCTCCATCTCGGATAGAACTGCAGGACGACCGCTTCTTGATTAATTTTCGTAAGTTTTGTTCTGAACAAACCTGTATATAGCAGTCTTCACTATACTGGTAGGTCTTCCAATGTTTCCTTCAATTTCTTGAAAAGATTTTCCTTTTTCAAATAACTTGATGCAAATGTCTCTCTGTTCTTTTGTAGTTTCACGACATTTTCGACCAATATTACTTAAATATCAGTCAACGGCTCTGAAAACAGAGATAGAACTGTCAACGATAGTGGATGAAACACAACTGCATAAGAAAAGGGAAGGGGTGTGTGTCAGCGAGGTAGCATACCTGGGATCCTGTTTACTAGACGAATACTTGTTTCACATCAAATGGGACATGATTTTAAATAACGTAGACCTGTTCACTAATTAAGCAATATATGAACCCAAATTGTGTTTTATTTTTAAATCTAGATATCAACCGATGTAAGGAAATAGTTATTTTTTGTTTCTTATCTATATTTTTATGATTGTGCTTGTTATATTCTATTTGTTATAATTGGGCGAATACTTTTTGGAGTATCTGTATATAAATCGTGAACTGCCGTGTGCAGTTTCCCCTCCATAAATCAGAAATACCCCTCAGTGGTCTACATTACATATTGATGCGCTGACGCATTTCTACACTATTATACGTACCCTGCGTGAAATAACTAGCTCTGAAATAAATTAAGGTGGGGGAAATACGAGAAAACAAATGACCGTCTCTTCATATTTTGCTTTTATAGTAATTGATGAGGTAAAATATTAAAATGACATTTTAATATAGAATGAAAAGAAAAACGCAAGGGCCGAGATTTGCTGCACGTGACAATTTTTAGAAAATGTAAATACATTTTAATCTCATTTGTCAGAACACATTTTAATCGCTTTTAAAGTGAAAATCACGCTAACCATATATATGAGAACTTGATGTCCACCGATGATAATGGAGATTATGGAGTCTTGGTGATAATGAGTATCAATTTTAGGTAGTATAAGTGTCCATTGAAATGTGTTTAGAAAAGGGAGAAACGTTTATTCCTGAAGAAGTTCCAATGCAGTTGTGGTGGAACTGTGTTATCGCATCCAGTAGGAAGGACCGTGACAACTGTGACGTAACTCAGCTGCTCCTCTATCACACCAGTCGCTTAAAGTGATTCTTATTTTTGAAAAGCTATAAATTCCGTTTATTAAAATATAACATTATATATATTAATGACAAAACAAAATCAAGTGCTTTATTCATTATTATTACTAAAATAAAGATTTGAAACTGAAGTAAATATATAAAAATTGAAGTATAAGATTGAAGTAAATACAATGAAACAAATGAACTAACAATGCTTACAGTTTTTACACTAAAAGAATATCGTCTTGCTTAATTAACGCTGGACTACCGATTACTATCTGGCCCAGGAGTACTATACAATGGCTATTTATGGGCTGGCCCCGTAGCTCATTGTGAGGGGCCCTGGGCTCGATTCCCAGCTCGGGGTGGGGATTTTTCTCCAACAAAGATGATTCCCCAACTTCCCCATAGTCTGGAATATGAATGAGAGTGTGAATGTGTGCGTAATCTAATGATTAAAAAAACAAAAGTACCTACATCCAATGTCTACGAGATAACACCATCGCCAACAGGCTATATGTTCCAAAGGAGAACGGCCGTCGATAGGTTTATTGCAGTTAAATGAACAAAAAAAAAGTTGTTATTATTCTTGCAGCAAATATAAATTAAACAACTCAATTATTAGAGCATTGGCCCTCAATGTTATTTAAACGGTCATTATCCGTATTGGACCGAGCGGGATGGCTCAGGTGGTTTGGTGCCCGCCTCGGTAGCGCAGATGGTGGCGTGGCTATCTCACGTTCAAGAAGTCCCGAGTTAGGGTGAGTTACCTGGATAAGGGGTTTTCCGGGGTTTCCCTATCCTGGAGGACGAATGTCGGGTAACTCTAAGCTCCATGGACCCCGGACTCATCTGAGCATTATTTCACCCATTTCATTCATTGCCCGATATGACCTTAACGTTGGAGGACGTAAATTGCAAAAAAAAAAAAAAAAAAAAAAAAAATGGTTTCGTATGTAGCCCGCATTCGGGAGGTCCGAGTTCGATTCCCGTGGCCGACCTACTTGAACCATTGGCTTTTAGGGGGTTTTCCTGGGTCGCTAGGCGAATGCTGGGTGGGTTAATTACATCCCAGGAATTTCCTGTCCCTTGTTTGCCTGGGGTGCTCTGCTCTGGGGAGGTGACCTCCGGTCTCCGAACCGGCCTCGTGACTGTTTCGGGCCAAGGCAGGTGGGATGTCGATTGTCCTAAACCCACCACTGGGGGAGTTTCTATCTGGTAAAGTGTAGGGATCTCGCTCTCTGTACTTTAGTGACTCCTTGAGGTCGGACGCCCTCTCTCTCCTCTCGCCCTTATCCTGCCCCCCGGAGGTGCCCGACTTGGGGACATAGTACAAAATACCAGTCTGGTTGAGGTGCCGAATACCCTCCGAACAATCCACACCAATCTGTATTGAGAAATCATTTGTATGGTACTTATGTACAAATTTGATTGTTTTAGATAAGGACCATTTGCATTTATATATGCTTACACATTATAATTATGTTCAGTTACCTAGAGGTTTATAAATGTATTTGGAAATTAATTAAAAGGTATTTTTATTGTTTAAAATTTCAATCATAAACATATATCCTTATGTTGTGCGGTGTATTTTGTTTATGGCAGTCATTAATTGGAGGAAGGTGAATTCGTTAATAGAACAAACAGTATTTGTTTTTAGGTGAACAAACAGTATATTTTCTCAATATGAACGAATCCATTTCCCCCATAAATGTTCGACAAGTGTTGTTGAATGCACCTCGTAATTGTGTAAAACAGTGTCCCAGCATCGGGATAAGAGGCTGCTTAGGTGTTGTAAACAGCAAACGAGCAGGGTAGGGATGGAAATGACACGCGGTAACACGTGGGATCAAGAATATTCATGCCTGTTTTAATAAATGCTCAGTGTGCAATGAATTCATTGGTTCCTAAAGGCCTGGTTTTATATACGATAAAGACTGCATGTGATTTTATGGGTAGAGGAACAAGAAGAAGGACAAGATTTGTTCTAGCAAATTGTCCAGAAAAAGACAAGTAAATGCAAATCGTTGTCATTGTTTGTCTTCTATGTTTTGTATTAAAGAAGACATGATATATGAATCTTTTATGTAGATGTTGAGAATTTATTTTCTGTTAATTAGAAATGCCTGATGCCTAGTTTCAGAAATGAATTAGAAATATAGTAGCAATAGACTAAAACGTTTTAATTCACCATGGTGATTAAAAGAAATATTTAGATTGATAGGAAAGAAAAATATGGCTTATATGATAGATGCAGATAAAATCAATTCTGTTTGTACCTGCCCAACAGATATGATCTAACCTTCCAAATATTTGGAAGTTTCTTCGTTGTCCATTTGAGGTCCAGATGCGAGGACAAAGGAGGGTGGCGACTGTTTTCATTCCCATCTAGGCTTATTGAATTTTAAGCCTGTAATATTTACATATTGCTGCATATATGTATGTTTCATACATCAAAATCTTTCAACGATTGCCATATATTCATACTCCAAATAAATATTAATGAAACCAAAAATAGATCAGAAAGGCAAAGAATGCTGCAACTGTGACATTGCATGGAGATAGGGGATTTAATGGAACAAATATCATTATATAATAAATGAACGGTGCCCAACATAGCGGAAACAATTTGCAGGTTTCCATAAAAAGAAAACCGTATTGCCATCTTGGTTCTAAAATATTCCAACTTATAGGAACGTTTTCCATCCTTGAATGCTAATATACTTAATCAGCTGGAAGAGCATGTGGGTTCAACTTCGCGTTCACCTTCAACAAATGTTAACAAGTTCGCAAAAAATGCAAAATATATTGTTTTTTAAGTACAAGGTCGTTGCGGATAAGATAGGCATGGCATTTTATGTACAAAAACCGGTGCAATACAGACAGCATGACTGAATGCCAGAAAATTGAGACCTACGTACAAAATCTGCCTTTTGCGTCACTGCGATTTCTTCTAAGCTTTGAAGGAGTACACTTCCAAAAACGCTCTTACTAATTCACGTGATTTCACTCCTCTGATATTTCGGTTCTTATTTTCTCTTCCGTGTATCTGTCGTACGTTCCCAACTTTGGGAACGACATCCTTATGTGCACGTAAAAAATGAGAATTTGGATAAATATTAAACTTCATATTATAGACATGCACCTTTTAAAGAAGCAAAGTGGAATGTTTCAGGAAATTTTCCTCATTACAAACCACTAATGGGGCGAATATACGCTGTTTTATTTTTTAAAAATGGCTCTAGCGCTTCGAGAGTGCATTAGTAATATTTTTATAGCCATTCTTACATGTCAAAACAAGAATAAGTTATGCAAACATAGTCCTTAAATACTTCAATATTAAAAAGGATTTTGGAATGATATACTTTTTCCGGAGATTGTCGGCTCATAGTAAGTTCTCAATAGTACTCATCACATAGAAAGTCACATAAATGTTTCAAATGCTCTCCTGTTTTTATATTCGTAAGAACTCTTCGTATCGCTGCATTTCAAAATCCTTTAATTGATTTTTTCAGGGTTTCATGACTCATTGATAAATCCTCTTCCTTTCAGAACTTATATTTGCATAAAAGAACTCTTTTAGTAGTACTATCATAGAAAAAATCCAAGCAACTAGATTCCAGCAAACGTCATCGGATCAACCATTCTGACCGTGTTTCTTTCGTGGTTTCTCCGGGTCGGTAAGCGAATGCTGGGAAGGTTCCTCTTCTACCTCGAATTTCGTGCCCCATCATTTTCTATCATTAGGGATATGGGACTTTTTGCTTGTACGATTGTATTTTCATGTTTCATGGCGTCTAAAGCACTGTTTAGTGTGTTTTGAAAATGCGACAAAATGCGAAAATTATCCTAAAATGCAATATAATTGCGAATGGTCTGTTTTTCAAATGAAGACGTTAAAATCTAAATGAAAACATGTATACGGAACATTAGTACTTAATAACGCCAAAACGTTAAGCGGTCCTATGAAAGAAAATGAGGAAACACTTTGTTTTCTCCCAGTAGCTTGATTGACTTTTAATTCTCTAAACGTGGTCGAATATTGTCAAAATTTTGAAATACTTAAGTGAAATTAAAAGAAAGTTCCTATTTTTTCCTAGTTTTATGTAGATGTATAATTATTTGCTTAATTAGTTTGAGGTATATGAATACTTTCATTTCAATCTGGTAGTGGAAATATGCATAAAAATAAAGGATATATAAAATGCTATGACTGTTTAAACCCAAATAGCCAGATTTTTCTTAACCAGTTATACAATGTACATAGTATTTGGGAGCCAAACTATAGCTATTTTTTTTTTTTTTTTTTTTTTTTTTTTTTTTTTTTTTTTTTTTTGTAGTTTACGTCCTCCAACATTTAGTCCTGTCGGACGATGAATGAATGAAATAGGTGAAATGATGCTCAATGCGTCCGGGGTCCATGGAACTTAGGATTACCCGACATTCGTCTTTCAGGATAAGGGAAAAACCTGGAAAAACCTTATCCAGGTAACTCACCCTGACCGAGATTCGAACTCGGAACCTTTTGAACGTGAGGCACACACGCTAACCATGTACGCTACCGAGGTGGGCAGCTAAATGCTGAAAAATATTTCAGTAAGTACAATTAATTGTAACGACAGGAGAATGACAGGATAAATTTTTAAGGTACGAACTTAGACGTCATTCTTTGTTACTCTTTTCTAAACTGAAGGAGTTAAATTAATTTTTGTGTTGTCTGATTTTATTCTGAATGTGCCTGAGAATAGCCCATTTCCCACTGATGTGTATTAACCTGAATCAACTTATTTTTTTTCGGTATTGCTTTAATCCTACATTCATTTTAATACAGGCGTAGTTTATTTGATACATCCTGATGCCACTATTAACCCTTTACAAATGTAATTTTTATTATTCATTAACATTATGTTGAAAGACATAATCAGTTATGTTTCTCTTCAAAACGCAATAAACTGCTAAATTGTAAATGTATAAACGCTACAAAATGCTAAGTCTAGAATTCAAAATACTAAAAATCACTATCTCTATCGTCTGTTTCATGATTGTAGGACCAGCCTATAGTACGAGTATTCGTGGGTTGCGGCTGGGCGGTAAATATACATTTTGGAAACGTTTCTGGCTGGTGTTGCTTAGATTGCTTATGGGCAATTTTCTGGTATATCTATCGGATTTAGTGGTCCAGGCGGCTGGCGTCCGGATGCGTTTTATCTGGAATCGTTTAGGAACGCCGTCCTGCTTGCATTCATTGTCAACGGATATGGTGAAGCTCCTCAGTGCTCCTCATAGCTTCCTCCCAAGAGCCAGTTAGATGCAAAAGGAGTCTCTCTGGTCTACTTGTGGTGCGCTGGTTCGGTTTGGGAGATCCCTATGTTCTTTAGCCCTATTCTTACTCTAGTGAATGTGTAGCACATATAATTGATCCTCTCCTAATCATCCATTTGTCACGGTATACGTCGAAGTATGTGACTAAATGGAATTGTAGCAGTGTAACTACTCAGCATGACAAACTAATACAAATGTATATCAAATGACAAATATAACGAATATAAATAACACTCGCAGTCAGAATTCAATGTGGTAGCTTCTATCAATAATCTAATCCGAAATATGTCAAATTTAATTACTTAGAACAAGCTTTAACTCTGGCATTGTACTTCGAAGCCTTCAACAACAGCTCAAAAACGGGCGTGACCAAAACTATACAAATATTTTTTTGAAACGCACGGTGTAATAGTGATATGATATTGGTATGATATAAAATACGAATTAATTTGACTGTAGTAGGTCTATAAAGATTTGGTAAGTTTTATTGGGTTTATTCATATAGGAAAACAGAGATTCAGACAAATGCTTTCCTTAAAATATGCAATTTATGCGACATGGGTTGTGACAATTTACGTAGATTTCTGTTATTTTAGGAATTTTCCACAGTATAAGCACTGTTATTTTAAATACATCTGCTAAGTGTTATTTTTCGCTATTTTCACCAACTCCCAGACTCCAGGATGACTAAGTAGCTCGTATCGTGCTGGCATATCGATCCGCTTTTAAACAGTTGACTGTATGACGCGCTATTACCGCGACTCGGTGGCACGTGGCCAATTGGTTAGCAACAAAAGAAAAACCGCCACAATAAAAATTCCCTAATTGAAAAGCTTTCTGGTGAATATTGAACATATATAAACCTGACTTTATGGAGTCAGTGAGTGTGTGGTGGTTTTAGGGCCCGTCGACAACAAGTCATTTAGGCCCCGATGAACTTTTATGGATAATCTGTGAATATCTGTAAACATTCTCTACTCCTGTAAAAATTTGTCTAACGCTATTCTTGCTATTACTTCTTGGTAATCCAGATAAACATTTATAGAATTATATATATGACTTTTTTATATTGAGGAACTAATTCTTAAAGAATTAATCCTTTTAAATACATTACTGCGGTATATGGGTATTCTTAATTAATTAGAGCCAACTGAAAATTCAATGCCACGCCGGGATTTCAACCACGGATCTCCTGGTTTCCGTCCAGTCCAGTCGCTCTAACCCTTTGAACTACCATGGCCAACATGCCGACGTGACATTAAACTCTCCAATTGACTGATTATATTTTCCCGGTAAATCACTTAAGAGTTCTTATATCCGAGATACACATTTGTGGCGGCTTACTATTGTAAGTACTTAATACCAGGGTAAATATAATGAGTCAATTGGAGAGATAATGTTACATGGGCATGTCGGCCATGGTAGCTCAAGGGGTTAGAGCGACTGACGGAAACCAGGAGATCCGTGGTTCAAATCCGGGCCGTGGCATTAGAATTTTTTCAGTTGGCTCTAATTATTTAAATATATATATATATATATATATGACAGTTAATTTTCTTCTTGTATACGAGGAATATATTAATACATTTGCAAAGATGAGAAACGAAAATTTTCAAGAAAATACTTCCACCCACGGTATACTTTACATGGAATATTTTTCGAAAATTGTAATTATCTCAAAATAGCTTAAACAATTGTATAAAAAGCCATACCTATAACATATTTTTATACCAGAAGAAGCATGCGCCTTGGATTTTCTCAAAATGTCTGCAATAGTTATTTTCATTTGGATCAGTTTGCATAACTTGTAAATCGTAAGCAATAGAGGCAATCTTACCTCACAAAAAAATGCAGATCTGTGTAAAAGTAAAAGTCAAGTACACTGGCCTTTCCGAGATATTTCTTGTAAGTTGCTTGAATTTTCAAATATTTATACATTTCTAAATTGGTAAGTCGTTATTCATTTTGGCCTTGCAAAGAGAACGGAATTTCAGAGTCATCGCATCGAGAAGCTTATAAAAGATTTCCACATTCCTTTGCACACTGCAATAGAAAATTAACAGCAATGTAATTTCTGCGAAATTTAATCTCAACAAAAAAGAATTGCAAAGAGGCTTAAGTTTGTACAAGTGTAAAGAAAGTCATGTGCGTGAAGCACATCAGATATTTTTATGCTGTTCAGGTTTCCTTAGAAGCATATCTGGGTTGCAAAATGTGCCTCAATAAAGGCAACGTTTACAGAACATTTGACTTAACTGAGCAATCATATAACCGAATGAGTGTTGGCTTAAATCGTGATTTTTATTTACTTTTATCTCCTAAAATGATACACAACATAATTGCACACCACTCTGGCATGTTGCACAGCTCATCTCGAGAGTTCGCAGAAGTTTACGAATGCCGACGCGATGACAGTGGAGGAATTATACAGGAATGCTAATTGATTAACTCCAGGCATCAATAGCGAGCAAGTCTTGAATCACAAGTTCGTCATTGTGGTTTAGATATAAAGGCATCCACTATCCAACTTCACTTTCCTGTGTCACATACTCAATGATGACAAATGTGTTTGCTCAGAACACTTTAGTATTTTGCCTAAGGCCTTTTACTGATATAAGTAGTCGAAGCCGTTATGGTATTGCTGGAGAAAGGGTAGTGTGCGGTTCAAACCTGCCAGCACCGTCCTCCCTGACTGATCGAATTTCTGCCATGCACAACGAAACCCTCGCCGACTCATAGAGCCCTCAAATAGCCAGGGAAATGAAATGAAATGGAAGGGCAAGAACTTCTGAGGACGTACTCGTAATTGTCCTTCAAACAATCGCCTGGTTATATCGAGAAATCGCCGAAAGGCCAGCGACTGGATTCGAACTCATCCCTCTCAATAATTATACAAATTTATATCTCAATGATATAAAAGCAAACTTAGTTTTACTATTACCACACATTGTCCATACAAGTAGCACAAAAATATGTGTGTAGAGTTTCTAACATATAGTTTAATTACCTAATGAGGATACGACATTAGAATACGCTTATGCCTCAGTATTTGGGTTGGTAGATCTTATACTTGGATAGGTAGAGTCAGACTAAAAAATGCAATGCATAGCCAGTATTTGAAACACGAATTTCCCTGTCTTCGTCAGATTTCTCTTAACCATTGAGCTACCATGGGCCAACATACCAGCATCACATTAAATTCTCCAACTGACTAATATTTTTCTGGTAAACCACTAGTGTTATCATAGACAATGAGAAACCTTGTGTGGCGATTTACTATGCTGCAACTATACACCTAAGTCCCAGTCTTCATAGTTAAACCCACTATTAGGTTATTATTATTATTATTATTATTATTATTATTATTATTATTATTATTATTATTATTATTATTATTATTATTATTATTATTATTATTTATTATTATTATTATTATTATTATTATTATTATTATTATTATTATTTTATTATTATTATTATTATTATTATTATTATTATTATTATTATTATTATTATTATTATTATTATTATATTATTATTATTATTATTATTATTATTATTATTATTATTATTATTATTATTATTATTATTATTATTATTATTATTATTATTATTATTATTATTATTATTATTATTATTATGATCATCATCATTATTATCATTATTATCATTATTATTATTATCATTATATTATTATTATTATCATCACTAACATTGTACAAAAATTTGTTATATTATAATATTCCACTCTAATACTTTAATACTTCCTAACTTAAGTCAAATATTGTCAGTTACCTCATGCTTATGGACTATTCAGTTGTTGAGCTCCCTGGCCATTTACCCCTAATTTTAATCCATATTAAACTTCTATTTCTCCATTATTCCTCCCTCTTAATTTCTTCACCCTTCTTAACCATTATTGCCTTACTCTCTCCGCAAACTTCCCTCTCTCCTAAATCTCTCTCTCTCTCTCTCTCTCTCTCTCTCTCTCTCTCTCTCTCTCTCTCTCTCTCTCTCTCTCTCTCTCTCTCTCTCTCTCTCTCTCTCTCTCTCTCTCTCTCTCTCTCTCTCTCTCTCTCTCTCTCCCTCTCTCTCTCTCTCTCTCTCTCTCTCTCTCTCTCTCTCTCTAATGTTTTACTGTAAGCAACTTTAGTATTACTTTGAGTAGACTTTTGTTCTCCCATTTTTCTTCCCACATTTCTTTCCTCCGATTTCCTAACTCTTTGCATTCAACCAAGGAATGCTGAACACTTACTTATTCTCCACATAGTACACAGTTCCCAGTTAACCCCCATCCCAATAAATCCCCAATCCTCAGCCAGGCTAAATCCTTTCTCCCCTGCCTATCACATGTATATATAATTTTCTCTTCCCTAATGTTTCCTCATGTTTAAATATGTAGTTAATGATCTCTTGAAAAACAGATTAGCCCACATCTATCTGCCCATATCCTCTAATCTATTTTTAACCATTAACCAAAATCCTTCGAAATTTCGTGCTCCTTCCATCCATATATCCCCCATTCCTATTTTCCCCAGTGTCTTCGCTAATTCTGACCACCAGCTATCGCTATATTCTAGACTATTTTGTTTGTCTAACATACACTTATATCTTGCCATATTCTTTTCTTATACAGCTGTACCACTATTTTAAGCATATTTCTATCATTATCCTCCTTCTGCAAGTCATTCCTAGCTCAACTCCTGCACCTCCCTTCGGTGTTGATTTATTTATTCAATCGTAATAATTATTTACAAAACATTTCATATGAATCTCATTATTATTTCTTACTTATTAAAATTGAGCCCATAGTTTTACCACATAACCAATTTTTCCTTGAACTACTGATTCTTATACTCTTTCGAGCCATTTTATCGTCATGTCTGGCAGTTTATATTTACAATTTCTTACTCTTGTCATCGCCATCTTCCCTTTCAGGGCTATCTTCTTTCCAAGCGCTCCTCATCCCCCACTGTAACATAGTGGTACTTCTAGACAGTCAAATGGTTTTAGCACCTCAATTTTCCGTTTATTCAAATTCCAGACTTCATCTTTCCTTACCTTATCTTCTTTTTAAAACACCACTACTTTTAATTTACCTACGCAGTTCTTATCCTCCCATTCCTGAGAGTAATTATGTATATCATTGATAGCTCTTTGCAACCCTTTAACTGTTATGGGTAGGAAATATATAGGATGTCCCAAAATTAGACAAACAAACTTTGGAAGCTGATAGATACCATTATTTTAAAGATTTTTTGTTAAGAAAAGTTTTTAGCTGTGGTACTTCGTTAAAGCACTAGAGGAGTTAAAATCAAAACAAATGTTGGAACGCCGGCCAGGCAATGGATCCGCCTCTGCCTATCCAGTGATTGCCGTCTGTAGCTGTAATACGACGACGTACTTCAGGACCACAGTGAGCTGATGCTCCATCATGTTGAAACCACATGTCCTGTCTAATATGAAGGGAAATATTTCCATTAGATCAGGCAAAACTTATTGCAGAACTAACAAGTAATTGTAAGCATTGAGTCGGGCCGACAAAATGTATGGTTTATTAATGTATGGTCTATTAATGAATGGTCAATAGGGATTTTCGAAGGCCCAAACGTGTGAATTCAGAGAGATAAATAACTGCTGAACATTGCTTCATCTGTGATAACGACATGGGATACAAACAATACATCGTTTTCAATTTTGTCCAGATACCACTAACATAAATGCTGTCGCAGAGGAAGTCTTCAGGCCGAATTTCGTGGATCTTTTCAAGGTGAAAATTGCACAACATTTCCTGCGGGATTAATCCCACAGTGCTACGACATGAGTACATTTGATGAGCGATGGCGCGAGCACCAGCTGCAGGATTGTTCTCAATATACCCAACACATCTTACTCATTCTCAGGAGTCCGTAAAGAACGTGGCAGACCTTCACCTTCTGTTCGTCTATCCAAGGAGAAGTGGTTGGTGTCTAGGAGAGAATGGCACGCCGATGCACTCTTTGTGGTAATCGCAATGGGCCTGCGTTCCAATATTTGCTTAGACATTAGCTCGTCTAGTGGTCAACGAAGCACCGTAACTAAAAGCTTTCCTTAACACAAAGTATTTAAAATAATGTTATCTATCAGCTCCCAAAGTGTGTCGGTTTAATTTTGGCATAATAAAATGTTGTATAATAAAACCTATTCACATGAAGTAAATAGAGGAATAAGCGTTTCTAAAAATATTTTATACAATAGAGGAGAAAAGGTAGAGAAAATCTGGTGTGATGCAACAAAAGATGTTTTTTATCTCTTGTCTATGCAAAGAGAATGCAATTTCAAATGCATTACATAGCAATTATCGTTGCTCTTAGAGATCTATCACTTACTATAACCAGAGGCAAGATGTTTTGGTGACAATTATTTATAAAATTCGCATTAATAACTTTAATTGGTGGTGTTTTGTGGGTTTTTTTTACCATAAATTCGCATTAATTTCGCGCAATTTTTGGGAAAGAATTAATGAGTAATGACATGGCTCAAATGAAAAGTAACGTTTTTTTTTTTTTTTTTTTTTTTTTTTTTTTTTTTTTTTTTTTTGCTATTTAAGTCCTCCAACGTTAAGTCATATCGGACGATGAATGAAATGATGCTCAAATGAGTCCGGGGTTCATGGAGCTTAGAGTTACCCGACATTCGTCTATCAGGATAAGGGAAAACCCCTGAAAAAACCTTAACTCACCCTGACCGAGATTCGAACTCGGGACCTCTTGAACGTGAGGCAGACACGCTACCATCTAACTACCGAGGCGGGCTGAAATGTAACAGGCAACTAGAGTAGTAAAACTGTAAAATTCCTTTTCCAAATTAAAAACATTTAATTTGAAATCAGCAGATAGTAGGTAACATGAATAAGATCAAATAGCACACATCATACATCGCCAAACTGCAGCATACAACTGATATTTTCACATTTCATACTTGTTCTGTTGTCTGTCACAACTAAGTTATATGTAGAGAAAAATCTCTCACTGTCAGCGTTTGACATCGGCAACCAAAGACATTGAAGGGACTTTTTACAGAAATTGCGGTAAGAATCAGTTTTTGCCTTTAATGCCAAGATTGTTGTTACTACATCTAATCTGTTATCGTTACCATCATGGCTTTGCTGTTCAACGTCACAAAGCTCTTTATAATAAAGAAGCAAATCAGAATCACAAGTAATACCACTGGTTTTAAATGCATTTAGTTGTTCAAATGCTGCCATTACATGATTTAAATCACCTATACTTGATTTAATAACTGTACTACAAGGTTCAAACAAATGATATGGCTTTTATGGTTATTACATCATCAGTTTCTTTTGCATAATGGAGTTTAATTTAGACAAAGTCATACGACAGCAAACTTTTATATTCTCTTCTACTGCTTCTCTAACACTGGGATCCATGATCTGAACTACAAGTGCGTTTACTCTGTTTCCAAAGTGAAAACTCTCTAATATTTCACATTTGGTTCTCAGCGAGTTAATTCGGGATAAAACAAGATGAGCCACAGTTTTTCTGTTATTGAAATTCTAATATTGGATCTGTTATCAATCTGCAATTTTCTGAAACAAATATTGTTGTTGTTATACCTGTACAATATTGCAGCACTTGGCATCGCAAAAATGATCATTTAACAAATTTTGCGCAGGAACTGAAAGCTTTTCTTTCAGAAAAGAAATCGACAATTGCATCGAAAAAGCTGGCAATGTAAACTACTGAATTAAACCAGCTAGACCAGCGTGTCAGTACAGGCAATGGGAACACTTTTAGCTTCTAAATCTGGATGGTTTTCAATGGGGTATTTTTGTATTCGTTTTTTTTAACTTTCGGGCATTTTGGAACACATTCTTAAGCCCCGAGAGACAATATTTTCATGTTAATGTCATGTTGAGAGTAGCTTCCTAGAGGTTCAGTACCTTCTCAGTACCTTTAGTCAGCATAATAGGAGTTTTTGCTGTGCACGGTGTGCTATCTAATAAATAACATGTCCAGTTAGCATTCGACAAACAGTTCTCAGTATCACGGACCAGTCGGACGGTGTGGTGTCAGTTTATTGTTGCACCGCTTAGCTGTTATTTCAGTGCGCATGTTGATGTCATTATATTGGCTTTGTTAAGTGTTACATTTTATCTTGCTTTCGTTAAATTTGTAAACATTTTTTCATGCTATGAAGACATGAATGTTAAATTAAAGTTACATTTATGCATTTTGAAATAAATGTTAATTTTTCTATGCAGACTAAAAATAATAGAAATTTTCTCATTTATCGCTAAAAATTATTATTCTGGAAGAAAGGAAAAATTCGCGAAAATTGGCGAAAAAATCGTTAAAACAAAAACTCTTGCCTCTGCCTATAACCTATTGCATTCCCACACTTCTGTTGCACCGACAAGAACATTAGCATTAAGATAATTCTTTCAAATGTTTATCCCGATTAACATAATAAGATAGAGTAAGCAGTTTGTAAAAATAGTTTTTAAAGAATGGAGAAAGTAATGTGAGTGTAACACATAAGATTTTTTACTTTTCCTGCTACGCATATTAAATAGAAGAGGTAATTATTATTCCACCCAAAAATTCGATGTAGAATTTTACCAGAAATACATTATTTTAGACTTCCTGAATCCAAAAATGCATTTGGAAAAAATCCATATGTGTGTGAATGAGAAATCGGTTAGGAAATTTGATACTGAAGTTCAGCTTCTTCCCTGGATATCACACAACATTTTAAAGAATTTCCCCTCATGGCATAGTATACATGAAACGTTTCGAAAATGTTGATGTTTTCCAAGGGGTCTTACGATTTAGATAAAAATGCCATGTGTGTAAGATAGTTTCATTACAAACGAACTGTATATCTTGAAAATATTGTAGATAAAATAATATGTAACTACCAGAAGCAATGGAAAGAACATGTATTGAGAATGCCAATCTGTGGATTACCTCGGCCAGCAATATATTATAAACCTAAGGGAACAAGGGACATAGGGCGACCAAAAGGACGATGGAGTGACCAACACAATTGATGTGGAATAAGCCTCGGAACAGGTCATTTGCCTAAACCTTGTAAGGAAGAAGAAGATGAATCTTCTAGGAATGTCCTCAAAAGTTTTGTTCATTTTGAGTGTCCTGTGCATAACTGGTGAACCACAGGAGACTTACTAAGTTTTACTACACGAAAAGTGTAGATCTCGTTAAAACATTATTTATGTCAAGTACATTTGTTTGTGGAGAGAAGCATTTCCGAGACATTCCCTTTTATCTATCACTCGCCTTTTTAAGTCTTGTACTACATATGGGATTTCAAAGCCACAATTGCACACGATACCGTGGTGGAAAATGGCTCGTTAATGGTTTCGTACTTCTGACCTGTGATACTAATCTAAAGCTTTTATTGAAATGTGGGAACACTATTTTAGCTGATAGGTCATTGCGTACAAATTCACAAGTCAAGCTCAGACGTATACTTATGTATGTGGAGCATGTTTGCAATATTTAACGCGCCACATGTTTAACAACACCTACTCTTGTGTGTGGTATCACTCAGTAGACACGGCTGTCTATGGAAGTGGGAAGAGGTTAGAAAGCGTTTCATGGCTTGTGCTATAAGCCTTCAAGGTATTTCAATCGAATGTTCGAGCACTTTCAATGTGATGTATACCTACATATGTGCGGTTAAAAAAACTTAATTGTACCATGGACTTAATTGTACTTTTTCGAGATTGTAGTGGAGTTATTAATCTTACAATACCTTGTACTGTGTATTAAAGCATATGTATTTTTAAAGATTGTTATTAATATTAGTGAACTGTGCGGCATATACATAGAACATTATATATGTTCCATATATAGAACATTATTTAACGGTTTGTGTTGCTGGACAAAATCTACAAATCACATAGAAATGTGCGAGCTTAGATATGCATGGTGATGGAGGCCGGGATAGATTAGGTCATAAGTGGACAAAGGTTAGGCTTATATACAGTCAACACAGAAAGCTATAGTTGACACCATACATAAGATGCATTGACTAACGTGCCTACATACACTGCTAGACGCTTTAAGAAATTTTTCCCATAACCATTCTCAATTGCCATGCCTCTCGACCACCTCAGCTAGAAATTGTCGCCATCTTGCCCTACCACAGCTGTTATCTGCTTTCAACCAAATGTGGGTTTTTTATTAGCATTCTCGTTTTCAAATCCTATCATTGGATTTTCTCTTAAATACGCAACACCGAAATATATTCAGAGCAAGTGAAGATAGTAAAACAAGTAATTTGAGTGCTAATGTTGATAGCACTTGGGTCCAAAACACACGACAATGAACAGACGTGACAGGCACTCCCTCTGGCGCAATGGATATGACGTTAGTTTTCAAGTAAAAAGTAAACAAATTCAAATCTCCTTCACTTTCTGTTGTTTTATTGTTTTTTGGCTGTTTTTTTTTAATATTTCATCTAATTTTTTAATTCTTTTATAAATCTATGCATTTTATAGAGTAATTTCACCTTGTCAGTGCAGATCATTACAAATCTTTCCAACAAAGGTTGAATCCTGCTTAATACCTTCACACACTGTACGTCTAAATGGGAAGTGGTTTGAAGGTGAAGGAACTTATATAAAGAAAAAGTAGATGCAACTCTTTATGTCAGGTTTACAGGAATTGACGCTTTCAATGCAAAGTGGACAACGGGGAGGGAACGACTATCCTACTCTCCGAAATTACTTGTGTGTGTGTGTCGAATAACTTCACATGTTGCTATTATTCGGGCTGTTAGTTACGAATCATGCCATTTCTTCCTATTAGAATTTACGCATTGAAAAGATGAAGAAAAATAAAATTAACTACAGAAATCGAACCAACGACACTTGGAATCCCAGTTGTCGGCGCTATGGATTACGCAGCTAGGACAGTTCCAAAAACACCACTAGATTAGGCTACATAATGCAAAAAGGCAGTAGTCGTTGTTCAGTGTCACACTGTCAAACTGTCACACAGTCACACTGTTCGAAATTTGAGAGATCTTTAAGGTATTAAATATTGAGAACTCCAATGGCGAGCTAATAAGAATTGATATTTCTACACCCGGAAAGCATTTTAAAAGACATTCCAATCCAATAATTTCACCCACTTTGTTTAAATACCATCTTATCAGCATCTGATGCCAGTTAAGTTCAACACAATTAACTGCATTATGTTAGCCGCAGACAATGCATTGTCTATCTCAGCTTGCTTATATTGGTTACGTTTACAATCGCTGAAATTATATTGATGTTGTTCATTGACATCTTGTATGTATACAAACAAGCTTCAATGAACTAATAAAAGCAGAAGTTCAAATGATAAGATCTGCAAGTGATCTTTTCGAGGACCTAAAAAGACTACCATGGGCAAATGGCAACATAAGATTCTACAATTTTTAAACGCTTTCGGTTGCCTCTTTAAATCATTTTATTGTATCCACGATATATAAATATTATTGAAAAGGGGTTCTTGTGTAAATTCGTCAACACTAGACAGATATTCAGACAAAATTGTTCAACACAATGTTAGAAGTTACTGAAAATCTGAACACGCAGTAGATTAGTACGCCTCTGAATTTGTGGTTTTGAAGAAACGAAATAAGCTCAAACCGCATCCTTCAGAAAATCACAATTTATTTTTTGTCATGAAGGAATATAATTCATATATAATTTTCGTATTATTATGCATGAACAATAGTTATACATTCATGAACAGTTTATAAAATGTACCTACTTGGGTTAACATGAGATACAGAAACATGTATGTATTTTTGGCTTTTTTTTTTTTTCAAATAATTTCTCCAAACTATAAACATCAAAACCATCAAACAACAAAGGACTTACTGAGGCTTCAATCGTTATTTAACTTTTTTAAATATTGGACATAAAATATTGCTTTATTGTCTTTACCCCTTGTTTGTCAGCCAGAATAAGTACAGTAATGCACACAAAAAGATTCGATGTTTAGCTCGCACTAGAAATGGAACAGCCAGTTTGGTCACTTCCAAGTGAGACCCGCCAGCTCGAGTGACATCAAATGTGTTTGAACTGGAAACATTAGGAACATTATCTATGCTTGTGCTCGTCATCACCATCCGATTTAGTTGCCCTTCGGATATCTCCCCTCATCCTTCCCTATTAGGTATCATTACTGGGAGTAAAAAGAAAGTGTGGCCTACTTACGAAGCTCTCTTCCATCAGTAGACTCCCTTGGTTCGTCTATACATTTATCCTTTGCACTATAAATATATGTTTTGAGGTTCCCTGAAAGAAAGAAGAATTCGTATAAAAAGCCACTATGCCTGCCCTGGTGTTTTAGCAGTATAACTCAAAAACGAAAAATTATCAAAAAAACTATATTTCAGAGTTATTGAGTAATGAACTCTTCAAGGGCGACAAAAGAAAATTTCCAAGAAAATCTCTCCAGCCAAATAACATTTTAGATGCAAAATATGTGGCCCTCTTTTATTTTATAAAAAATGACATTAACTCTTAGTTGAAGGTCATATGTTTGAAGTAAAACACACACACACACACACACACACACACACACACACACACACACACACACACATATATATATATATATATATATATATATATATATATATATGTGTGTGTGTGTGTGTGTGTGTGTGTGTGTGTTAGAAGTGAAAAATAACTTTAAAACAGACTCACGTTCAACAATAAATAATAAATAAGTAAAAAAAGAAACAAATAAATAAGATACAAAATCAGGTTTCTGTCTACACTGCTGTGAAGTAATGTTGAACTTCAGTCCATTCTAGTGGTCACAGGTCGAGTACCGAGCTAATAAAGACGGAGGTGTCACATCTTAGATCATATGGCAGGTTGATAATGGTGACGTCACAACAGGTGGGCGCCTATAGGGGCGTGGTTCACCTTGGCCGGTTTTCATCGCCCCCGAAAACATCCCATTATTTCGTCTTAGCAAGGACATCTGCCGGGAATCCTCTGTGACTCATTCGCGGTAGGCGTGCAGATTCTGCGTGAGCCAGGATTCATTGCCCACACGGTTTTGTTGTATCTTACACTGGAGCTGATGCCGGTCACATAAGAAAGGTTCCAAAGAGAAATTAACGGCATCGGTTTAAATCATGCTCAATCGTATGAAAATTGCAAATTAATTGTTTCATACTTAGCCGTGTATAGGCCAAATAACGGATTGGTCCAGGTTCAACTTTAATGAAATGTTTGCGTTAAAAATAAAATGTTTTGGTTAAGTGTTTTATGTTATTCAATAGAGAATTGATGCTCTACAAATAGTGCTGTTCAGTTTCCGTATGTTTATATATTGTTTATTCTTTTCAGGTTGTAGCAGTATTTTCCGTACGCACGTGTGCAATGTCGTCGTCCCGCGTTCGACTGGGGTCGTGGGTTGTATCCAACCCTCCGGGATGACGACGATGAAGCCGCAAGTTGCCATCTTCTAGATCTGAGTCCTTGGTTCAGATCTATCGATGTATATGGAATACCCCCGGAGCTGCTTGAGTCTGAGCTATGAGAACCCTTAGTTTACAGGCGTGGTCGCGAGTGAAAGAATAATTTTTTCAACAAACTTCGAAATAAATAAATTTAATTTAAATAGCTAATGTTGTTTTTCATACAGTACTTTACAAATGACTTGTATAACTTAGTTACAATTTTACGGGAATCAGTTCTCTTTTTATAATGTTCCGTCGCGACACTGAATTATGCGTCTGTTCACCTCAACGTTCTCCCGATCGAAAGACGCTTTCTTTGCTACATGTTTTTACCAAGATTATTGTTTCTTCCTTCTTTCGTTGCCATCACTACCAAACAAACTTATTGTTTACTGGCCCACGTCAACAATGTCATTTTTGCGACTACCAATGATAAAACATCACATCACATACATGTTACATCATCTCATGACCAACTGAATATAATACTTTTATTTCTTATTCATTTGAAATTTTCCATGTCGATTCTTAAACCATTAAAAATATTTAAACAATTTTACAGCTCTCGGGGCTCAAATCAAAACAACCGTTACAAAATGTCCCTCTTCGAAATATATGGAAAACAACTTTATTTAAATGTTTCAACAATGCGTTTCCATATAATTCGAAGAACGCTCCAACAGCAACCTTTCACAATAATGATCAATAACGTAATTACATAAAAATATAACAATGAATAAACATTTGACAACTACTTGACTCTGCTACAACATATTTTTAAAAATATATTTCTTTGATTTCATGTGGGGGTGTGCCCTCCCCAAATTTGAATCAAAATATTATTATAATTATCTACCATTTTTTAAAATTAAACACAATAAACAAAACATAATACAATAATATAAAGAGCATTTTAACTAATTTTAACCAGTTTATATATATGTGTGTGTGTGTGTGTGTGTGTGTGTGTGTGTGTGTGTGTGTGTGTGTGTGTGTGTGTGTGTGTACACAAAAGAACTCTCTGTTTTGTGTTTTATGTCGGGTGATTCGCCCACATGATTTATTTTCCAAGTTGTCCTGTATCAAAGGTGATGTTTGCTACACTTTTATGTTTTGTGCTTGTGACTTTCGAACCGTTAGTGTGATAAATTTTAATCTGTTGGCTAACCTGAGCGTTGCAAGCATCCAGATCTTGGTAAATTCCTGTTTTGAAATAAGTTCAATCATCTGACCTGTTGTCTTGACTTTGTGCCTCGCCCTTGAATTTGTTTGGCAACAGAATTAAAATATTATTCCTATTGACATTGTCTCGTGAATTCGGTCGCTTAATTCACTCTCGTTTTGTGTGTGCACCACTACCATGACGCTGTTTTGAGGTTAGGTTTGTGTTGTGGTTATTTCTTTGTCCGAAATTTACTAAGCTTATTTCGTGTGGTGTATGATATGTGTGGCCAAAGTGACCTTGATGATGTATGTGTGTTTGTGAGAACACCTTTTGTACATATACGTTACAATTCACATCAAGATACTGATTGTTTGAATCTGCAAGATTCATCTTTTCATAACCAATGATATTACTGCATCCATTGTTTAGTAAGTAATCATGTTTCATTTTTATGTGTTATTACATTTTGAGTTTCCTTTCCATTATTTGCCTGTAATATTACATATCTCATGATCAATTAACCTCTCTACATTATCTCAGCCTTCAAGGAATAACATCAGACTTAAATTATGTTTCTAGTAGTGTAGGGAAAATGCTAAAGTACAAAGTGAAGATTAAAATAACGCAAAATCCTGAGTGCGAAGAGCTATGTAAAATTCACGACATTTTCAATTAGTGTACATAAGTGACTCTTACTGTGAACCGTTAGCATTGTTTAAACATGCACCAGTATCATCTAGTAATGTAGAAAGTAGTTTCTCAGAATGTAAATCCATCTTCAGAGCAAAGAGCCATTAATTCTAATTTTAAAAACCTCTGCCGCGTGGCTGCTTTGAACTGCAATTCGTAGTTTCTTTTGTGCAGGGAATCAGAAGCGTTTACGCCTTAGCACTAAATCTAATTTCAGTTCCATCTTCTTTGTACATAACGAATAACCTGTCAGACATAAATTTCATTTTAAGTGCATATGTATTGGCATATGTTCAAGTTTTTAGAATAGATTCGCATGCATATGTCAACGCTCTATAGGGTATGTGTTTCCGGGGTGTAATAATAACTTAAAGATTTTAGGACGTTATACGAAAGATTGTAAGTACATTTTTAAATGAAATTTACTGGATAAGAAATGCATTAAGGCCCAAACATACATTATTATCTAACCACGAAAAATCCAGATAACCTCTTTGCTTATGCAGGTATATGGTAATTAGTAGGCACTTTTCTCAACAATGCCAGTCATGATCTCTGGCAGAGGACATTATATATGAGAAAACTAGTAAACAGTACCAGTGCACAGTTATCCAGACTCGATTATAATCTCGTTGGTTTAGTAACCCTTAACAAGGGAACTTAAAGACAGTAACTCAAAGTTGCTGACTTTGTTACCTTGATAGCTGTTGCTGCATAACTAGTTACTGTTTGTCTCCATTACTGCTTTAACCATTACATTAAAGTATTTTCAGTCCATCTCTAACATTTATCCCTCACTCTCTGTGTGGGTCTGGGGGTGAACGTGAGTGTTCGTAAAAATGAATATACCAACTTCACAAACTAGCAATTCAATAATTAATAACACCATCAATAATTGTTTCTGAAGTCAATATGATCATGAATATTAAAATGAAGGGCACAAATGAAACAGTAACAGAGAGAGCGAGAGAGAGAGAGAGAGAGAGAGAGAGAGAGAGAGAGAGAGAGAGAGAGAGAGAGAGAGAGAGAGAGAGATTGAGAGAGAGAGACAGAGGCCATGTTAACTGCAAATTCTGAGGATAAGCCATTCAAAGAATCTTACAAAATGAAACGTTCCTTTTACATAATAATTACAATTTTCATGTACTTTATTCTCTACACTCTTATTTATTTTAGTCCTGCTGTACTTTTGAGGTTTGAAAGTAGCGAAATGTTGCCTTATACATATATAAATTCATTTGTATTCCCTTATTTAGTTGCGTTTATTTTCACGTTATAAACATCGTAAGTTTTTAATTATTCTTTCTCATTCGTTTATAATATTTATTTATGTTTTTTGAAATATTGTTAATACCAAATATATACGTTATGTATTTATAATAATTATATCCTTATCTTTAGCTTTTATCCTCCCTGCTCTGTTTTTCACTCTTTATAGTCGTCACAGTAAAGTTGGCTGCACAGCTGCAAAATATCTGCTACGTCATAGTTACGTATTTTCTAACCAAGCAGCGATGGGTAGCGTGTTCCGATTCTGGACATCAGTCTAGACTCCAGAGTGTTGGTTTTTGAGGGGCGGAAGAATTTGAAGTGCGAAAAAGTAGGATAAACTTGCGGTAATGATTGGGTTTTCAAAAATGTATTTCAAATCCTACAATTCAAAGCACAACGATGATAAGTAGTCTATGCCACCAATTAACTTTGCAGACATTGTAAATAAGTTTGCTAAAAAGTCAAGGGAAAAATGTTTTTTGAAAGTAAAAGATTGCTGCTACATGAAGAGATTGGTAAAATGCTTTTCTGTAATATAAAAGATCGTTTTAGGCACTGAATTAGTATAAAACATGTCCAATCCAATTCAAATCAGCATTCCTATGTTACATACAGATTAACATTTTCCCACACATTTTTCAAAACAATTTTCATTCTTGGATTGGTAGAGTCAGACTGTAAAATTCAATGCCATAGCTGGGATTTGAACCACGGATCTCCCGTCTCCTCCTAGTTGCTCTTAACCATTGAGCTACTATAGCCAACATGTCGGCATAACATTAAATTCTCCAACTGATTCGTAAATGTCCCGGTATACCACTAGAGGTTCTCATATACAATGAGATGCGTACCTTTTGTGGCAACTCCCGTTGCGTAGTAGGAGAATACGGTAGACTTAAGTGACTGTCAAATCGTTTGAGAGATGATCTCTATGTGATGGCTTGACATGCCATTCTCTTTAATAATGACTTCTCATTTGAGAAAGTATAAGTAATGCAAAATTCAAACCAGAAACAACATCTCATAAATGGTTTACTCTTCCAAAATCGTTCTTGATATAAATGGTGTATTTTAACGAGATCTACATTTTTCGTGTAGTAAGATTTTGCCTATCCTGTACGGTAATTCGGAATAAAGAGAGCCTCTGAAAATTCATGCTTACCTAAGTTTCATCTGGGAATGAATTTATATTAAATGCATAAACATGTGGTATTTTAATCAAAGTCGTTAGCTGTTTTTGAGAAAACCAAAATTTTCGAAAGATGTTTCATTTAAAGGGTAGTCCGAAGGGGAAAGATTTTCTTGAAAATCGTCGTGACCATTCCTTTGAAGATGCTGAACTAAATATCAAGTTTGGTATTTAGTTTTTGAGTTGTGGTGTTCACAAACTATACACATTTTCCTAATTTTTTTTTAATTTATGGGACCTCAGAACATGTATTTCTGATGAAATCGAATCTTCCTGCTTACTACAAGAACGTAGTACAGAAAGTAATATAACACTTCATCGAGCGGGATGGCTCAGACGGTTTCGTTTGTGGCCCGCATTCAAGGGGCCCGGGTTCGATTCTCGTGGTCGACCTACCTAACACATGGGTTTTTTGGGGGGTTTTCCGGGTTGATATGCGAATGCTGGGCAGGTTAATCCCCCGAATTTCCTGTCCCTCCATTTCATCTCCATTATCATTTCATATCATCTCTCGTCTGCTGGTCTCTTTCAGGGTAGAAGTGTCGGCGGGTGTCTCGGCGGTGCATGGCAGGATGATATGCTCTGAAAAAAAACTACTTCCTCTTCCGGTAGGTTGGTTGCTGGTCTTCGAATCACAGCACGGGGGAATGTCCGTTGTCCCGGCCTGCCGGGGCAGGTTTCCATCTAAGTAAAATGTAGGGACCCTGCCCTCTGCACTGTAGTGTCTCCTTGGGGCGACCGCCTTCTACTTTCTTTCACCTCATCCTTCCTCCCGGGGAGTCCCACTTGGGGGCATAAGGTACAATAGACCAAGACTGGTTGCAGTGCCGAATCCCCTCCAAATATATATACAAAACGTCTATCTGATAATGAAACTGCACAAAATAAAAAATTTTATTTGGTAAAAAAAAATTTTTTAATTTTTTTTCTCCTGAAATTGAGGTCTTGTATGTAGTGTGTTTCATGGTGCACTTACGTAAAATTGCTTGCCATTAACACGCAATTTAATAAATCTGAGCAATGAGTTGTGTTCATTGTGCGGATTGTTTGGGATTCTAACTTTGAAGATGAATCTGACGACGAAGATAGTCAGTTATATGGTGAATTAATGTTTTACAATACGTGTCGTCCGGTTGGCGCCAAACAGCTACGTGCTTATGACTCCTCACTCTCCTTCCGCTCCTTACAATTGTGTGCATGGCAACTGTCATTTGCCGTCTTTATTATTGGCGGAGGCTATAACGATCCCTGTTTTATTAGGAGCAACATATTGTAAAGGTAAACGTACTCGACGCCTCACGGTAGAGTGGACTGGTACAGAGAACGAAGCTCTTGTAGAGGGATTCTCACATAAAGCTTCCCAATAATCAAATTATAGAGCTAACAAATGGCGAGGTTCAATATTATCTTTTACTATTAAGATGGGGATTTAAGTATCTAAGAACCTGATTGTTGAGTACTCTTGTCTACTAGTGATAAATCTACGAGTAAAACCAACGAGAATCGTAAACCAGAAGCCTCAATGAATATAGATATACAAACGCAGAAGAGGAAGAAAGAGCTGGATGACCTTGCCCATTTGTTTGGGGCTAGGATGATGGGAGAGAACAAGGTCATGTCTGCAGGAAGGTCGCTCAGCGCTGAAAGACCTTGAGAACATTGTGGGCATCTGATCCTCAGGGTGTTCCTGGAACACTGGCGGGAATCCCGTCACTTGAGAGATCAACACATACTGGTAACTGTGTGTTATCCTTAATTCAATTTCTGATCTAGGGTGAACGGAAGCATCTCAAATATTAAGGACACATCTTAAAATCACACAAGTTTCACTAGTCACTAATTTATTTTCATGTTTATTCCACAAATTATTCATAAATATATGTTATTTTTTTCTTTCTATTTCTTGTTAGGCATGATAAATTTATTTCGGAATATTTTAACTGGATTTGTTCAAGCAAATAGGGCAAATTACGGTAGTTAAATATTTAAAACGTAGCTAACTAAATTGCCCAGATATTCTTATTCTTTACTTTGGCTGATAAGAAACAAAGGAAGCTATTTAACAGCTGGAAAATTCAAATGGCGACAGGAAATACTTGCAATTTGCTGAGGTTACAAAAAAGTAGCATTTTGTTCAAACATCACTTTTTAACGAGTTCTAAATTAGTTAATATAGAAACATTTTTCTTATCTGTCAGTTTTACAGGTATATGAACTTTTTTTTTAAATTCAATAAGAATAAAGGGGACTTTAAAATTAGGGGGACATCATAAACTATTTAGAAAGGGAAGTTTAGAGTGGGGGAAAATTTTTGCAAATTTGTTTATTGCACCCTCGAGAGATCCTGGGCTGTGAGCATTCCTGAACTGTGAGCTCTTGATTATTGAACTATGCATTTCACACACACACACACACACACACACACACACACACACACACACACACACACACACACACACACACACACACACACACACACACACATACACACAGACATTAGCGAGGGCTGATGGTTTTCTAAAATGCTTTTTGGAGGTTAAAAACGTCTATTTCCGGTGAAATCTCAATACGCAAGTTTCGGAGAAATGCAGTACCTCTTTTACCTAACATAGATACATAAGCGGCAAAGAAAGTAAAAACCTATTTATTTTTGGATATCAAAATTTTGATGTGCAGTATTAAGTAATCAGTGTAAACCAAAATAAATGTAATGAAATGGTAATATTTTGGTTAACTCTGCGTCAAAGTACACTTATTTCCAAACTGTAGCTTCGTCCTTTAGTAACTTATTTTTACAAAAATGTTTACGCACACAGAAATACAATCTAACGCTGGAAATGTTATTATTTTCTTTTAAATTGTTCGAATGTTTCTTATTTACTCTGTCACACAAGGGTGGGTTCTGGTTTGGTTTTACGTGTTACCTTTGTTCTATGTACACACACAATTTACAGACGCAAGCACTTATTCTCTAGGGGCTCTCGATCTCGCGGTACTCCACGCGACTGCGAAAGTGAAACCTCCAGGAACCATGGCCACGGGGACTGGCATATTATAAAAGAACAACACATAACATTACACAGTGCAACCAAGACATTTACTTCATACTAAAACAACAAACTAAATGTTTTATTTTAACATAGTTTCTTCATAGTTAAGTGAGGAAAACAAAACAACGGACAGGTGACACATTTACAGGATATGTAGTGAATTGCAAGTTCAGTGTAGATTCTAACATTTAAAGAAAATAACCTAATTGTTATTTAGCATGATAAAACGATATATTAGGAATGTACCAAAGAGCACTTTACGTTTACCAAATACACCGGCCTCGCCTACGGTGTGGTTGTAAACCTCTCACTAATAAGGAAATGCATTATAAATTGTAAATTTTGTTATGTAAGAGCTGCACATATTTAAACAGAAAATATTTGAAATACCGTTGATTAGATATTTTCTTTAAAAAGTAATGGAATGAATTTACTATTATTAAATCTTTACTGGAGTATCTCTTCTTCTGTCTTAATCTTTCCTTTTGTTTTGTAGCTTACAGTTCTATGGAAAAACAGTTATCATCTGCTATACTCCTGTCCTAAAGCAAAAGCATTTTCTTTTCATTTATTTGCCAAAGTAGCTTCCAGAAAGAATATTAGATATTTCATAACACCCCACACAACCACTCTGGATCCCGATACACGTAGCAAGCAGACTTATGCAACGCCTTTCCAGTGAAAGTCTTTACGAAAATCGCCTTTTTTTGTCGTAGCTTCCTGCGGATTCCGAGAAGGCAGTCGATGTTGTGAAACAAACAGCTCTTTGAGGTGAATTCGATTTCCCGGTAGAACAGTTGATACATTTCCTCCAGTTGACGTGCGCTGCTAGGGGGTCTGAGTCAAACAGCATCCGTTTCAAGCATCCTAAACACTGCTTCTTCAGCTCGCTGGCACTTTTGTCGATAAGTATGTAGGTATTTGCTGAACAATTTATGAGTCAATTTTCCAAAATATGTATTTCTTTTTTCATTATTCAACTATATACAACACATAAACATTTCAGGTAGCGCATTGCACATTATCCGCCAAGTTGCTGCATAGTTCAGTTAAATGGAATCGGTAGTTCTAGAAACAAGTAACTCCACTTTTGTATCCAGAAAATCATGTTTCTTTTTCAAAGTATTCAGTGACATAGGTATATAGTTCTATAAAGACAGAACACATTGTTCGGCTGTTATTATTGCATAACTGACAGTGAAAGATCATATTAACCTTAGAAACAACGGAACTCTGTATCTCTTTGGTTTCTACTGTTAACAATGGCGGCACTCTTTTGTTTCCCCTCCGCTTTCAACTTAATCCAATCCAGCACAGCTTTGCTGTATCCTTGTTGAACCTCATTGTTATTTAAACATTAAGTTTGCATGTAATGTTGCTCAGTTTATTAAACAGCTGTAGCGATAAAAAAATTATAATAGTATAAAGGCAGCACCGTGGTTGACTGTCAGACCACTCTCCTTTCACCAAAGCAGCTTGGGTTCGATTCTAGGTGACCCAATCTTCTCCCGTACTTTCATATGAGGCTGCAGATCGCACCCTCCCCATCTCGTTCCTGATTCTGAGCGTACAACTCCGCTTCCAGGTTGCGAAGATTGCATTCTCCAGTCAGGAGGGACTCGATGCGCTAATCACGTCCCACCCTCCTCTATTGCTCTGCACTTATGATGCCCATTGAGGGTCAAAGTGGAGATTGGTGAGAAAATCTCGGCTATGGCATGGAATGGTTCTACAAGTTGTGTTTATTTCTATTAGGTACGCTTATTATAGACTATACTACTTATATTTAAGTAGTAAAGGAAGTACTGCATTTCACTCAATAATTCGATATAAAAATTTCATCAGAAATATTCCTTTTGAGGCTCACCACATCCCTCCCAAAATGCACTTTACATATACTTTCGTGTGTTTGTGTTGATATTTTTTGTTTGTGACGAGCTTAACTAAAAATGAAATGTGGAATAAATACCAAACTTAATAGTTGAGGTCAGCATCGATACTAAAATTTTCAGGCAACACCCTCAGTTCAAATCATTCTTTGCATGGAAAATACTTCTTTAATTGCGGTTTTGCCAAAAATGGCTGTAACAATTTTGTTTAAAATGTGATATATTTAAGACATTTACGTTACTACTAAAGGATTTATCATATTAATTTTTCTGAATAGCCAGTGACATTATCTTCTTTCTGAAACAATTTTTTATAAATTTGTATTACTGATAAACCATAGGCAGTAGACAAATGCCTATTTCACCAAAAAATGTAGATATGTTGAATTATCTATTTCACGACTTCCATTGATCTTTGTTGAAATTGTTCAGTACTTGAGCTTATCATAAAGTCCTAGAATACCATGGCCTACGTACCGAATACCTTCCGTAATGAAATCCTAATCCTAGTCCTAGAATATCACTCATTTATTTCTTGCAGTACCATGCAAAATGAATTAAATATTAAACCCATTTATATGGATGGATTACATTTTTATTATATTTGTCTTCCTTTAAAATTTCACTATTCCTTCAGTCTACTGTATCCCCCGCTTATTTATAACTAAAAGTATAATAAAACCGTTTTTGCAGTTATCTCAGTTAACCTAAACTAGATAAAATGATCTTTTATAAAACAGATATACGAATAAAAAGACGAATATGAATTTAAGGCATTTTAGTTTAATATTTACTTACTGTCTCTTTTACTTAGGTTTGTGGTTACCTCGCTTAACTGGCTTCAGTACGCAGGGGGCCTCACAATGACTGTCAGAGAATAAATCGCGAATGAAACCCTTACGTTTAAGATAGACTCACAGACACGAACCACACAAGTCACACATTAGTTTTCAAACTCAATAGTTTATTGAAATAAATTCTGCACTTACAGAACAATAACTGATGTGTTAAATAAGGTTTAGTTTTTCATCCATAGTCTCATGAAACTATGACGCATTGGCAATATATTAACACTGTTATACAAAGAATTTTTACATTAATAGCAATTCACATTGAAAGAGAAGAATACCAGTGGTATAATTACAGACACTCATGATTCTAATTTTGTACTGCCTCATCAAATCGGACTGTAAATGTTCATCAGCTGTAGAATTATATTTTAATTTGATATGATTCGTTCTACAGATATATACGATAATGTAAACACTGATGTTATCCCTGTCTGTCAAATGAAGAAATGTCTTAGGATTCGGTACGTAGGTCACCATGCTGGGCCCATTGTGCCTATACTCCCAAGTGGGGCCCCCGATAGGAAGGATGAGGCGAGAGGAGACAGAGGGTAGCCGACCCAAGGAGCCACGACCAGAGCTACCTGCCAAAGGGCACGGTCCCTACAGTTTACTTAGAGACTTCCCCCGACAGGCCAGGACAACGGACACGCTCCCTTATTGCGGGACGCAACAAGCCCGCAGCCGAGCCCCAAAGGTCCCTGGCTGGCGGTCCCGAAATAGTCCCAGCAGAGGCGCGGTGACCGGCAACCGACCTACCGGAGGAGAAAGTAGTTTATCTCAGAGCATATCATCCTGTCATGCACCGCCGAGACACCCACCGACACTGCTACCACGAGATGAGAGATGATATGAAATAACAATAGAGATGAAATGGAGGGACAGGAAATTCGAAAAACGTAATTAACCTACCCAGCATTCGCCTAGCAACCCGGAAAAACAATAGAAAAAACCCTCGGGTCAGGTAGGTCGGCCACGGGAATCGAACCCACGCCTCGCGAATGCGGGTCACAGACGAAACCACCTGGGCTATTCCGCTCGGTGAGGAAATGTGTTACTCGGCAGTCAGTTGTTAGTTGTTAGACAAAAATCTGATCATTAAGTTTACATAATCGATCCAAATTGGTGAATAAAATAATATATGGGTACACCGTTTCTTTTTGAAACTTAGGTGGGTCGAAGTAAAGCAGCTCGTGGACTGGGTTCTGTCCCCGGACTGTAGTTTGGTGTAATGCAAACATTTATACTAAGGCTATTTTTCTTTGATTATTCTATCAAACACTGAGATTCTGGATAGCATTAATATAATTCTTACTTGCCCATAGCTATCCAGCCAGCTCGAGCCTGAGGTAAGCGTAGATTCTAAAGACCTTATTTTGTTATTGCCCATCTAGATTTTGTTTCTAGTCAGTGAAATTATTTTCAGTGCATTGACCTCACCACATAGCAACACGATGTAATCAAAGTTCTGATGAAATCCATAATCTGGAGGCAACTGACGTTTCATTATCATAATTGGAAAGAAATTAGCAAAATGGAGGGACGTTACGTCACCTAAACAAACAAATCGGTAACAAGTTGAAGCTATAGTATAGTGAACCAGGTGTTGCAATATACTGGTGAATAGAACACAGCGGCCTCCCTCAGTAACATAGCCATCTCTCAACCTGCTGGCCACACATCAAGGTATGTCGTAACAGAGTTTGACAATTTTGTCTCTCTCTTGCTACCTAACTAACCACTTTTGCGAATTTTCTGACAGTTATGTTTAATATAGAGTATTTTTGTTTATATGTGATAAAATACGATTATGATGATAATAATACACTTATGTCAAAATTGTTATGAAAATTTTTGATTGAGGGTGAATAACTGACGAGAAACTGTAAGATCAAGTTTCATTTGTATTAAATATTACTATCCTTATCATCATTATTATCCATTCAGTAAATGGAGGGTTACTGTCAGACTTCGTATACGTAATTCCTTGTGTCACAGTAGAAAGTAGAATTACTTCGTCAAAGAGGGATATAAATAGACCTAAACAAAATATCTCGATTGCTTTTAGATAACAAGAAGTAGGTCTAATTTTTCTAGAAGTTTTTTTTTAAATTTAAAATGCGAATATTTAATGAATTATATAATTTCGCGGAGTCCTTTGCCATGAAACACCAGGTTTTCGCTCTCATTGAGATGAAGCAGGAGGATGGCACCCCGAGGTGAGCTAAAGGCTAGGGATCCAGGCAAACAGGGGGCCAAGGGGATAATGAACGGCTAGACTGTGTAAGGTAAGCAATAGAAATACTGTAAATTATGTAAAATGGAAATAAAAGTACAGCCATTCAAAGGTGCTCTCATTGATATCTATTCAAGAGGAAGTCGGTCTAGTGGTTCAGTTGATAAGACGATGGCGTACGATCCTAAGGTCACGGATTCAAATCCAGTCCAGACCGATGGTTTTAAGTGTGCTTAAAAAAGTAAAAGATAATTAAAAGTACTCCTGCAGGACGAAATTCAAATATACCGGAATATGATCCTGATTGTGAGTGTGTGGTGTTTTAGGGCCCCTCGACAACAAGGTCATTTGGGCCTATGATCCTGATATTGTAGTTAGAAAGAAAGAAACGTTCAGGAGATATTTCAACCGAAATATAAAAGATGTATTCGATTCTGTCAACACATCAGCGTACTGGTGGGAACTGAGAAGTGAGAAAAGCTGAAGTTGCTTAATCTTCAACCGTATTTGAAGTCTGGCGGTGTTTGAAACCAGAGCAACTTTCATATGTTGTCATACAATTTACGAAGATTGCCTCCCTGGACAAGTGGTCAGTGAGCTGACTCCTCGCCCAGAGATAAATCCCGGGTTCCAGTCCCGCCCAGGGCTGAGAATCTTTAATTCATTAGGATTATTTCCCATCCTTCTTAGAGTCTGAAAGTGTGGGTATCAGCGTGAATGATGGTGTGAAAATAAGTTCAAAAAGCAACGAAAATCTAAAATAAGCAACCTAAATAAGTTCAGCAGTAGAAACACCTCAAATGTTTCAGTTGAAGTCCCTGATATTACCGTAAAAGCTAAAAGAGACTATAAGAAATGAAGGAAGAGGAAGGTCGTTTCCCTTCATCTTATATGCATTGCGTCCACAGATCTCGTATAAACATGTATGGTGAATTGCAGCAAGCATCTTCTACATGTGTTGGCCAATTAATGGCTTTTTACTGGCTCAAGGAAATGATGTACAGTCATCGATCCGAATCTCAAGCTTCACTGCGAGAGGTTGTAAATTTTTGCAAAATAGAAAGTATTATTTTCCGAAAAGGCTTTACGAACCTACAGACAACAATGGAAGGACAGCAGAATCCCACTTGGGAGGTGAGATTGGCAAGTGAAACATCTTTTCTTCCCACAGATAATATTAATTCATTCAGGAGTTTTACGTAATGCTGAAAGCTGTGTTTTGGCAGATATCAGGCTATTGTTCGTGTTTCGTTTAATGAAACAAATGCCGGTAGGCGGCGAGATGTGATCGAGCCGTCACGCACAACTTGTCCGACACCTGCAGTTTTAGGATATCATCGCAACGAGATGAGTCATGGTTGTGTTTTCTGTACGGAAGGAAGTTCCAGATTGCATGTACTTTCTTTCCTGTTGTGTTGCTGCGTAACTCCTTCAGCAAGTTTATGGACATCTTCCCCGCGGGAACCGCTTCTATAAACACCCATCATATCTCTCCATCATTCAGCAGTCTAAGAGCGTTCCCTTAAAGTATCTGTCTTTCTCTTTTTCCTCTCCCACATTCTTATAACATCTTTCTGGTTTGAGACGGATGTTTTCTCATTTGTTTTTCTTAGCCCTAATGTTGAGTGCTGCATTTACTGGTCATAATCCAGCTAATGCGCTTGAAAAAAAAGAATTATCCGCTATTTCTACAAAATTTCTACATTTGTTTCATGGTTAGCAACTTAAACATTGGTTTTTGGCCACAGTAGCGAATTACTATGCTTTAAACAATCACTACAGTCTTTCTATTTAATTTCTGAAACTGTACTACTAATTAACACAAACATGTTTTCAAAAAGTACATAATAGGTTCATATACCCCATGTCTCATTAACATAGATCGGTACGACCAAAATGATGATGGTTTGTATTTACTTATTTTTTCTGAAAGATATGCTAGGAAAATATACTCGTTAACTCCCTTTAAGTTCTTTCTTTTTTTCATCTGACAAAATGACTTGTGCTTTTTATAATATAGAAAACCAAATTGATAGAGTCAAACTGAAAAATTTAATGTCATGACGGCACGTTGGCCATGGTAGCTCAATGGGTAAGAGTGACTGGACTGAAACCAGGAGATTCGTGGTTCAAATCCCGGCTATCCATGGGGTTGAATTTTTCAGTTTGGCTATCTATCCAAACCTTAGCCTATATACGGCTAGTGTGAAGGAACGATTAATTTTCATCAATTAATTTAAATAGAAAACCAGACATTTTAATGACCAATGCATTCATCATACTCTGGGTATCCATTATGGCTTTAGCAATAAATATCGAATTGCTGCCATTAAGTTCCCACCCAGCAAGGATAGGTGATTAATACATGATTAATATAATTACTCTGATTATGTAAATGAAATGTGTAGTGTTTAACGCCCGCTTTTACTACATATGGCACCGCAGGCGGTGACACTGATGATGCATGAGATGAAGATGGAGCACCGGTGGAATGAGATGGCGGGGGAAACCGGAGGTCCCGGAGAAAACCCGCCTCGACGCCGTGTTGTCCACCACAAATCTCACTTTGCGGTCGCCTGGGATCAAACCCGGGCCGCCTTGGTGAGAGCCAAGTGGTCTAACCACTGAGCCACGGCGTGGCCGGATTACTCTGATTACGCATATCATATACACACAGGAACCTTTTTCTAATACCTCATTTTTGGTTTCGGAGGAACCCAAATCTCGATAAGAAATTTTTGAATGGAATATCAATACTTCCTCTACCAAAGGCGTGTGGTAGAGAAAGTAAAAATGCCAAAGAGCAGCGTAGTCTGGACAAGCGGTGTTCTAATATTTTATGACTTTTTGATGTGTTATTTCGTTGTAAATGTGAAATCTTCGAATATTTCATTTTGTTCTCATGTAGTATGCAAGCAAACATGCACTACGGGAAAAGTTCTATTTTCCCTTGCTCTTAGTTTAGGCATATCAAAACAGTACAGAAGAATTATTTCGTAAGTATTCTGTAAGTGTCATACAAATGCTGCGCTGGCACATCAGCCAATGTTCGAGGGATATCTTCAATCAGTTTTCTAACGTGTAAGGCCATTGATCCATGCCTGGTTCCCTTATGCTATTGATCTTGCAATCTTTTCTCAGAACGTCCCACCTTTCGGTGTATATGGCGTTCTCGACGGAGGCGTTTCCAGGCACTTTCTCTTGTCTCTAATACGTAGCTCTAATTCCTGTTCCCTTGCACAGCAACAGACATATACCCTATTAAAGATTTGTGTTAATCGAAATGTTATGCCGTTTGGAGAGCTAGAATCAGATTGAAAAATTGAATGTAATAGCTGGGATTTGAGCTACGGATCTCCCGGTTTTGGTCTCAGCAACTAAGTTACAATGCAACGTCTAATATGACATTAAATTCTCCAATTGGCTCGAATTTTTCCTGGTAAATCACAAGGAGATCTCAGATTCCTGGCATCAATTGTCACTTAATAATGCCGTAAGTAACTTAAGTCTTGGAACCAACTGTTAGATCAATCACTGTAATTAGTTATTCTTTTGCACAAGACCTACCTAGGAAAAGTTTACAAAGGAAGTACAGAATGAAAATACTCAGTACCACAATCGGGATTTGAAGCAGGGATATTGCGACTGCTCTGAGCAACAGAACTATCAAGGTAACGTGCCAGCACATTATATTTCCCAAAGTCTTGTATTTCTTATGGTAAACACAAAGTGATTTAATATTCACTTGGATATGGCGTACCCCAATGTGACTTACAATGTCGTAAGTACTTCAAGTCTGGGGCTTCAAACATTTACACATGCAATACTCACGTTAACATTAATTATTGGTCCAACGGAAAATTATCATTCATGCTTTAACAAAGATAGGATGTGATACAATCACGCCACATAGCCTACTCATTCTTCTACAAGCTACTCTTACGAAACGTTGTTCTTATATCTACGTCGTATTAATAGAGATAAACCTTAATTTCACACTTATATATTTTAAGATTCATAAGTTTAAGAAATATACAGGAAGACAAACTTATTTTTAAAAGTGGAATACTGTGTAATGCTGCAAATTCATGCTCTTGGCAATTTCACACGAAAAACAGAAATGCTATTTTAAAATCTAAACAAATAACAAAGAATACCTATATCGAAAATGGTTAGCGCCACGAAAGTTTTGTTTCACCGGAAAGTACACATTTTGAGACTTTCTGAAAGAAAAGTAAAGCATTTTTTAAATCCATACGCGCACGCGCGCGCGTTTGTGTGATACGCTTGATTAGGGGTTGGCTTGTTGATCCGAAAATCGCAAGTTCAAACGCCGGCTCTAAGTGGTGGCTTTTAAGTGTGCTTAAAAGCAAATAGCTCCATATCAATAGATTTACTGGCATGTTAAGAAACTCGTGAAATACAAAATTGCGGCATACTGGCAGTGCTGATATCATCCTGGCAATTGAGAGTATTGTTAACACAAAAAGTGCGTATGTGTGCGTGCGAAAGCGTATATATGTTTGTGCGTATGAACAGTACAAGTCAAAAATGAATAGTCAGTTGAATATCAAACTTTGTATTTAAATTCAGAATTTTCCAAGAATACAGCATCAAGACTTTCAAGGAAACCCTCCCACCTCAAACTATCCTTTACTTGAAAAATGTTAACAATATTTTAGTTTTCTCAAAATGGATTCTAACAATATCGAATGAAATACCATAAGGTTAAGATCATTCGTGAAAATGAAATTTGTATTTTCAATTTTCTGAATAGGGTGCAACACTCTTCATTCAGGATTAATTTGTATAAGTGATAACCCATAGGATATAGGTAAATAAATTGTTATTATACAAAAAATATAAATCTCTTAAGCTACACTTTATATCAAATACACTGTTGCGTATTAGTTGTTGCTAATGTTTTTTTTGTGTGGAGTTAACTCTTTCCGAGGTGATCTTTGTTATTGGTTTGAATTTTATTTTCCTATATATAAAACTTTCTACAAATGTTTATCTCGGTGAACATGAAGTAGAATTAGCTTTCATGATAATATTTTCTGCAAGAACGAGTAAATAAATTGATGTGAATAAGATATTTTGTGCAGGAGAACTTAATCTACTAACGGCTTACAATTAACCAAATGCATTAGGAAGGAAGAGGTCTTCTTAGAGTATCCCTAGAAAATTCAAAATTTACATTTCATTTAACTTGAAAGTATCAGAAACATTAGAGATTAGAGAGATAGCTTATTATGTCGCATGAAGGGCAAAGGCCTCCTTTAGGGTTGCAATTTTGACTCCAATACAGTGAGCCATTTCGTGTTGGGTTTGTGTCGGTGTTTGTCATTTTCTCTTGTACCTATTCGCACTGATTCACTCGCAATCGCCTACTCCGACGCTTGCATTAGTATTTTGTCGCCCAAGGATCTCCACTTCCTTCTGTCTCGAGCTAACCTACTTGTGCTGGTGGAAGTCCGCCCATCTCTGTCGTGATCTTTTCTCTGTCGCGGGTCCCAAACCGTGATCTTGTAGGTCCAACTGTCGTCCTCCAACCGCGATGTGACCTCTCCACTTCCAATGCAGTTTCTTAACTGTGTTAATGTTATTTGTGACGGTGCAGCTTTGGAAATTCTATATGTCTATTTTATTCTCAGTATTTTGCGCTCCAATCATAAACATAAACATATGGTATTTTAATTATAATCATTAGAGCTGTGTTTATAAAATTGGAAATAACGAAACTTCTTGCCATTGAAGCATAGTGGGGTGATTTTATTGGGAGTTTCCTTATCTTATTTTGTAAAATGCTGAACTTAAATATTGAGTTTGATATTTACCGACTTTTGGTATTAGGATTATATTATTCATACACATAGACACACACGCACGATCTTCTTTTTCTAAAAGTAACCTCCCCACCCAGGAAGTCAAAAAACGCATAATTTTGGTGAAATCTGATACGAAAGTTTTGAGAGGAATGTAATGCTTACTATAGGAAGGTAACAGAGAAAGTAAGCAAATGAATATAAGAGTAATGAAGTAAACAGCACAAACCAGGTATAGCAGTACATCGCGAAGGGCAAAACAGGTGGTTATAAAACCTTTTCTCTGTCGCGTACGTATAGCGAGGTACTTCGGTTACAAACGCCTGAGGAAAGCTGCGCATTATTTCAGATAACAAAGGCATTCCAAGTCCTTCAGGTGGCATATGACACATCCATGAGCATCTATTGTAGAACGTTTCCAGACATGACGTTAAATGAAAAGCTTCCCTTGTCCAACAAAACAAAAATTGTTCAACTCATGTACCCCACAGCTACTGTAACAAAGTCATCGTAATAAGAACTTTTTGCAAGGTAGTTTCTGTAGTTGGTTTGTGCCTGACTAAAGGTGATACGTCATTTATAACATTGCTATACTATTTCATACAAAATAATGCAGCAAAGTTACCTCCATAAGAGTATAATCAGGCATTTATAAATGTTGTATAGGTATATTTCGTTTATTCATGGTTTTATACAGCACATAAGAGAAGCATAAAATTTGTCACCTGGATTGACACTAGATTTCCTATTTTTTATGAATTGTATTTTATTTTTTATACTTATATAGGTATTCAAAATATAGAACTTTGTCAACATATGGCTTGTTATCACTTCGTTTTGCTTAATATGAAAAAGCTCATAATCTTAGAAACAGCTTGAAATGTGGGCAACTTGATTTGTTTTCCCTTTCAAGTATGTAGGCACTTCTACATGAAGCCTGTACGCAGAGTGGTAACACAAACTGAAAGATAGCTGAGCTCCTTAAGGCATGGCTATATGAATCCCGCTAGGAGCGTCCTTCTTGACGAATGTTTTTCCTAGGTGATCCTCAGACCTGGAAGCCCATGGGGATCCCAAATATAGAACTGGAACGTTTCCTTCCCAAATGTAATTGTATTGCATTTATCAGTAAGGAAATTGCAAAATATGAGACATAAGGAGCTATGCGTGGCTGGTCTATCGCGGACTGTCCAGTGCGGTGAGTGCGACGTTGTATAGCTCGCAACTATGTTGAACTATGTGGTTAATGTCATTACGCGCTCAAAAGATACTACTTAGATAATCATTTTGTTTTCCCATGTCACAGAGCTACTTTTTCTGAGGCTGGCCATCTAAACCCCATATTTATAGGGCATCTGGTTTCGCAGATAGGGAAATATAAGACGCCTGACTAGAAAGAAAATAATTATTAACTATCAGTGAAGAAAAGCCACACTCGTGTTATGCTGCGGTTGTACTTTGTACCTTTCATTCAGTAAAGTGCTGATATTTTAAGAGTGCATACTACTTTTTAAAATTAGTAAATATGTCGCTTAGCAAGCCTAGTACTAGTGTGCCTGGTACTGATTGCGAGACAACTGGTAAGATTTTATATAAAGAGGCTAGAAATATTATTTTTCATGTGTGCTCCGTTTTCTAACAGTTGTTAATTAGAAATATTTTTGAAAATACAAATTTCCCTCAGATTCAGGAATTAATGGCACAAGCTTGACGCGTGAGTGCTCATTCTGTGACAAACATGGTTAAAGAAGCCAAATAGTTCACTAAATTTGGAAAATTTCCCATATTTAGGTTTCCTGGAAAATATCGAACAGCTAAAAGTGTGCTACCAACGTAGACGATTTTCAAAAGTGTGTTTTACGTAGAACAATTTATGATTTATATGACAAGGGTGAATATTCAACTACCAAAATGCTACCCATTTTAATGAGGAAGAAAATGGAATATACGAGTTCTGCATCTTCTATGTATAATATTCTAAAAGCTGTTAAGTTCAAATATAGGCGAACCAATGATGGTCGCATATTTCTTCCTGAAACCAGTGATATTGTTACTGGAAAACTAAAATTTCTGAGCACAATGCACAACATTAGAAGTAAAGGTAATTGATGGTGTAAAATGCTTGATAATTACATATTTGAATCTTCCATACTTATTAAATATTTTCCTGAAACAAAAATTGGTTTAAAATCCATTACAATCAGTATACAGCATCATTAAAGTGGAGACTATATTCACAAATCGTTGAAATGTCACCGTTTTGTTTCACTGTAGCAAACGCCATTGTTTCGTCGAACGCATCTAATTTGGGAATCATTTTATTTCGTGTGCAAATTAATGATAGCTGCTTGAGCGAATTGTTCTCCGATTCAAGGTTTTAAGCTTCACTTTATGCTACCACGCGATAATCATTGTATATGTTGTCACACACATGCTAAAATATTAAGCGAACTTGGTTGTCAGCATCTGTATGTACATCTGAGATAACTTGCTAGGCGGATTCGGTGAGATAAAGACAGACATCTTCCATCCCTGTCGCCCGCTGGCTGTAGAACTGGCAAAGCCAAAAGATCACCATCACTGTATTGACTGAGCCCATGTTCATTCTTATTTTGTAGCTACTCTAGTGCCCTCCTACTGTGATGCTATACTGGGCAAGAACTATGCAAGATACCTCTAAATCATATCTAATGTGTTAAACTCTCATGACTTTTTCTACTTACTCCTGCATTTCATGTTAATATACCACTCATCCAATTTTTCATTCGTTAGTTGGGTATACTGTTCGCAGAAGCATAAGCAGGCTCGTACGTGTTCATTTTTCTAAAAGTGTTTCTTTGGGTTCAGTGAACATCCACAGACCTATTTTAGATGAAATATCGATATCGAATATAATACACACCACAGGCAAGTAAAGATAAACTAAGTAGATAATATAGAATTACCCTATATACTTACAGACAGGTATATGCACACATACTTATATACGTGAATATGTGTGTGCGTGTGTGTGTTTGTGCGCGCAGGCGTATAAACTGGTATGAAAATAAATCGTAACGCGTAAGTGAAAGCCCTGTTAGTTGCGCGTCATTTTTTTCTTGTAATTTAAGTCCTCCAACGTTAAGTCATATCGGACGGTGAATGAATTGGGTGAAATGATACTCAAATGAGTCCAGGGTCCATGGAGCTTAGAGTTACCCGACATTCGTCTTGAAGGATAATGGAAAACCCCGAAAAACCTTATCCAGGTAACTCACCCTGACCGAGATTCGAACTCGGGATCTCTTGAACGTGAGGCAGACACGCTACCATCTGCGCCACCATCTACCAAGGCTGGCGTCATATTTTTCTTCTTTTTGTGGTAGCTACAGAAACAGAGGAAATTACACGAAAGTGTGGGACACTGTTGAGAGGCACACATAGGAAGAGTCCGCCACTGAAAGCCAACTACACAAAATGTTATCTCGGTTACGCATTGGGTTATACTATCTCCTTGTTTGCAATTTTTGCCACGCTACGGTACTGCGTATGACAGCTTCTCCGAATCCAAGAAAAATCCTCCAAGTGTAACTAAGCAGAAGAAGAGGGGAATTGGGTTCCCCTGTTATCGTGCGTCCCAGGGGCTCCGCAAATAACTTGTATCCCCCCTTGCACTTAAAGGAGTTTTTCCTTTCCAGATTAAGGCCTGTTTCATTGTAGCTCGTAGCGGAGAATTTCTTACGTTCATCTCATGAGGGAGATGCACCAAGCCAACTAGGTTTCGGTGTCTGGATAACAGTGGTATAACAGGCTTTGGCTGATTGCATTTCTCTCCTTGGAGAACTCTTATACGGAAATTCTGGAACATAGTGCGGAACTTACAGCTGATATGTTTTATGTACTCACCCAAGGCAAGGCCTAAATTGGCCTTAGTATATTACTTAGATATATATTGCTCTAGAAGTATATAATTATAGCAGATCGGTGTTAAACGACAATTATCTGTTACTTTACTGCCTTTGCCACTTTTTAATGCAGTTATTGGATGAACTCTTGTTGATTCTCATTTTTGCCTACAGGTTGCACAAATTTCATGTATCTAGTTCTAATTATATTTGAGACAAATATTTTATTTTAATTTATTACACCAACTTAGTGTCTGACTATCACCGGGATTATCAGATGGCTTAGACGGTAGTGTTTACGGCCCACATTCGAGAGGTTGTGGGTTGGATTCTTGACCCATGTGTTTCTTCGGAGGTTTACCACTCCATCCTAAAGGTACAAAAGGTATTCCATAAGACAAAGTGCTGAGTCCCCCATCTCCGTAAAGCTAGTTAAGGAATCATACTTTTTGACGAGATTTTGTAAATGTTGCGGAAATTGTAATTTTGAAACAGCATATACTATCACATAGCTCAAATACTTCTAAACCAAAACTGGCATACACAATTATTCTCAATCTTTTGGTCCAGACGCATAAGCTTGATTCTTTAAATATAATTTTTGTAAAGATTTATGTATCTTCAGTGATGGAATTCATTATGGCATTTCTTGAGCAATTTAATGTGGAGCAAAAGTCACACGCCATATTTTTAACTTCATTCTCTTTAAGTTTCTTTTGAAAATTTGAACATGATTGATTTCAAATTACACATGTAGAATACTTTTGATGTCCAAAAGAGTAAGTAACTTAAAAATGGAATAAAAGTCATTGACTTAAATACAAGACATCCGGCCGAGTGCTCTTGGATATTTAAATCGTTGCGTGTTGAACTTTTGAAAGGCGTTGGGTGCCCTTAAGAAGTGGAGAAGGATTTTGGTACACAAACACGGCTAGGCCTATTGTGCCTACTGAGAGCGCAGTCGGGTCCGACGACAGGAGGCGGGGGTCCTATCGTTTCCAGATAGAGCATTCCTAGACGCTATTTCGAAGCGCTTCCTAATCGAGAAGGCAAGAGCAGATTCTGGCAGAAGATTCGAAACCGCAGAACAATCAGCTGTACCTTTAAAGTACATCCACCACATTCGCGACGTGGCATTGAATATTTCAGTTTGACTCTATTCGTTGTCCTATTCGCAAACTGAACCACGAATATTTGGCTCACAGTACCGCTGTTCCAACCAATTGATCCTCCATAGTAGCATATATTTACGGTCTACCTCAAACTAGAACAGTCCCGTCGTAAGTATACTGGAGGGAAGGAAGAGAGACAGAGATAATGTTACAAAACGCTCTTAGGTACCCTCCACCAATCAGTAGCCCAGGAGCGTTCCGTTACAGTATATCTGGTTCTTCCGTTTCTCCCCTTCAGTATATTTACAAAAAGGCAGCTGCGAGGAACAAAGTCCGATTCGGAAATATCGGAAGCATTCCCTAACGCTGCGTGCACAGTATACGCTTTGGAAACGTAGAGCCAGACTGGAAAGTTCAATGATTTGAATACCGGCTATGGCATTGAAGTTTTCAGTCTGACTCTACCTTTCCATACTTTGGCCTACACACGGCTAGTGTGAACGAACAATTATTTTTTTCAATATACGCTTTGATACCACTCTGGCTTCATTTCAAAGCTATGCGATAGTGCGCCTTGCGACTTGGCTATATGCGTGGTAGCAGAGTGGTAAAACGTATGTGTCTCGTAAGTAGACCAACATGAGTTCAAATCCTTGATGTGCATGTTTCTTTTCATTATTGTTACTTTAATAGCAATGCCTTATATTTTTCTTGCAGAAGATATATAATATTTGAAACACATTCATTTATAAAAACTTAAATAACATATTCTTATCTTTTCGAAATAAATGTAATGTTAATATAAAAGTACCTTAATATTGGTTGTGTAAACACTCGGACTCATTCATCTGTTATGAATGTTGCTGGCATATAATGCGAAGTATCCTCTCGTGAAAACTTCACTAGGCATTTGCTCTTATCCATGCCTTATAGAATGAGGGCAGTAATAAAAGCTGAGCGTTTACACACCCGATACTTAATTTCCATTTGTTTATGTTACATTTAGGAATAAAACAGCTATTTCAGCTAGTTTAAAGCAGAGTAGAGTATTTATGTGTGAGCATAAATGTCATAAAATCAAATAAACCTTAACAATTGGAAGTTATATTGCAATGTCCGTAATGCACTTTTCGTATTTCTACAAAAGAAATCTAAGTGACATCTAGAATTCGAACCTTAATGGATCTAGCTCCTACACACTTGTCTATAACCACTGGCTATCAGTGCACGTTTAGTAACTGAGACTCAATTAGAAGTCAATTATGAGACTAAATTTTTCGCATATTAAAGTGTGAGAAAAAAGGAAGGATTCCCAAAGTGAATATGCACGAAACATATGAAATAATACACAGTTTGTGAACGTTCTCAATATAAGTACGAGAGGATTCAGTAGGACGAAGCTAAGGAGACGCGTTCCGTGACACCATTGTAAGCCGGCCGTGGAAACGAAGTGGACGCTTCCTGACTCTGCAGTGTAGTTTTTTTCTGTCAAAACGTGTATGTGATAAAACAGTTAATTATCATTAGTTGTCCTAATAGTACTTAACTGTGTAGCCAAAGTTTTGAAGTATTTATGTAACTGTAAGTCGTTATTGCGGTATTCTGTCGATGTGTTGCCATTATAACAAAATTGGTTAAAGTAGCGGTCAATCCTTAGTTCAAATCCCTGCTATGGCATTGAACATATATTTTGATTTTAGCTCTCTCAAAAAGAAAAAGCAACTTAGATTTCAATGCATATTCAGACTTCAATGGATATTTCATCTCATATATTAATTCATAGGCCCAAGTAACAGACAGTACCTGGCCATACTCATAATTTAGTGGGGCACTTGAAATTTTCACATTATAATTTCAGCTCAGTGAGATACAGTAATAATTTGTTTTTATATGTAAACTTTGTTGTTATTTAAATAAACAGGGTGTAGTGAAGTGCGAAACAGGAAACTGAATTTGCCTTAGGCTATTTTCACTCCAAGTATACATCAGCTCAGACCCGTCTGGCATTGCATATGGGGGAGGGGGGTGGTGCAAGAAACAAGAAACATAGGGGTGCTTCACCCCTCCAGTTCCACCCTCGCTCCAGAATGTCTTTTCCCTCAGCCGAAATGTGCAGAATTTTCATCTCCCGTCACGTAGGAAAGTGCGAGTCTTCATCTCCTCCCCGTTTTATGGCTGGGCTTGCCTTGCAGCACAATTTGCCCCGTGCCGTGAAATTGACTTCCACTTTGAGGTGGGCCCAAGACTCCGTTTGGAGGAATCCAAACTTCTCCACAGGGATCAATGCGCTTGCTACTTCCAAAAAAGTATCCATGAACATGAAATATTAATCCCCGATATGAGCAGCTTCTGAAAAATGGTATCTATGTGATTTTTTATGAAGGAAGGTTGAATTTGGAGATACATAAACATTTCGTTGTACAGATTTTAAAGGCGGTGACAAAAGCCTAAAATCTGATATTTGATAGCTGCGCAACTTTCTTTAATCATTGTAATTTCATAGAAACGCCCTAAAATTAGCATTTCTTCCACATTACTACATTAGTTGTGAAAATAGTCACCATTAGTTGTTCATTATGTACAACTTAGAGTGGCATTCGCGCATTCAGAAAAAAAAAAAAAAAAAAATCTGTTGATTCATTGAGAAAAAACTAGAGCAAAAGTAACCTAAAAGTGCAAAACGTGCAAATAAAAATGTCATATTTAAAAGCTCAAAAACCCTTCTATATTTAAATCGTCTTAATATTACGCAAAAACTATTTAAAACGTTATATGTACACATATGCATTATAGCCCGCCTCGGTAGCGTAAATGGTAGCATGTCTGCCTCACGTTCAAGACGTCCCGAGTTCGACCCTCGGTCAGGGTGAGTTACCTGGATAAGGTTTTTCCGGGGTTTTCCCTTATCCTGAAAGACGAATGTCGGGTAACTCTAAGCTCCATGGACCCCGGACACATTTGAGCATCATTTCACCAATTTCATTCACCTTAAAAAAAATACCATGCATTATGTGCAAAAGTGTAATGTTAATAAAATTGTAACTGAAAAATTTCTGCTATGTTGTATGTTTATTAGTAATTTATATAAGCATGTGGTTATTATGAATTCAAAAATCCCACATGACTATCTCTGAAGTATCTATAGAATGAATAACCCGTGAAGTTATACCAGTTGTTCATAGAATGACCAGCTCTTAAAAAATTTTATTAGAAGGCATAGAACTTTATTTTAGAGCTTAAATTCACTGCATTATTCAACCATATTAGTCTAAAATAGAGAAAAATCTCCTTAATAATGTAGCTTAAGCCTACGGCATCCCTTTGTTGCTACTGTATAGTCGACATGTCACAGCAGCAAAGTGGAAGCAGCTCCTGTCACATGATTTACTTCATGTGGGGAATATATTCTCTTGTCTCTGATTGGCTAAAGCTTTACATGAACTGATCCCTACAGATGGAAGCGGAGTAACAACGAACTCTACTCTAGCTAATTAAGAATGTGACGGTAGGAGATGTGGCAAAACATGGTGAGTATTGTGGTGTTCTTAGTTGCGATGGCAATCTAATTTTAAACTGGATCGTATGTGTATGGAAATAAGTAATAAAACCATTTCCACAAATGCCCCTCTCTAAATTTACTTGGAAATCTCTCATATCTTACATTTCCACAATAGCCACTTCCAGAGTAAAAAAGCTGTAATTTTTTGCTGCATAAGAGATCATAGCTTGGCCTAGAGTGTTCAGTACTGAGTTACAAATCTCTTATACGTCCCATAATTTCTTAGGCTGCTCTTGTGTGGGGTGCAGCCAGCAAAACTCACATTCATCGACTACAGGTTATACAAAACAATACTGTCCGCACTATTAGAAAGGCTCCATGGTTCATAAGAAAAGATCAGCTCCATCAAGACTTACTATTCTTCCTGTGCATCTGTACTTAAAACTGCTCTCAAAGACATTCTTCGTTAGATTATCCGAAGTACCATGCGCTGTAACCTATCATAGAAACTTAGAAAGGTCAAGATTAAAAAGAGAACTGCTGCAAGTTATCCTGCTCACCGATTCAGAAGATAGTGACTTTTCTGACTAACTCAAACTATGTTCTCCCTTTTTGTCATACCATCACTGATTATAATACAGCCTCACATATGTAAACCCTGGTTTCAACCGTTATCCATTTTATTTAATTTGATTATAAGAGTTGTCCTGTTGTATACTTTACCTTTAATTCCCTTTCACTCAAATGTGTTCATAAAAAGCATATATCCTTAATTGTTATCTAATTGTTAATATTATATGCTTATCACCTATGTGTATGTTAGAGGACAGTAATTCCTCAGTTGTTAAATGCATTTGTATATAGTACCTCTGTAATTTATCAATGGCTTGCATAGCAATTCTGCTGATCAGCCAAGTAATAAATAAAAAAAAGAAATATCTGTCCCAATTAAAATTAATTAAGTGGGGAAATGTTTGTAAGAGTAGTGTGTACAAGAGTGAGTGGAGTGCATTACAACATATTTTCATGGTCTTGGTTCTCCATAGTGGAGAGAATGCACTTTAAAATCATTCACACCCCTCGCCGAATTAAAGCTTGCTGCAATACCGTGTCAATCAATACATGATGTCTGCATTATAACATTAACACTCTTATCATCTGTGAGATGTTTGCCCACCTTTTGCTCCAGTTTTCCCACGAGTCCGCTCCTCAAGTTTGTTTTTCTAGCCGTGCTCCTCAGCCGGGCGTGATGTCACGCAGTGCTGGAGATGAGACGATGAAAGCCGACCTGTTGTTACGGTGCTGAGTACTCAAGGCTGTAGGTAAACCGTGGCTTTCAATCGCAGTAATTGCTGTGAGTGTGACATTGGGCAGACCTCATCATTCAGCCACTCGTCTGGTCGCCGAGTGCTGGGGAAAAAATCTGAAGCGTTGTACTCACATAACTTTCTCTAAAATATCCTTACGAAGACTTATTACCTCTGTCTACTTCACATTAATTTCTTTAGAGGTGCAAGGGGAATATGGGAATGCAAGTAGACTTCAAGTGATAAGAGCACAGCTGGTCGTTATGTCCACAAAAATTGTATTTGCCATAAATGATTTTAACGAGACTTATTTTCTCGTACAGAGAGATTTTGTGTATCTCTTAGGGTCTACGAGATAAGCGAAAGCCACTCAGAATGAAAAGGACTTCTGAAGAGGTCTCGATAAAATTCAAGATATATATATATATATATATATATATATATATATATATATATATATATATATATATATATTACATTTGTCAAAAACATATCTTATATATGATCTCAATAAAATTGTAAAGCCATTTACAGTTTTCGAAAAGTGTTCCAAGTAATGTGAGTAGTTTGAAGTGGGAGGATTATTTAGTAGTTTGGAGGTAGTTTGAATATGCTGAACTTAAGTACCCAGTTTGGTATTTTATTTACCTTTCTTTTTGAGTTATACTGTTCACAGATACAAATATATAGATATTTTTTCCTCAAATGCTTCGTATATTTATTCAGGATGTGCTAAAACAAGTATTTTCGGTGAAATCTCGGTATCGTGTTTTCGGGTGGAATATAATTGTACTTACAATGAGTAGATAAAGTAAAAATTTGTTTTCTGAAATGCGTTTGCCCACCAAGGGTAGAGATTTGAACCAGCTACTTAACTGGTACTGTATATCCTCACAACCACCCTCACATAGCTTAAGAAAGAAAAAGGATCGCATAGTTTACCACAATTGGTAGCACATTGTTTGAAGACCGAAACCTCGGAGACCGTGTCAAAGTTTAAGTTTCATCAAGAGGTTGAAGGCGATGAACCTGCATTTTAATACATAAGATTTTCGTACCCCCTTACAATCCTGAAATACTCCAATGTGTGTGTGTGTGTGTGGGGGGGGGGGGTGGATTTTAACTTGAGAAAACAATTGATGGTGTTTACTGGAACTGTGCGCTATCTTAATGTTTATATTTAATACATTTTCCTCAAAAACGCATTCACATTCATTCCCATATTCATTTTTCAAGACTGCGTAGGAGGATTGGGCATGACTGCCAATCAAACATTCCCGACTCAGCCAACAATCGAACCCGCGTACTGAGAAGCCAAGTTTCTGACTCGACCACAGAGGTAGCTGTTAGACATTCTCATAATTTCTTTTGTTGGCTATATAAAAGCTTAGTTTTTTAAACAGCAGAACTTCGGCGTGAATTTTAAATAGAAAGGCTAATACGCATCTTTTGTATAAGTTATTAAATTTTATTTGTGTAATAGCCATAGTATGCATAAATCATGATTTAAGTTAATCAAAAGGGGTAAAAACTTTTGCATCTCTAAGCTTCAAATTAGCCCATCTTAGTTGCGCTGGGGAAGCATGTCTGCGTCACTCAAGAAGCCACTCCCAAGTCTAAATCGTGTTTAGGCTGAGTTACATGGATAAGAGGTTTTCTGGGATTTCTCCTTATTCTAGAAGACAAATATGAAGTAACTAAGCTCTAGAGAACCCAGGCTTTCTTGAGCGGCATTTTAACCAGTTCGTTCATTCACCGTCCGATATGACCTACTCGGTCAAAGGACTTTTAACTTAAAAGATAAAAAAGCTTCAAACTGTGAGTCATTACGCTGAAGAGCTTGTGAAACACAAGGCTTTCATTTAAGCAAGGGTTGTGTTTACTCTGAGATTAGTGAAAACCAAGTAACACTTATGTATAATTGATGTACTTTGTGTTGCAATACTGACAGAAAGAAACTTTGCTTGATGACCTCGCTGTAAGACATGCAACGTCCTGACATCCTACGATTCTCTAAAACAAGCTTTTCCACACAACAACGTCTTCACATATCTCACTCATCTAAACGGATGTCATCCCACACAAATGCGGACAGCAGTTATGATATCTTGCTTTGGGCAATGAAAAAATATGTAATTTAAAAACTTTCAAATACGTTAAATAAATGAGCACGGTTAGATTAAAGAATAACGGTATCATTTCTACAGAATATTCCAAAATATTTACGATACGTATAAAACTTATTGTATTTTCAGTGATTTGTAGCCATTACTTCAAAATAATTTGCAGCAGCAGTTTGGTGACTCGGGGGAATCTCGGAACTAAGTTTACTTCAAAGTACGAGCAAATAGAACACTTGAAAATACTGGAAAAGTTACACGCTGCAAAATTTCATTTACCTTTTGCTGGAATGTTTCACAGGACAACGTATATTACACAAACGAAATAGTTAAATATATAACTTCTCACTAAAGGAGAAAATGGACACTTCAGATACTTGGGATATACTATAAGTAGTAGCATGACTTGCTGTCAAGAAACTAAGCAGAGGATATCATCTGCGAGGAATAACAAGGCATATGAGTCCCCAATCGGTAATCAGCAACGCTGCGCTGTTGCCAGTAAACAACACTATACGAAACGGAGACAACAGACATAGCAACCAGAGGTTCACAGCAGTAAAGTGAAACCAGCTCTTATCACGTGATTTTCTCCACATGGAGAACATGGTCTGATGTATCTGATTGGTTAAAATTAGATATGTATCGATGCGACTGCATCCTTCATTGACTGGAGTAGAGTTCTTTGCTACCCCGCTTTCACTGAGTAGAAGTCGATTCCTATCTAACTTTAGCCAATCAGAAACATCAGAATATCTCCTCACGAGGAGTAAGTCACGTGAAAAGAGTTCGTTTTGCTTTATCGTAGTTGCGATTGTCAATTTAATTTTAAAATCGGATTGTACGTGATAGAGGGGGAAAACAAAAGAGAAAAAAAAAACGTATTTTCTGTGGATCCCTAAAGAACAAACTAAGGAAGGGATTTGTGGCTCGTGCTGAGTGTAGTACCATGGTGAACTTCGACTTTGGACTAAATGAGGGAAAATGTTCGAAAACATATGAATTGGAGATATGAAGTATACTAGTCGCCGTTTATTTAATCATTTATTTATATATATTGCAGAGGCCTGGGAGCCAAGCAGGCTGAGCTACCAAGGTTAATAAGGGAAACATAATTTATATAACTCGATTAAGGAATATGTATGAATTGTATATAAAATATTGTAAATACCAAGTTATAAAAATAAATCAATTTAAATTCAAATTTAAATTTAAATATTGAAGAGATTTTTAAATTTACATTTTTACAACCCATGAATCAAGTATATTAGGAAGCAGAGTTAATGTATCAAGAATGCAGGTAAACTCTTAGCAACAAACGGCAAGAAAGATACTTAGGCTAAAACCTGCCTTTCAGGACCAAAACATGCGCATCTGTCAAAAGTGTTGCATCAACGGGGCTGGTTTGTCATGCATTGGCATTCAATTAGGAAAAGGGAATGAAAGGGAGCATGGAGGAGTACATGTCAACAGGGCAAGGTTATAAGAAAAGGAGTTTATTACACATTTGGAGTTAGTTATCTGAAATGCTTAAGGAGAAATTTTGTTTCTATGCTCCGATCCCGAACGTTATTTAGAGTATTGTATATTTATAGCAGTTTTCGAAGTTTAAGAAATGCATCAGTTAGACAAAGGGCAGACAACCAGGGTTCTATGAAAATAGCGCGGCAGAAATAAAATTTCCGGCGCGATGTTCAATGACCGCGACATGATTGATGACTTCTGTCACCCGAAACGCTACACGCATGCTCTCTGCCTTGACTAATGCACCAATGTAATTACTCTAAGTGTGAGCACCACATCCAAAACAAGAAACACAGAGATTGAGGAAACGGTCGGGAGGCGAAATTCCTTTCAAATGTTTCAGCATGACGACGTTACACAGAATGGCATCTAGAACATTTGGGCTTCATATATTACATTTGCCAACCAACGCATTCAACAAGGGGCAAAGCCGGATGCCTATTCTCTGGCTGACTTGTGATATACAACAAAGGTTACTTCCTCGAACTGGGACTATCACTGAAAATACATGTTTAGTATTCTGCATATGGCGTTTTCTTAATGAAATCTTATTCGAAAACGTAAACTTTTTCCTAACCGCTAACAGTTTTCAGAAATCCCTGTCTCCAACAGATTTTTTTAAACTAGCTATTCTATTTTTCTTTCTATGTATTATATTTTTCTCCTTTTGTAGATAGCAAAAATACATGTAATAATTTATTTCATAAGTACATATAACAAACAGTAAATATACAAAATGAAAGTTAACGCACTAAAGAAGTATGGATGGGACAAAATGTGTATGCAATAAGCCGACGAGACACCTGCAGAAACTGCTGAAATAGCTCCATTAAATCAGTAATTCCCAAATTGCAGAAGCCATGAGCTATTTATAGAGAGATATGTAAATATTTACTTAAAACAGACAATATCGAGGTTATTATCAGCGTTATTATTACCATGGTTATAAGCAGTAGTATGTCAATAAACTAAGATTATATATATATATATATATATTTCTCTAACTACCGCATAACCTGGAAGTATGCGTATGGCAATAAAAGCATGCTTCAAAACAGAAATGATCAAAAAACGATACGTATTGGGAACTTACAACCAAAGAGTGATTTTTCGAGTCAAATCTTTATGTGGTCAGAGAAGTTAAAGTAAAATAAAATAACAGTAAAAAAGCTTTAAATGTTGCACTCATAGGCTTTCTCCAGTTAACTACTCTTGTATAAACAATATTTATTTCGTGTTGAACCAGACAGATCTTTGTAGAAATTGAAGTTAATACATATTTCCTAGTAGATACAATGGAAACAGGGGGATGTAATAGGCTTAAGCGATTGTCAAATCTTTTAAGAGTACAGCTGGATGCTATGTTATGTCTTTGAAATTGTGTTATGTTAGATGAACCAGCTGAACAGGTGGGGGAAAGGAAAATATGAACTTCTAATTTAAGAAATGTGTAAGCATTGGAAAATTAAAATCAATTTCAAGGAATATCTAGGAGATGATTAACTCCACAAAAGAATTATTTAACACAAATTGTGTGCTTAAGCAAGGTCTAGAGTTTTTGTAAATCTCTTACATTTTAAGAGAAGATAATACAAAAGTCAAGAGGGCTTCAGAGCTACTACCAGAAACTTCAAGATATGCATTCCATTTGTAATTAAAATATCTTAAACATATGATGAAATGAATGAAAATCATCACAACTATTATTGAATTAAATTCCTTCTTACATTTTCTTACATTAAAAGAGTAGTTTGGGGTGGAGGACATTTTTTAAATTCTTGTGCCAGATCCTTGGAGCTAATTCAATTTCAATTCCAGCATTGTTATGTAACTAACTTTATTATTTTGAGTTGTGCTGTTCACAACATACACCTTTTAAATGCTAATTTTTTATTCAAGAAACCTGCATTTCTTGTGGAATCTTGGTACCCAATTTTTGGATGGAATATAGTGTTTCACTTAGTTATCATTTGAGAAGTAGCAGAAAAAGTAAAAATATGTAATACACTTACAAGGGTAATATACGTACAATAGCTTAGCTCACCATGCAGATGCTAATAGGGAACATTTTGGGGGCTGTTTAACAGTACGTATATATGAAAATATTCCGTGGGTCTGTTTTAACTACATTTACAGACTTTAAGGATGATAATTTATTTCTGGTCATTGCTCACGATATGTAATTTCATCTTTGTTTTGAACAGCGGCCCATTCCTAGCATATAAGCTTTCTGGGTGTAGAGTTGCCAAGATCAACTTACAAGAAAATACAAGAAAACCTGCCATGTAAGCCGGTCCACCCTCCACAACGGTAGATGACACTAGATTTAAAAGCCTGAGAATTTTCACAAAGATGTTCCAAGATGTGTATTTTTTCTTTCATTTGTTAAGGCAGAGGATATTTAAAGTGCTGCAGGAAATGTTCTTTAACTAACCTGAATCCAAATGGTTATGCAGTGAAATATATCTATTCCTATACGTGTAATAAAAAATAAATGCCGACTGGCGCGACAGCCCCTAGAGGACCAAGGCCTACCAACCCGATTGCCGGCCTCACGCCCAGTTCCTAATCGTGTAGTGAAAAATAATTAGGCAGGTAACCTCGAAAGAGAAAAACGACTGGTACTATAAAGTAGGAGAAGAGAGAATAAACAAAGAAAATAATGAATTAAAACACTTGAATACATAAAATAAAACTATTTGTGGTATATATAAAACAAAGCGAACGTTAAAAAGTGCATAGCAAACAAATAAATTGTGAAAGAGTGGGCAGAGAAACTAAACAAAAACCAGTGTTGCCATGAAACAGAAGAGACCAGCAGGTGGTGGTAGTCTGAGCCATCCGCTGTAAACTGCATAGGGAGTAAGCTGAAATTAACGATATTACAACATTAATATTATAAAGAGGATAGTTAACGCATAGTGCACAATTCCACAGCATTGATGCAGTTCGTACAGCGTGATCGCGTCACCAGCGATTAAGATATTTCTCAGATATTATTTTACATAATGGATTTAAAATTTCACATGATTTGCTGCCCTTCAACCAAGAGATAAGTAAGCAATCTGCGAATAAAATACTCCTAGCTTCACTTATTTACCCTACAAGGTACTTTTGGTGCGCAGTTGAATGGCTGGAATGGTTTCCAGATCGGGTGCTTTCACTTACTGTATCTTCCTCTAAAGCTTAAACGTTTGGAGAACACAAGAGAATTTAAATAGAAGGACTCAGAAAATCTGTGCTCAAATAGAGAAATAATAACTTTTAGGTAAAATGGAAGGAAGAAACTGAATTGGACAGCAGTCCTGCTTGTGCATCCTTGTTGACTTCCAGGCGTTTTTTTCCCCCTTGATTTATTGATGACAACTTTTCTGTTCATAGCTTGTACAATATAGTTTTGCCAAATTACCTATAACATATTAAATAAAATTTACATGTAAGTGGGGTGTTACCCACCGATAATCCCAACAGTGTTTAAGGTTATGATATTAGGTCTATGTATCATTTTCTTTTCGATCTTCTATTGTCTCGATTTTGTGTAGGAATTTTTGGTATGTGTTCTAACAAAGGATTAGTAAGTTGTAGACATGAGTTGTATAGTCTTATAGCTCTCTCGGAGAACTGCAGATACCTCCGGAACATTTACGTCACAATGGAGAGTGGTGTTACGAATGTACCATGATAAATCAGTTATGGTTCGTAAATATCTGTTTTATAGTGTTTTAATTCCTTTTATATTTGTTGATGAAGCAGATCTCCGTACTGCAGAAGCATACTGTGATAAAGGTCGAATGAGAGAAGTGCATAGCAACAGCTTGTACTGCAGATCTCTTTAGCTAGCTCTCTGACTTTCTTGTGATAACTGTCTTCAGCAGGCGAATAAATTGTCTTATTTTTTGTACTATATTAGTGTTGTGGTCGTTCCAGGTGCGTCTGTTGTCTAAAATTAGGCCAAGCTGTCTGATAGTTTGAGATGTGATTATTACTATGTCGTTTAATATAACAGGATGATGGTCGGATAAGTTTCTTTAGTATGCGAATTTGATTAATTTTGATTTTGAAGGACGCACAACAGCTCTCCATCGTTTGCACCAGACTTCTATGTCTTCACAGAAAGTATTAAGTTTTCTGGCTGCTGATTCACGGGTCCTTTGCTCAGATTGCAATATCGTTGACATAATGTTCAATATTAGTAAGGGTTTCATGTGCAGGAACGTCAGAAGTATGTATCTATGATATACTTATAGCAGCGGTCCAAGAACACTTTCATGAGGGGCACTAGATTCCATTACATGTGATTCTGACTGTGCATATTCACATTTCACAGAATAGGAACGATTACAGAAGTATGATTTCATTATTTTGTAGTAAGTGTCTGAAATGCTATTTATAATTTTGTATAAGAGATCGTCATGGCAGATTTTATCAAAAGCCTTCTATGTGTCCAAGAAAATCCCTAAGCAGACTGATTGTTCTTCATAGGTATCAAGTATAGCATATGTGATTCGAAATAGATGTTGTGGGAAGGAGTGATGTGACCTAAATCCAAACAGGAAATCTTTAACATCCTTTATTAGGTGAGGCAGAAACAGACGTTCAAAACTTTTGAAAAAGATAGAAAGAATACTTAATGGCCTATCATTTGTTGGACCCTTTATGTCTTTGTTTAGCTTGGGCATCATTAGTATGATGGCATGCTTCCATTGTTGCGGGAAATATATTAAACAAAGAATCGCATTGTAAATATAAGTCAACTGAAGTAATGTGTTATTTGGCAAATGTTCTAGTACAGGTTGCACTATTAAATCATAGCCAGAAGATTTCATCTCAAGAAACCTTTTTATTGCATTTCTTATCTGTGCAGGTGTGAAGAAAGTCCTGATATGTGACAGTTGTAGAGGCTGAGAGATACTATCTTCTACTTAGCAGGAAAATTCATTAACGTCTTCCTGAGAGAGCAATGAGAAGCATTCTTATATTATTGTGTACAGAAAGAGTGTTTATGGCCGCATCTGGGTATCTTGGAAAGACCTTAGAAGAGCATTGTCAAGTTGCAAAGTTTTAGACATGTACCGTAAGAAAGCTGTGTTTCAGAAGCCCGCTGGAGCGTGTGAACATAAACACCAACAATCTTCCCTAGTCTCTACGACTCTTACGACGTACTTATATTCATAGAAAAGAAGGAATTAATAAATTATGGAAAAAATCGTTAGGCTGGCGTGATAAGTGTAAAAATATATTGAATATCGATATATTTCAACAAATGTATCAGTTTCGAATTTGTGATCGCTGCCAACTCTTGCTTGGAGGCAAAATACGATGTGTTTCACATTATTTGTGTTGAATATGATAGCACACGATGGAGCTGATTTTCGAATTCGGTTTTCATGTGCCCCGTTGTCTGAAGTGTATTTTCTCTGAAAGATGGATAGGACGAAGCGAGCCCGTAACATGGTTTCGTGAGATCTTACATGCAAGACTCCTTGAATCGAAGCTACAGGCTTTGTATTGCCAGCTATAAGGATATTTTCAGGCACGTGAACAAATTTAAGACTAAAAATAATTATTTACAGGATAGGATAGATTCGGCACTGCAACCAGTCTTGATCTATTATGCCATGCACCTGGTGAGGCAACCCCGGGAGAAAGGATGAGGTAAGAGGAGACAGAGGATGGCCGATAAAAGCAGTTATGGCAGTGTAGAGGGCAGAGTCTCAATATTGACCAGTTGGAAACTCCCCGGTAGGCCATTAAAGCTGGCATCCCACCCACCGTCGTTCTGAAACGGCCCACTAGGCCAACCCAGAGATCGTCCTACCAGAGGGTAAAGTGTTTACCAGGAGCATATCATCCTGCAGTACACCGCCGAGACACCCGCCGACACTTCTACCCTGAAAGAGATCTCCAGATCAGAGATGATGCGAAATGATAATGGAGATGAAATGGAGGGACAAGAGATTCGGAGGATGTAATTAACCTACTCAACATTCGGCTGGCGACCTGGGAACACCCCCGACAAAACCCATGAGATAGGTAGGCCGGCCACGGGAATCGACCCCGGAGGAAACCGGCTCGGTTTACAGTGTACTTTTCGGCATACGTTCACAGGACCATTGAGTTCCTTCTGTATCAGCAATCATACTTGAAGTTGTTCACATTTTTTCTTAACTCCCTGTGTAACACAGTGTGGCCGATTAGAACTTTTATGGCATTCGAAACTAAATTGAGACTAGAAAATACTCATTGTAACTAAACTGCAGTACACGCGTGTCATATGGGCACATATGTTCAATTTATTAACTTTACGTGCTAATATCTTCTATTTTCTTATTTTATACCAGCAAAACCTGTAATCGAGATTTTAGTGGAATTACGTTTTAGGGCCCCTGAATTAAAAAACAAAGTACGTTTAGAAAACGTATCTCGCGCGTGCGTGTGTGAACAGCGTAACCCAAAAATAAAGGGTCATATAGGAAAATAACAAACTTGGTATTGAAATTAATATCTTTCAAAGATGAGAAGTTTTTCAAGAAATTTCCCAACCCAATTATTCTACATCTAATATTTTTCAAGCCTTTTTATTTTCTCAAAAAAGGTTTAAAATGGCATCTCGTGTTGAAGATATATTAACATGGAAAATAAAATGATATATCTTGAATTTTCTGCGTATTGCCTGTGAAGTCCTCTTCATTCAGAAGGAAATTTGCATAATATATGTGTATGTGTTAAGTGATCAATGATAATGTACTACAACAAACATGTCATTTCTTTAAAGTACACATTACATTTTAGACAACAATTTTTGTGGTTTGAACTATCACTGAGATATCTATTATTAACGTTTCAAATTTTTCAATATGAAGTTGCAATTTATTAGTCTTATTAACCTTTACACATAAGACATCTTCAGCTCATGGCTCACGCTGTAGTATGCACAACAATGTCCACAATACATTGTAGTATGCTCACCTCTGTGCTGTAGCATAGCGTGTTTGCCTCGCATTGAAGAAAGAGGTCCCGTCATTATTCAGATCTGAATAAAAAGGATTTATATGTATCAGAGCTTTTCCTGGGATTTCCTCTATCCTGAAAATATGATTATTAGGTAACTCTAAGCTCTAAGTCCATTTGAGTGTCACTTCCACCATTTCATACAACGTCAGATATGACCTACCTGGTGACAAAGAGTTAAACGATAAATAAAATTATCATCGTGGATAATGTTTTGCATAATTATTTAAATTCCCCAACAAAGCACAACAGTCATGGCTGGATTGATATCATAAAGAACTGCTCACGACGTTGCAAGTTTAAAAAAACTGGACTAAGTTCTTTCGAGTCAAGTGTACGATAGTCGCAGTCTACGTCAGTCGTAAGTCAAGTGGGTTAGGACTGCGCCAGTAGGAAAGTTTTTACCTGGAGTGACATCGCACAAGTCTTGTTCAGCCCTAACGAGTTCTTGAGGTAGTAAAAACTTTAGCAAGTCTTAATGTCCTGACTCTGGCAGCGTTCCCTCCATCCCTGACGTCACGGAACACTCCTCCCTTAGCGACAAGGCAGTGGAGGAATTCATTTTTATTAGATACGGGGAGCACAGAGATGATGCTACAGACCAACGCCCCAAGGGTTAATTTTAACCCCCGTACTACCCCTCTGTCTTGCATTAATCGATTGCTACTTGGGTGTGGACCCACTCTGCTTCATGCACTACATTTACTTTCGGAAATGGGGGGCAGAGAGGGTGGTTGTGTAGCTCATTTTATACCCCTCTGTGTCATTCATTCTACAAACAAAAGAGTTTGACAATCCAATTGAGTGGATGTCCACAACAGAAACCGCAAACCCACATTAGATATCGATCTAGGAGGATACCCTGTTAATTTTCTGGTATACCAGCTTTTTAAGTTTTTCCCCTAACAAGAATTCCCTTCAGATCGATATTTTTAATCTTAGTGGAACATTTTGTATGAAACTCGACTGAAAGTAATCAGACACATATCTCAATATTCTCTTTTGTGGCAGTTATTGCTTTACTAGTTTATAACGTATATTATCTTGTTAGGCCCCAATTCTCGATAACGGTAATGTGGTCATGGCCTACGGTGCAGATTGAGTGTTTGTGAAGAAACATACACACAAATGGACAGGGATGACAGAGAACGGTAGACAGATAAAAAATGTACATTGAAAAAAAAAAAACTAATCACCATAGGAAAGAATTGCCGAGAAATCGCTACGCTAGCAACAGCATTAAGGTATCTTCTGAAGAGATCAGTGATGATGCGGTATGTAGGTAAGTTCTTTTATTGGAAGGATTTTAGAATAAACGTAGAGATTTCCACTGTTGCTAAACTGGAAAGAGGGAAACGATAGACTAATTGCATATGAATATTGCTCAAAAACACTTACTGTCATCTTGGGGGCTGGAAGAAATTACTTGAGGGCGAGGAAAGAAATCTTAAATGTTTAAAGAAGGATTAAGAACTATCTGATGGTGAAGTCTGATGAGGTACTGTACCTCAGATTTCACGTTCGTTCCCCACTGCAAGTTTGAAGACAGTGGACCTCAGGGCTTCCAGAAGGTTTTGAGCATTTTTTATATTTAGTCTTCCCTTCTAAAAATTGCATATAAAGTATTCATATGGGTGGTTTTAACGAGATTTTGTAGAGAAGTCTAATGACAAAACTAAAGAAGTGTTTGAAAAATAAGTGATTAGTGTTGTATGTTGCTCTCGCTTTCCAGATCTAACAGATTGTCTGGATAGTAGACTGGAGGTAAAGTAAATGTACTTAACACTGAGGTGTCCCCGAAACTGCAGTGGAGCATGCAAGCAGACCAATGTTCGAACGCTACCCCTGGGACTGAAATGACGTGTACAGCATGACCCGGGTTATCAACAATTCCAGGCTGAACCCGTCTGACGCCGCTCAAGTCCTCCTACAAACCCCAAACCTCCGGGGGTCCTCTAAAGTGGGGCCTCCATTATTAACTGGAGGATGAATCCGTGAGCAGCTGAACCAACACCTTGGAGAAACATCCACAATGTGCACCTTCACCATCCAGTCACAACACCCCGAACATCGTCTTCGGGTCCTTCAACATTGTAACAGATGATAATGGAAATGATTAACAAGAAGGTCGTGGTTCAAGGGGAGTAACACCAGCCTATGCCCTATATATAGTGCAAAGTGGCAGAGAAAGTAAAAAGGGAAACTCTTAGAGCTCTTTATGTAAACGCATCTTAGTTTGCTGACAGCTTTAACCAAAACTGAAAATGTATGACACCTTTTCTTCCAATTCACGTACGTCTTTCCGGTCCGTAAATGCTACATTTTCTACCGTGCTGACGATGTTCGGACAGTCCGTCGTTGAAGTCTTTCTGGTTTTACTCGGTCGGTAGGCATGTGTGTGTGTGTGTGTGTGTGTGTGTGTGTGTGTGTGTGTGTGTGTAGTGTTTATCGCCCGCTTTTACTACACACGCCACCGCAGGCGGTGATACTGATGATAAATGAGATGAAGATGGAGCACCGGTGGAATTAGATGGTGGGGAAAACAGAAGATCCCGGAGAAAACCTGCCCCAGCGTCATGTTGTCCACCACAAATCTCACTTTGCTGTTGCTTTGGGTCGAACCCGGGCCACCTTGGGGAAAGCCAAGCGGTTCAATCACTGAGCCACGGCGCGGCCGTGTCGGTAGGCGAATGCTGTGCTAATCTACCATATTTCTTTCCCACAATTTCCCTTTCAGTCCGCATCGTTGTAATGTTACAGCTGTGATTCTAGCTTTCGTGGCGTACGGTGGTGCCGGACAGATGGAGTAGATGCTTGTTGCTTGTTCAGAGGAAGGAGTATTTTCTATGTATACTAGAGGGCTGCTTGCTTGACGGGTCGTTGATCGCTTTCTTTAGGTAGCTCCAGCTTCTAGCCTGGTACTTTAAGGGACTTTGTAACCTGTCTTTCTGCTGTCTACAGCTTCTGTTGTACCTTGCTAATGGCGGGTGGCTCCAATAGATCTTACATAAGTCCTAGTGCGCGAGGTGTCCCCTCTCCGTTTCATATCTATAAATTATAAATATCTGATAGTGCGACTGGATTAGACCAATGATTTTAAACAAATTATTTGAAGTCTTATTTAGTCGTTATCCTGATTACTCTAACTGTAATCACATTTATTATTTATTAAGCATATTATATGAATTACTCAACTAAATCTTTAAAAGAAGGTTTTTAATCCGAAATAAAGAAACTAAAGATGGTAAGATCTCTTAAACAATTCCAAGAAACTATGTTTTAATACACAGGTGAACAAAATATTAGCCCAATTCTTTATATTAACATGTCTATTTAGTATATTAAATACATTTAAATTTTATACAGAAAAGTGTTGCATGAAGTACAGGTTTCCGCTGCTTCCTTCCGTTTGTTTACATTCCGTCGATTTTAGAACAAAAGAAGATAAACCCAATCAGTTTATTTTATACGTCCTTTATCTAAACTTTAAATAATTAGAAAATAGATAGTCTGATATAGATAGAAAGATTTAAAACATGGCTAATGAAGCCTTCTTCATTTTCATTTAGTATGGTATAATTTTACATAACTGGCAAACCCGAGTTTTAGATAAAATATTTTGCTGGAAAATGTATATGAAGCTCATTCAAATAATAGATACAATTTATATTAGATATGATTTCTGTAAAAAGTTTAAAGACTAAGGGGCAGAAAACTTGCACACTGCGACCTTCACACAGATTTATTGCGGCTAACATCCGCAAGAGGAAGAAAGTCACACAGACCCGGAGAATTCTTCCTTCCAGAGCTAGGACAACTGTGCAGCCACCAACTATCCAGGTCCGGTGTCAACAAGCAACCACACAACGCCTGGAACAGCATTTCCAACGTGCAAGCACAAACCCCTGTCCTGTACCACCATACACCACGGTTCTGAAAGATGAAATGGAAATGGAATGAAGGGAATTTATGGAAACGAAAGCAAGCTGGATGGCCCAGACTGTTTCGGGAGGTCCGGTCCGACCAACCTGACCCATGGTTCCTTTTCGGGTTTTTTCCCGGGTCGCTAGGCGAATGTTGGTTAGGTTAATGACATCCCCCGAATTTCCATTTCATCTCCATTATCATTTCACATCATCTCTCATCTGGTGGTCTCTTTCAGGGTAGAAGTGTGGGTGAGTCTCTCGGCGCTGCATGGCAGGATGATACGCTCCTGGCAAACGCTTCCTCCTTCGGTAGGACGGTTTCCTGTTTCCGGACCGACCTGTTGGGCCGTTCCAGAACCACGGCGGGTGGTATGTCAGTTGTACTAGCCTGACGTGGAAGTTTCCAGCTGGTAAATATGGGAACCTGCCCTCTGCATTGTTGGGGCTCTCTGGATCAGTCGCCCTCTGTCTCCTCTGTCCTCATCCTTTCTCCCGGGAATGCCCCACTTGGGGCCATAGGTACAATAGATCAAGCCTGGTCGCAGTGCTGACTCCCCTCCGTAGTAATCTTAATCCTGAAGGAAACGAAATCGTGACATGAAAGTAAAACTCCATTATTTACGTAAGGGACAAGGGGAAACCACAAAAAAACCAAGTCGATGAGGATTCTAAATGCGAGTTGCACACATTGTCGTAGCGCTTCCTCGCTCGCTAACACATTTTGTAACATTATATTTTTCCGAAATATTTGCTATCATAACTTTTCACTTTTCTCAGATTGAAAGTTTATGAGGAATCACTGCAATATCTTCGAAAATATGAATTATTTTTACTTTATCACATACAAAGAGAATAAGTATTGTGTTCCACTTAAAAATTTGATATCGAGACCTCAAGAAAATCCATGCTTTGAGATCCTCTGAATAAAAAATGATAAAGCATATTTAGAAAAATGTCCCTGTTTATAGATATAAGCAGCATGCATCAAAAGGTAAATGGCAGTTACATGCCAAATTTGGTATTTAAGTTCAGGATCCTCCAAACTCGTGAAAATCCCCTTGCCACCAGCTACCGTTTATATGGGACATATTTCAATGTTGTTTAACTTTCTTAAAAAAAGTGACTCATCGATTTTGATTAAAAATACCATTAGTTTAATGATATTTTAAATTTTCTGGAAATAGCCTGTGATGCTTTTTTCATTCGAAAGGAATATTACTCGTATATAAGTACGTGTAACTGGCAAACCATAAACATACTTCGGCAAGCATACTACTGACAACATATTACAGAAAAGCATAAAACTTCTTAAAACAGACAATTTACTTCAAATTACATTTTGTGACATCAGGCTCACAGAAAGGCTTACAGAAAAGCATAGAACTTCTTAAAACAGACAATTTACTTCAAATTACGTTTTGTGACATCAGACTCTTTCCAAGATATCCACTGTTATTGGTGTTAATTTGTCAGTACTTTATGCTTTTTTCAAAGGCTCTGGTTATTCAATTGTTCAGGTAGAAAGGAATTTTAAAGCCAATATATGGAGTTCCGCTTTTAAACATCTCACTGTTAATTCCATTTACGTTCTCCCCTTGTATCTGCCTAAAATGAGACATGTAATGAAATTATTTCTGCTAAAGTTTGTATCGATTGTCATGAAGTAGATGGAAAATCTTTTTGTGTGTGCACTCACTCTTGTAGAAACTATTCTTAAAAACGCTTATTCTCCTACCTACTTTATGTTAATCGAGATAAACGTTTGTAGAAATGCTTTTATTATACCGAGTGAGTCAGCTGTCCCTATTTATTCTTATATATGCAACCCGTAGTTTATATTCTAATGTGATAACTTTGATCCTTTTAGCACAAAAGCCGTTATTGCACATCTGCCCTTCTATTCGGTAATGTACGCACCCAACATTAATGCTTCTAGCTCTGAATGAGGACCAGGAAACTGCGAAAAGCTTAAATAAACGTCGTCTTTTCACGCATTAAATACTGGCAAAGTGATAAACGAATGCTTTCCCAAAGAGCGACATGGAACACGTGGTAGTTGTTCGAGTGGGTTATTGCTGTACTGGTTTTGCAAAGTGATGATGATATGGTGATGTGACGACGTCACATTTTATGTCTCTTTTCCTTTCTCCGAGTCTTTATTGAATTTATTTTTTGTGACCATTAGTTTTCTTGTGAGCCAAAGACACAAGAATATGCTTAGCTTTGTGACTCTTTATATCTCTATCGTATCTGGTGTTGAAAACCACGTTACGCAGTTCGCCTTCATTTTTAGAAGCATGTCGACGACATTAAATGTATTAGCTTTTGACTTGTGCTTAAATCTTATGTTACACTTTTACAATTGACAAAGAAGTTGTGAACGTGTTGAGTTCTCGGTTAAACAGAAAAATAAGTTGTCAAAGAGTGTGGATTTCATCAACTGAGTAAATGTTCAAAATGACGACCCCCGACAATATTTCAAAGTTTTCAAATACTAAATATCTAGATAATGGAGCGTTCATTCACGCCAAGCATTGATGCAGACTCAAACAGGCAAGCCACTTTGTATTTGTGAAGTATTTGAAACTTCGTTGAATGGGTCAAGGGCATTAACCACCATAATGAAATATCTACTCCGAACTATAAACTTATATGTATCTGCCAGTGGAAAACATGGCAATTATTGTATTTTATAAACACATATAAAGTTATAAACATGTTATTTGTATCATAGTATCACATTATAGGCCACAAGTTGTAAAATAAAGGGTAATACAATTTCGGAACTGAACAGGAAGGAAGGATTTGAATCCAACTTGCAGTGGTAGAGGGGTGGGAAGTAACTGCATAATACCATTTAGCCAACGCTATCTGGGAACAGAGGTTTCTACAAGAATCAGTAACCGCAGACCTCAGAAGCCAACTCGGATCTTCACACGCTTTTTATAGCTTCATACAGTGTTTTGAGCTCGTTTTGGCAGTTTTAACGCAAATAAAAAAACTGCATCCGTCATTATAATTACTGTATGAGCTAAAAGCTATCGTGATTTGTGACAGAAGCAAAAATAATGTCCTACCTAATGCTTAGTATTTTCTGACATGGTTGTACAACGAAAACACGTGTTGACCGAAGATTTAAATCTAATTGGTCCCACTGTGTAGATCTGACATTTTGTGTTTCAATGTTACTGTCTACTGATGCATGTGATATGCTCTTCCTTCAGGGACGTGTTTAAAGGTGTGTGTGTGAATGTACGCTAATGAATAAAAGTTTGAAAACTCGTTTAAAATTGTTACTGCAGCTCTCTGTGTCTGGGTATGATGTTTCTGGAATCGACACACACACAGTGATTGATTTCTGTCCCATACAACACTTATGCACTGAGTTATCTATTCCTCCTCTATAAGCTGTTCTGCAAATCATCCATTAGAAGACATTAAAGAAAGGCGTTAAGTCACATGTGTCGCTTAGCACGTTGCATAGTTTCAAAAATAAATAGGGGCAGATGACTCACCTGGTATATTTGCTTGTAAGTTCAAGAGGAATAAGAGAATACAATAAGCTTAACAGTCAAAGTTTTAAGAGCTGGTTGTTATGTGATGGCTTGACATTCCATTCTCTTTGCATGACCAGGAAATAAAGAACGAATAGGAAATACGTCGGAAATAGCTTAAAGAAAGCTGTTTTAGATAAATTGTGTGCTTTTATGAGATCTACACTTTTTGTGAACTATGGTTTTGTCAATTCCTTACAATTTACTAGTTATTCAAAAGTCATCCAGAATGAAGAGGACTTCAGAGGATATTCCCCTAACATTTAAGATATGCCTATATTTCATTTGTCTAAAACTATCCTAAATAGATGGTGTTTTAATCAAAATCGTTAGCACAATTTCTAGAAAAGGAAAATTCCCTCGGAATGTCTCTGTAAATACGCATGAATTTTCCTCCACTAATCAATAGCCTACGTCTAATCACCGTATATCTGTCTCTCTTTCTCCCCTCACATATAATTGTTCTAGTTTGAGAGAGATTATAATGCAGTCACCATTTGTCAGGAGTGTTGACAGAGGAACTCTGTCCATTTCGGTCCATGTCACTGTTAGACCATTAATAGTAAGCTCTTTGTGCGTCCCGATGACTAAACGGGAACATTACGGAGCTCATTGCGTATGCTTGGTTGCGAACCCCGGAGCGGTGTATGGGACGACCGCGAGTTTCCCCCGCCCTCACACCACACACCGTGGACTTGCGCCTGCCTGCCAGTAGCTCGCCGTACGTTGTCTGCGTCGGTCGTACAGCGTGGTGGTCATACGTAAACATCACGGCGTGCAAGCATGGCCTTCTGAAGTCTCGTGTGTTGTGTTTCGTTCTGTGTCCGTGTAATTAAACGGAGTTTACATACGTCAGCAAGTAAGTGCATTTTGTGTTTCTTTATCTCATAGGTTAATGCAGGCCTTCCAGCAGCGTGAATGGCTCGGATTCTGATTAGGTACTTGTCATGTTTTAAATACAGTGTAACGTATTCATAAATCTCGATCATGCAAGTGTATTAGCAATTTTTTTTTCTTTTATGTCATTTTTTCAATTTTACTCATTATTTTGCCGTTTCCTGTCCAGTTATTTTCTTGCACTTAATTGATTATATGAAGATATTATTGACGTTTTATGTAAGATAACATTTCAAACATCAAAAGTCACATTATTCAACTGAGAAATAAATGTAACTTTGTGATTGTCTATTCGAATTCTTGGGGAAAAGTCATGTTTAATGGTAGTTAGGAAGGAGTTGATTGTGGGTGAAGGGACGTTTTTTGTTAGGAAATTAGGTATTATTCATTACATTATGAATGCACATTCCACAGTTTGCTACAAATGAGACAGGTCAATTTTCCCTTGTCCCTATTTTTTTTTTTTTTTTTTTTTTTTTTTTTGCTTCCAGTTATCTTCATTTGTTGTATTTTTATAATCCGAGAACTCAAAAGAGTTAATTCTATAGTTTTATAAGACCTATTTCAAAACAGTTTTCTTAATCGTCTTTTTAGATTATTCGTTCAAGAAAATGGAAGCAGTGTATGTATTTTGAGTTAATTTTCTAAATTATCTTATCATTATTCTTAAAGATTAGACCCTCGTTTAACCGAATATTATGGAACTGAAAAATGCCTGTATCGGTTTATACGATTGTTGAGTTCACTTTTTGTCTTATTATGGATGCCAACGAATGAGGGTGCTCTGTTTTCATTACCTCTAAGAAAAAATAACAACTCTGTGGAAGTACCTACTTTTGCTGTGAACGTTTGTGTTAGAACCACTTTATGTTCGGCTGATGTCACGCGCCTGCTATTGTCGCCAAATTAATAGCTTGCCAGTCTTTTGTCTTGAACCTATAATGGAATGAGTCGATTTCGGGATCTCAAGGTGTTCTGAATTTATGTTTTCAGTCTTCTTTCCTCATATGTGGAATTTATTGAATTTGGTTCAACTTAAAGTATTATGAGCCCATTTTTGAGTCGGTGGCAAATTGCGAGTATTAGAGCGGAGAAAAAAAAAACTTTCCATGCTGATAAACGGACACAGAGGTTTCGGAATTTTTGCACAACTGAAGTGACACGTAGCTAAGTAGCAAATGCAAACGGAAGACACTGCATATTCAGTTTAGACCAAGAATAAGGTATTTTATTTTGTAGTATACCAATTACCCGAATTCGGTTTTAGAAGTAATTTTTTCGGTGTAATTAGGCAGGGACCAAACTGGCTATGGGTTAACCCAGCTTTCGATTTATCCGATTTCGAATTAACGAGGCTGTGCTGTACCTATTATCTACTTGTGTAGCAGTTATATGTATTTATAAAGTAATAAATAACATTCTGCACACTATTTTGGTTAAATTAAAACACTTCTGTTTAGGCCACGTCATTACGTTAAACATTTCGGAATTATCTAATATCTAATTTGTTAAAAATATATTTAGCTCACCAAATTGGAGCTCTGGCTATAACAGATATTTACCCAGCTGCTCTTCATTTACTGGAACAACAAGAACAACCTCTGTATTTATGGGCTGCCATTAAGACAGAGTATACTTGACAAATTATAAATGAATTGTTTACAGTACCATTTAAACATAGAAACATCATGATGACAGTTCAATTTTTCTCTTAATACCGTATTTTATCGCATAAACCCCCGCCTCCTCGCATATTTCCCTGCCCTGTGATTTTTTGTCACTAAAAATTATTTACCTATTAAACATCCTATAATTTCCTCTTCTGGTTTGTTCTTATAGTAGCGGCCTTCAAATGACTTGATAATGGACAACAATCGTCGCAGTGGTGCTTGTCACGGACAACAATGGCCGCAGTGCTTGCCACAAAAATACTCATATTGCCATTGTCACAACGTATCGTAAAACGGAAATGTGAAGTTGGAGACGTGTTTCCAAGTCAGTTACAAGTCGTTATAATGTCGAAATACTCCAACTACACGGAACATTTAAATTAAATGTATTTGTTATGCTGATGTAGACGGGATGAAAGCTGTAGGAAGACATTTCTCCGTTGATCCTAATTCAATACGGTATTGGCGGAGACAAAAAGATAAACTCCAGGCTGCAAAGAAGCTCCAAATATTTCCGTGGGCCTACAACAGGAAAATATCCTGAAATTGATAATATGTAATTGTTAAAAACATTTTAAAAAACTGGAATTTTTTGTGCCATTGATGGTTCTGAGGATGACATGTTGTGGAATAGTGAAAATGATGTGTTTTCTGAACCAGATATAAATGAAAATAGTGATGATAGTGACGAAAGTGGGACCGTAGAATAGCCAGGTTAAAGAAACAATGAAACAATACATCAACAGGTCATTTTTGGTCATTTAACCATGAAATAAATCAGAAGTTAAATTATTAAAACAATTAAATGGTCCGATAGATTTAATGGTTTGGGAAAAGATATTTATGTTTAAAAAAAAACTTTGCGTGATGAATTTTGAAATACCGGCAGTCGATTCTGTTTTTAATTTGTATTATTTTCAGATTTTGGTAGTGCTAACAAGAACATATTAACATCTAACGTTCGTGACGATGGCGACAGCTTTGTTGTTTCTGGCTGAGGATGTGTAAAAGTTTTACATGAAATCGCGATCCCGGACAATTTATAAGAAAATCATCATCATTTCTTATAAGTGAAGTTTTAAATTACAAATTGTTATACCTATTTGTATATAAACAATACATTGTAGGCCCAATGAAACCGTGGTATGTATCCAGTTCATTCACAAATTACTGTATACCTATATAACTTTCGCATAATAGTACATGGTTTCCCTTCCTTTCTGAATATTCCTAGAAACACCACTCGCATAATTCCCTCCCCAGTGTTTTCAAGCAGCCGGACCTCGTAGACATGGTCGTTAGAGCGTATGTCTCTAGCGTTCCACCGCGTAGAGGGTCGCGGGTTCGAGTCCCGCCTTGGGCATGGGTGTTTATGTGTTTAGTGTATTTGTGTGAAACTATAGAAAACAGATAGAAAATAAACTGCAACAATAAAAAACGGTTAAATAGGGAAAAGAAAAAAAAGCAAATTTTTCGAGAAAAAGGAGGAGGATTATGTGATAAAATACAGTATGGTAGCCAAAAAGAAAACTAAAATATGTAAAAGGACTGCTGAATGTGATGACAGAACATTATATACAGTAAATAATTCATAGCCATTGAATATAAACCTTAAAAATACTAAATACACTATTACAAAAATGATTTCGGGGAAACGCCATTGTGTCTCTTATTCCATATTTAAGTTATGAATTTTTTTTTAGGTTTAGGGCAGAGCCATAGGCAAAACTTCGATAACAGTAAACTGACAATCTTTTAGGAAATACTCTTATTTTATTTCCATTATACTCTTAAATTCCACTATTCTCCATAAATATTTCAAACTATTTTGTAGCTGACGAGCCATTCATTAAATGATATGTGTATGTCACGCTATTTTGCTTTTGGGTCAGTAGACTCTAAAATTCTGTATAGGCATGCTAAACAGGAGCATCTTATAATTTCTACTTTGTCCATTTGTTACGTAAAACACAGAATATGCATAGTACGTAACAGAATTTCGTAGTTTTCTAATAATATTATTGTAAATATTATCCTACTCTAATCTGCAATATTTAATAGTACGTTTTTCTCTTTCTATTGCGAAAAAATTATAATGTAAAACAATTTTTGTGGTAATTAGCCAGTTTTTCTGATTATTCGTGTTAGTAACCATAAGATGGTTTTGAAATGTATTATTGTTTACCCGTTTGTTATTTCATAACTCAAAAATGGTCTAACAATTGGATATGCAACCTGCCCTAGGTATTTCTTAGATTTTAGGCTATATAACGTGTTAGGCATTTTTCTCAAAGGATTATTCAAAGAAGCATGAATTTGAAATATTTAGATATTTAAAACCTTATGTGATTGAAATATTAAATCGTGTAATATTTTTAGCTGTATGTTATTTAAAATACAAATAAGAAGCATGTATTGAGAAACTCCAATTCAGATACATTGAAAACTGACTTTCATTCATTCAGTCATTCGTTAGTGATTTTTTTCGAGCGACCACAGTAGAATTAATACATACATTATTGAGACAATAATGAAATATAAAACAAATAGTGCAAACAGTTACAGCAATAAACAGAACCACTAAATTCGCACATTATAGTGAAAAATAGTGTTGTAAGTAGAAATACAGATACCTTATAACAATAAACAGGGTTGAACTTAATAATAGTAAAATAAACAAATATGTATTAAAAAACTAATAACATCTAACTAAAACAAGATATAGTTGAATAACTTTTATATAATAGATGACAGTTGTGATGAATCCATTAATATTATAATTTTTCTACATTCTTCAACTGAATTAAAATGTTTTTGTCTTTGTATCTCTTCTTGATGCTCTTTTATCCTTTTTATTGATAAGCAACTATAGGCTATGGATTGAATGGATTAAGAATGACTCAGCTGAAATATAAGTCCTTGGCGGTTAGACTTACTGCACGGCGAGGGAAAACTACGGAAAAAACCCTAACAAACTAGCCTGTCCCTTCTGGAAGGCAAACAGGGGTGGAAAGCAAGCAGCTCAGATCATCACGCTATGGTGCACCTCCCTTTCGCAGACGTGTATAAAATAGTTACAGCTACGAAACATGCTCAAATCATCAAGCTGGCTGTTGAAATTCAAATATTTTGTTTGTATTTACAGAAACGTAGAAATGAAATATCCTTTAAGAGTAACTAAGACAGATATTTTAGTTTTGTAAATTTTATGAGCGAATCGTATTCTTAGAAGTATTGTACACATTTTAACAATATTTATGAATTATAACGACATTACATTGGTGTATTTTTTAATAACCACGTATTTACTTTATACGCAATGCAGAAGCTTTTTACAGATTATAATATCACTATTTGATTATTTTAAACTAACATTAAATATTTTAAGGATAATTCTTTGTCTTTTAAAATGAGTGTTGCGCAAATGTTCAAAATTATAATAACTCAAAGACAGTGACGTTTAAATCAATAAATAGAACAACAAAAACGGTCAGAAGTAGTTGTATAAGTTTGCATTAGTTTTGGAATGAATAGGCATTAATTGCTAGTCCATAGATTTTGTTTAACAACGTTCAAAAGCTGTGCCTTAGGTTTAAACCTCAAAATTCGCACTAGATAATTGTGTCTTTGCCAAAAATCAGATGTAGTGTTTTCCATAGTTCTCGTACCCCTACATCATCATCATCATCATCATCATCATCATCATCATCATCATCATCATCATTATTATTATTAACTTTTATTTTATTGTGAAATTCATAGCTAAATGAAGTATTTACCAGTAGAACTTTATTGTCGAAGACTCCAACGCTCCCAGGATCTTCAGGGTAACCTCATTCCACCAAGTGATGACCGGGACGCATTTCTGAGGTAAAGGTACTCAGAAGGGGCAGTCCCATACTTCCGATGGACTATTCACGACGACCTCGGGGATATTTCATATGAACTAAAGGTGAAGGCTTGGTTAGAGCCAACTTAAAATCAAGAATACATTATGGATGTAGTAAATCGGTATGTGAACCATCGTGCTGCACACAAATATCTCTTCGTCTCCATGTCACTGACACATTGTGGACATCACGGAGCTATGTGTCGAAACATTTCCTCCACATTTTGGGTAATTCTCCGTTTGGGCCTACTTTGTTGTAGGAGGATACCTCCAGGATGAAGGATGGCTTAGTGTTGACATGGACCAAGCAGTTATACAGGTGTGGACATTTGCGGAGTCCCTGCCTGTGTGGCCTGGTGGTTAGTATACCCATTACTATCCAAATTCAGAGATAGTGGGTTTGACTCCGGCTGGAGAATAGGAATACTCCCTTACCTATGATTATCCCCCGTCCTCTTTAGAGCTTGGAAATGTGTGTGTGCGTGTGTCCGTGCGTGCGCTCATGTTTTCTCCATTTGTATATCTTTAAACTGCATAACACCAAAACTCAACGTTGGATAAGTACCTATGTCTAAACAAGCCACAACCAAGGTTTCCAAGAAAATTTTCCCATCTAAACTACTCTTTACACGAAATGAAACGAAATATATCCAATGTTTTCAAATATATAATATAAATATATAATATGTTTTAGATATAAATATCGCAAAAGTAAATATATGTATATGAATAGCTATGAAGTCTTCTTACCGTTTGTAAAGTTGTACGACTAGTACATCATAAGATATAGGCAAAATCTTACTACAGGAATTATGCAAACATTAATTCCACGATAGAGTAACCCGATACTGGGCCAAGGAATACCATCCGACCGTTAGTGCCCCACCTCTATCCACAGCGGGCGTTATAGTGAGGTGCAGTACTAGAGGATGGGACATTAGGCCGACGCGATTGGCATTATATAAGGTGTCTCTAAATACACAATCTCATTTAAAGATCGTGCGATATGACTTAAAGTTGGAGACGTAAAATTAAAAAAAAAAAAAAAAAAAAAACTCGTATAATATTCTTATAGCATTATTCATTTTCAGGATACTGTGTGTTACATGTTTACCTCTCCCAAATAGGTAGGTATAATACTCATAGAGGTTTTCTTTCCGTCGTAAGAGGTCACTACACGATTAAACAATTAAATATTCTTCTTCTTCTTCTTCTTCTTCTTCTCTTCTTCTTCTTCTTCTTCTCTTCTTCTTCTTCTTCTTCTTCTTCTTCTTCTTCTTCTCTTCTTCTTCTTCTTCTTCTCTCTTCTTCTTCTTCTTCTTCTTCTTCTTCTTCTTCTTCTTCTTCTTCTTCTTCTTCTTCTTCTTCTCTTCTTCTTCTTCTTCTTCTTCTTCTCTTCTTCTTCTTCTCTTCTTCTTCTTCTTCTTCTTCTTCTTCTTCTTCTTCTTCTTCTTCTTCTTCTTCTTCTCTTCTTCTTCTTTCTTCTTCTTCTTCTTCTTCTTCTTCTTCTTCTTCTTCTTCTTCTTCTTCTTTCTTCTTCTTCTTCATCTTCTTCTTCTTCTTCTTCTTCTTCTTCTTCTTCTTCTTCTTCTTCTCTTCTCTTCTTCTTCTTCTTCTTCTTCTTCTTCTTCTTCTTCTTCTTCTTCTTCTTCTTCTTCTCTTCTTCTTCTTCTTCTTCTTCTTCTTCTTCTTCTTCTTCCTTCTTCTTCTTCTTCTTCTTCTTCTTCTTCTTCTTCTTCTTCTTCTTCTTCTTCTTCTTCTTCTCTTCTTCTTCTTCTTCTTCCTTCTTCTTCTTCTTCTTCTTCTTCTTCTTCTTCTTCTTCTTTCTTCTTCTTCTTCTTCTTCTTCTTCTTCTTCTTATTATTATTATTATTATTATTATTATTATTATTATTATTATTATTATTATTATTATTATTACTATCGCCCACTTCTGCCCTGTGTATGTGGGCGTGAGGCCGGCAGTCGTGTTGGCATACTCCGGCCCTCTTCGGGCTGATACGCTATAGGTATAATATAATGATAATGATGATGATAATAATACTAACAATAACAATAATAATAAACAATAACAATAATAATATAAACATTGGCATGTATACTGACAAATTGTTATTGTTCGTCTTATTAAATGACCATTGTAAAGAATATGTATATGTTTTCCTGTTGTCTTCAAGTTCAACAAGCTTAATTCCGATGGATATGTGCATATTAATAATTTTATGAAAGTGAGAAAGAGATAATAAGAAACCATAGAAATGTTGATATTGTCGAATTTTCATGGCAACAAGTAAAGGTTTGCGCTGCACATTTTTTCATTACGCGTGGGGAATCTGTATGCACAACGCAGAATACTGACTTGTGGCATGCAATGACAGCTAAATGAAGCTTGATGAGTCAGCAAGGAGCATATTCCACCCGCTACTATCCACACCGAGTGACGATTCGTGGTGTACTTGGTAACAAGCTTGGAAGAAACGCCCTGCAAAGCGATGCTGTTAGTTCTGTATTTGTAAACACTGACTGATATTTTAGTTATGTAACAAAATAAACTTGCCTTCAAACGTGATCTACTAAGGTGTTTTTTTTTTTTTTGTTTCCATCTTGCCTTCTCCTGCACTGTGTAAAGAGTTGGCCCACAAGTTCTTACTTTTTTTTTAAAAAAAATAAAAGGTTTGTGTGAAAATAAAATGTTTTCCTTAATGTGTTTTGTTATTCAGTAGAGAACTATGTGATTTAAAAATGAGTGTATTTAGTCTTTTGCATGCTTATCTACTGTACTTTTTTTTTCATATCAATAAAATGAAGAGTCAAGTCGACAACAAAGAGCATTTTCGACATCTGTGGCTCAGCCGATTAAATGCAAAAAAGCAAAAGGTGTCGAAATGGTCTTTGTTTTCAACTTGACGTGTCATTTTAATGACCTAAAAATAGTAAACAGTATCTAAGCATAGAAAAACTAAACACACTATTTAGTAGGTCATATAATTCTCCAACGAATAACATAACATAAAACGCATTCCAAAATACTTTAACTTTCTCTTAAGAAACGGCAGAACTTATGGTCCAACCCATTATATTAAAATCAATTCTTAAAGTAAATAACTTTCCCACACGAGTAATTGAAATATAATTGAATAAAGTTATATAATGAATGATAGATGTAACGAGGAAATGTAACTATCAAGAACTGCATTTGATTTAGATAATTGATAATTTAAAATGAAAATGATTCCAAGCTAAAAGGTCTCTTTTATTCGTCATAAAACTCTCTTCTTGTAGTTCCTTCTGTGGCGCCCTTAAACTAAACGTAGTATCGTTCGAACCCCGACTAGCGGTGTGAGACAGAAGAACGGTTTACTCTATTGACATTTATCAAGCAAGATCATTTATCAAATAATTTGTTACCCCAAATTTATGATATCAAATGTTGTAAACAAGGAAGGCTGTCAGTAACATTATTTTTAAGCGTTGTTGTAAATGTAATTTCTACAAATTCCTTAATAACAGAGATATTTATAGTTCTTATTTTTGTGCTGCATTGTAACTTCCCTTTTGTGGGCAAGTGATACCATGTAGCTATTCTGCAAGCGGGATGTCAAAATTTTATGTATCAAGTTAGGCACACATACATAATCAATATATTTAAACTTTTTTTTTTTTTTTTTTTTTTTTTTTTTTTTTTTTTTTTTTTGCTTCATTGGACTGACATATACGTCAACATTCGTGTATGTTCAAAATCTAGAATGAAACGGTAAATATTAGTTGACGCTTCCCAATTTGAATCAAAATAAGAAGTTGAAAGGTAAAACAAAATCTTAGTAATGTTTAATTTTTTAAATTGCTTCACTTGTATAACGTCCTTGAACGTCTGTGTACTGTCAGGTGTTTTGACTTCAGAAGCAACTGACAGTATGTATAACTCGATGACCTTTTAAAAGTTAATTTTATGCAACTTTGTTATCAAACATAAATACACACATACCTTTTCATATCCATGCTTGTAAACTGCGAATAGGTTAAGGAACACGTGTCTTAAAAGGAAAAATTCCCTGTTCTAGTCTCAGTATCTCCGGGACGAGAAGCCAGAACGCTGGCTTTCAAGTACAGATACGCTTTAATATTTATTTATTTACTAAAAGAGGTAGATTGTATGATGTCGTCAATTTTTCTGTCGCTTGTTTTCCCTCATTTCTTTTACCTTTATCTTGCACTGTTGCGGGGTTAAATGCGATTGACGGTGATGTGCGGCGTGTGCTGTGAATGTGCTTTGAGGTAGGGAATTGTTTCTTCCAGGTCCAGACCTGTCCCTAAAGAGGCCACACCGGGGCTGAGTGGTTAGACCGCTTGGCTCTCACCGAGGCAGCCCCGGGTTCGATCCCAGGCGACCGCAAAGTGAGATTTGCGATGGACAACGCGGCGCTGGGGCGGGTTTCCACCACTATCTCATTCCACCGGTGCTTCATCTTCATCTCATTTATCATCAGTGTCACCGCCTGCGGTGCCGCATGTAGTAAAACCGGTTGTTAAACACTGAAGATATGCGAGACACAGATGGAGCGTTTGGGGATACGATATGGTCTTCGCTACACCTGTTGTGAACAGTTCGGGCAGTCCTTGTTACTGTCTCCCGTCATTCCCGCCTTCCAGGGGTTTAGTAGTTGCAGTAGGGAAGTCTTTTGTTGCGATTTTAATACATATCCGAATATTTCCATCGCTCCTCCTCGGGAAGATGCTATTAATGTGTCCTGAATGTATTACTTTAATGAAAAAGTACGCCAGGATTAACTGCAAAGATTCCAGTATACGTAATTGCAAGGGTAGACTTTTGTAGCTCAAGTGATCCTGTATTAGTTAATTAATAACCTTTTAAACATAAAATACAAGTGCAGTACTGGAAAAACTCTTGTCAACCCACTTCCTGTATTCCATTAAAACCATAGTTTCGTAAAACCACCATCATATTCATAACAAGAAACTCAGAGAAACAGGGAGTTTTTCGAAGCTGTAAAGCTGTTTATATTAGTTACTGGGGTCAAGTGTAAAATATTTTATTCTGGATTTGGGTCAGACTATATAGACTTGTAAGTGGTTGAAAATAAGGGCAGAGAAAAATACTTAATGTATTGGGATAGTCTAACATTTTGAGTGGATCTTAAAAACACAGGCACCTAACGTTTTGTTTGGATCACACCAATAATTGTATCTGATTTCAATCTCCATTAAAATCAGAGAAATATTAGATGATACGGAACACCACAGAACTTACCAAATATCCGTGTAAAAATATTTTAGACCTCTGTACCCTTTGAGCAAGACTACTATAGAACATTGGTGATATTGAGATAAAGATAGTTGATATTACCAAATGAATATGAAATATCCCTAACGCTCCCTAACTCCCATTTCAAAACTCTTTGGAAATGCCGGGTCGGATGTGTTTATCCGAAACAGGAGAGCTACTATTCATTTTTCAATCCAGATTTAAAATCCAAATAAGCTTTTAGATAGGTTATGTATTTGATGTCATTGTATGTTCACATCGCGACGGTTTTGTTAGGAAATAGCTTGTGGCTCGGTGCGTAGTGAACAGTTCAACCTCAAGCTCCCATTCGTCTTCCATACCACCTAGCTTCATCTCGTATCCACGGGCCTTACTACTGTTTATCTGTTTCTGTAACGACAGTTGCAACTTTCGACACTTGTCCACAGCAACTTAGACTTCTCTGCTTATTAATTAAGATGCCATTAGGGTGCCGTTCTACCTCCATTCCCTATCTATGGATAGATGGCAGCGCTTTCCCTTCTATAGCTGCGACCACCTCTATCATTGCCTGGAGTTGGCTGCTACCCCGCTTCCACCCAGTAGAAATTAATTCATACCTAATGTTAGCCAATAAGAGATATCAGAATATCTTCCCCGTGGAGTAAACCACACGATAGGAGATAGTTTCACTTTACTCTTTCGATCACCATAATTGCAATGTCAGTCTAATTATAAAATAGATTATAATTACCGTTGTACTAAGCTGATTATCTTAAGTTTTCATTCGCGTTTTCCGCCATTCTTTGGGTTGAATTTCGATCAGCTGTAGTGCGTAAGTTTTCCAGCTCGTTTGGCATTTATTTCATAATTCTACTCATTGTTGGATTACACTCAGCATTTCCAAAGAATTACAAAGTTACAAAATTTATACAATTTCTCTGTATTTACTGAGAAGTAGTAACAATTGCCATCTGTAATGTACTGATGAAACGTGCACATTTTTGTACATATTTTAATCACAAAATTTGAAGTTTGCGAGAAAAGATAATTAATGTAGAGGGAAACAACCATTACATTTTTATGAAAAATATGTTTTACTTTTGTCTTAATATTTAGGCTTCCGTGAGAAGTTTAATACATATTTTAATAATTGTTAATGATCAGTGATCTGATACATACTTTATAGTTTAGTTTACCTCTCAGATATGTAAAATTGTGCATATATCTCCAAAACTTTTTAATACACAATTTAGTTTTCTATAAAATTTAGAGAAAATTTTATTGCATTTTTTTTACGCTGTCCCTTCTGGCCTCCAACCTGTTTGTTTATTACTTGTTGTGTTGCTATATGTATATACTTTTATGTTATATATTTATTAAGTTTTGTTGATCTAGTGTACCTGCAATGGTTGATGAGAGCTATTTAACGATTTCCTGTTTCGAAAATAATATAGAATTATATAACTATTGATAGGTGCAAAAGGAACCACATCTATATACCTAGCTTCTTCTAAACAACAGAGATTAGAAAAAATAAATGACTCAAATTATCCATTTTAAATATAGAAAGCTCTGCCTTTATAATTAAAAATAACTTATATAATTCATCAGTACTTACTCCGTCTATATTTTGTTTTTATATACATTTTCAAATTGTTTCATTAAATAATTTTCATAAATATAAAAGATATAAATTATTCAGCTTACTGTCCCAGCAGGTTGAAAATATCTCTTTTAAAAGCTTATCTAAAATAAAACTCCACTTTCATTTTCACTCCATACATTGCACAGTCTACTAAGACTGTAGAAATCGGATTTAAAATTAAACACAGAAGTTCTTTACTATCGCCTTCAAACTCTGCCATGAAAACAGATTCTTGCTGTCTCCTTGGGGGCCAATTAAGTGAACGGCGAAAAAATGGGACCCACTTTATTGCCATGCTGTAATAGCCCTATAAAACAGGCAATGAGTTTGCTGGAAACAGAAGTGTTGCCATATACAGGACGCTCCATCGAACCTCAGAAATATTCACACAAAGATTAGGAGTGGGGAGAGTTATGTATCGTGAGGAAAACATTGTACATTTGATACATTTCTTCCAGTATATAATACAAGCATCAATTGCAATAAAAGCTCTATGCTTTCTTAGGTAAGTAATGGTCAGGATATATTATACTAGTAAGGCAAGGTGGCTAAATAAAAATAATAATTTTACGCAATGTTAGCACAACCCACACTCATCCTTGGCTCAACTCCAATTATTTGCCTGATTGTTTAGGGTTATATTGTCACGTGACTTCTGTTGATGATGCAACTTTAACCAAATAGTATGATTAAGCCCAAAAATACAAATTTTTATAGATTCTAACATTAATTTTCCTATGTATAGCTGTATATCCTGCATATTAGCCCAACCAACAGGAATTTCACTGTGTAGCCCCCCACATTTGGGACTTTTATAACTGTTTCGCATAGGAGAGTATTTCTCCAAAATACTTCTTAAACTTTGCCTTCTCTATTTTTAGTTAGGTCTTCAAATTTTGTTAACGATCAATAATTATGTTACCCACCAACCAGTGCATTTCTTGAACGAACTTTGATACAGGGGCAAATGCCATGATTAAATACCAGAAATGGGCTTCACATAGATACGTAAATTTAAAGCAGGTTTACACGTAAAAATTGGTTTTACTATGGTATTTTACTTTTTATATGTTGTATACAGTGATGGAGAAATTCTAGCATGGACAAGAAGTATTCCTATAAACAAAAAATAACAAAACTTGAAACTTTTGCACTCCCAGAAATAAATCTGCAGTTCAGCAACTAAATAGTTAGATATTATTTGTGTAGTTTTATTGCAAACACAATATTTAGTATTTTTCTAATACTTGTGAAATTTTTTAATTAGTAAATGTTTGGTATAGTTACCTGTGTGTGATATATGTTCTTCTTGGTTATTTCTAATTCGATGAAGTATCATAAAGGTGTGTAAGAAAACAACCAGCTGGATTTAAAAGTAAAAAAAAAAATAATAATAATCTAGTAAGTTTCACCTTAAGCTGTGTCCCTAAATCCTGAAATGCATCTTCTTTTTGGCTTTCTTGCCCCTCATTCCGCAGTTATAAAGGTTGTCTCGCTAAATCTGCTTACATGTACTGTGTATCCACCATAAGAAGGCAAGCGGGGAATGAAGAGGGAGAGGTTTGAATTGTTTTTCTGCTCTGGTAGTGGATCTGTTTACTATGAAATGAGTGTATGAGAGTACATATGAATCACCCATGCTGCCAGATGTAATGCTCGTTTCAGTAACTGCAATGATACGTATTATGCATGGGTGAATTATGCGACAACACTGTGTAATTTACATGGACCTAGCATCCTTATCATAACCGGAAGGTGAGCATAAACACAGCAAAAGTGATTACGTTACACATTCTCTGCCTTGCCTTTTTGTGGTGGGCAGACGGTATGATCTTGAGCTAGATGACTTTATCTAGAACTCAGTAAATTAATGTCAATATTACGAAAATAAGAAGCAAAGACTGTGGTTGTATGTAAATAGGATAAAGTAGGCTATAAGCTGACCACGTAGATGACCAGGCGAATAATCTCGAAGATACTAAACAAAAGTTGAACTGCAGTACAGCATATAGACCGGATCACTTCTGCATCGGCTCACTATACCACTCTAAGCTATAGCGCTCCTACATCAATCAGATCTCTTATTCCTGAATATGCTAAATCTTGAAGTTTAAGCCAGGAGAAATGGGTGAAAGTTCAGAAAATTACTAATTCCAAAATATTCCATGCCAAAGAAAACTAATGTTGACTTTTACAACAGCTACGAAAAAAGTTTGTGGTATATAATTGAAGTGGTTTTAGCGATTTTAGTTTGCTGTTAAAGATCACGTACCTAACAATTACCACAACGGTTTTCATTCGCATTTAAAAATAGTTCGCTCCGGTTGAAGTTTGTGGTTTTTTTTTGGGGGGGGGGATTAATACAAAAATATCAGCTTCCGGGGGAATAAAGTAGTTACTTCTACAACTTCTTTAAGTTGGAATTATTCTATTTTAGACATATGAGAGGGGAGTAATAGAGGGACAGAAATACTTTATATACTAATGCTCTTAGACCGCTGGCCGCGCCGTGGCTCAGTGGTTAGACCGCTTGGCTCTCACCAAGGCGGCCCTGGTTCGATCCCAGGTGAACGCAAAGTGAGATTTGTGGTGGACAACAAGGCGCTGGGGCGGGTTTTCTCCGGGACCTCCGGTTTGCCCCGCCATCTCATTCCACCGGTGCTCCATCTTCGTCTCATGTATCATCAGTGTCATCGCCTGCGGTGCCGTATGTAGTAAAAGTGTACGTTAAACACTACACATTCATTCATTCTTAGACCGCTGAAAGTAGATGTTTAGCGGTCTAAGTGTGTTTTGTTACAGTATTTCTATTTCTCTTTATCCCCTCCTATATGTTTATGCAGCAGAGTTATTCTAGTTTGAGAGCCTTATGGTTTGTAAAAATAGAAATTAGTCTGTGAGAATAACGATCGGAAGTATACGCGTGCTGATACATCTTACCGCAATCTTCCTGCCTTTCTTAACGGACGTTACGCAGTAGCTTCCTGTCGCAGAATGTGGTACGACCCTCCTCAAACTATATCACTCCAACGGGCGACATGCTGCTTCCAATTTCCTCACTTCATTATTTAACATGCGCCGTTAGCCTTTTGTCTGCTTTTGCACAAAATATATTAAACTGGCAGACTTGATCCGAAACGTGTCCTATAATTTATATAGATAAAAGCTACTATTCAATGCTGCGAAAACTGGAAATTATAAATGTTTAAAAATGTATCAAAAATGTATTCTGCCGATTTTAAAATCTTCTAAATATTCAATTTTAAACACCGGGTGCAGAAAAAGAACTTTTAGAACACTGCATAGTAGAAAGGCGTTACCAAAACAAGCATTTTAAAAATACGAGGTATTTCTATCACGCTCTGCATGCGCTAACATTAAACGTTATGTTAGAGCTTCCAATTGTTAAAAAAAAAATGTTTGCATCTGGTCAGATGTAAACAAAATGTACTTTTGTACGGGTCGCTGTGAATTCCTACAAATTTGTAGCAAGTAAAAATCTTTTTGAAATGGAGATATGTTAATTCCTACAAATCTGTGGATTGGTAAACCTGTTTATATAGTAACACGAGGTCAGTTGCTCACCCCGACTCACCCACATCCCGCTTCAGCAGGATAGATGGTAGCGTGTCCGCCTCACGTTCAAGAGGTCCCGAGTTCTAATCTGGGCCAGGGTGAGTTACCTGGATAGGCTTTTACCGGGTTTTTTCCTGATCCTAAAAGATGAATGTCGGGTAGCTCTAAACTCTATGGACCCTGGGCTTATTTGAGCATCATTTCACCTATTTTATTTATCGTCCGATATGACTTAATGTTGCAAAAAAAAAAAAAAAAAAAAAAAAAAAAAAAAAAAAAAAGCTGCTACATAAAGAGCAATTGAATCAGTATTTCCAAAGAGAATAATAGCAGGTTGCTCTTTTCATTTAGGCCAGGCTTGGTACAAGAAGCTGCAACAATTGGGGTTTGCCAAAGAATATGTTACAGGTGAGAATGGAATAGTAAAGTGATTGACGTATATGTTTGGGTTGCCATTTCTTGATCGAGGTGACGTGAGTGAATGCTTTGTTGAGGGTTTAATGTATGTGAAGCCTCCGAACCAAGCACTACTTTCCAATTATATTGAGGTGGTAGCTGGGTAAAGATGTACAGTAAATGAATTAGTCTGTTACCAATTGTGAATTTAGGCTGAGGATGATTTTATACATTTGGAGGCATTACTGGTACATGTATCAACTACTACATATGTATAAATCATGTTCAGCCTTCTTTTACGACTGGTAATAGGCTAATTCTTTTAGTGTACATCTTTACTCAGCTGCCAGCTCAAGTTAATTGGACTATACACGATTTATGTGACATACCTATATTGTGAAAACATATGCCAATGAAGATAGTTCTTTCCGTCCAGAGATATGGTCTTCTTTTTTTCCACGCGCCTTTCACTCTATCAATGTCTATGAGGCTTTTCATGCGGACTTAAATGCAAATTTTCCCCATATATTTTACACTTTTAAAAATTTTGAAGACTATGCAAACAAAGACATATTCGCAGTGCAGCAAATGATATATCGAATAGAAAAAAAAGGCTTTAAAGGAAGAGGCATTTGTACTGAAGGCCATGCATGAACATTCAGATCGGCACATCAGAAGAAAGTGTCGTACAAGAACAAAATATCAGTATTTTTTATTTTTTACTTGTTATTTTGACGATGAAGGAAGATAACATTGTTAACCACAACAATCAATATTATGGTTTGTCTGTACAAAGTGGGAGAAAAATCTTATCTTGTAGTTTTGAAATAATTTTAATGACACTAACCGTGGCTTTGTAATAATTCACTTAACTTCTAATTTTGTAGGATTTAACATATCACTTTGTAGGAATTCAAATATCTAAATTCTACTAAATTCGACTTAGTATGAATTCACATTCTCATTTTGTACAGTATTAGCGGCTATTATCCTTAGTTTTTCTTTGCTTATATGTTTTCTTTCTTTTCTTTACTTCTTTATTTATTTATTACATACAATAAGTAGAGGAGGTATCGTATTTGACCCCAAATTCGATGCTTACTGAGATTTCACCATAAATAGTTTTCAAACTCTGTAACTAAAATAAAATAAAACAAATAAAAAGGAAAGAGAAAATGGTAACGTTTCAGAAAAATGTTAATGCGTTTATGTGTGTGAACAGTATAAATGCCAAACTTGGTATTTAAGTTCAGCAACCTCCATGAATGCGATACGAAGATTTTGAATAAAAGTCCCCATCCCAAACTATCCTTTACATAGAAATATTTTCGAAAAGTTTGTTTTCTCTAAAATGGCTCCAACGGTTTTGAGTTACCAAATATTTTAAGATATTTTCATGACAAATGAAAATGTATTTGTTAAATTTTTTGGGAGTGCCTCCATTCTGGATGGCTTCTTCATAACTGGTAAAGCGTAAGAGATCGCCAAAATCTTACCAAAGATGCAGATTTCGTTAAAGAACACAATTTATGTCAAATAATTTTATAGTTAACCATTTCGAGATATTATTTATTATTGGTTTGAATTTTTCAATATTTATACTTATCTGAAATGAGAAGTCGTTATTCATTATTTAACTCCTTACTATGTATAAAAAATGGAATTTCAAAACTATCACACAGCGACCAGCTCTTAAAAATTTACTATTGCTTAAGCCTACTGTATTCCCCTATTACTATTTTATTCAAAAGGAACATGTAGTAATGCCCATGAAGTAGATAAAAAATAAGTGTCTTTACGAATAGTTTGCACAAGAGTAGAGAAAGTCGTGTGAATACAACACATGCGGTTTGTTTTTAACATCCGTTAACTTAGTAAGACCATATTGGAGCACAAATTCAAGGAAGTGTAGAATAACGCTCAAATACGCCCGGGGTCTTTAGAGCTTAAAGTTTAAGGCGAAAGAAAAAAGCTTAACTCGTCCGAACCGGCATCGAATTTGGGATTTCTTGAATGTGAGACAAACATGTTAGCCCTCCACCACGGAGATGAGCGTCATTTGTGTTGTGCAGAACAGTACGTACATGCAATGCTTTTTTATTGTGTACAGGTACTCATTAGCTGATACCCTATTTCATATTGACTGACGGATGAAGATGGTTCAAATCAGATTTCAGTCATGTTCATATAGCGCTCATGTTATTCGACCCCATGTTCCTCGCCTCAAAATGCTTACACGGAAACTATCACTATGCTGATATACTTGTATTCGCTTGAGAATTTGATGGCATCATCTCTGCATGCGAATACTTGCAAGGAGCTGCTGGACATACCTCGTGAGCTCTGTGCCGGCGCTCCTTACGTATGCCATGTGTAGACCGCTGTACGCAGGGGTAAACACATGTATCCCCTACTGCTGTGTTATTATGTCTATATGTTCCTATGTATTCTGGACCCATTTTCGGGTACTTCCAGCTATACTCCGCATCCGATTTTTGTTACACAGATCCCACATAGAGCAGAGATGATGCCATCAAACTTTCAAGCGAATGCAGGTATCAGCCTAGTGATAGTTCCCTTGTTAGTTTGGTACTGCCTTTCTACTCTAATTTTCTACACATTGTTTCTCTGTATCATGTAAAATCAGAACCCCAGTTCTTATTTTACTATGGTTCTTTGCCCACTTCCGCCAATGCCTTTGCCTCATCTCTCTCTTTCTCTCTCTACTATCTCCTTCTATCCTTTCCTTGACCAATTCTTCATATTTCTCTCACTCTATCAGACTCTTTTCTGCTATACATATCGCTCTTTCACCTTTCTTTACAATGTATGTCATTTGATGTTTTGAAGATCGGTAACAAAACTTTTTATAGGATGTTTTTTTTTTTTTTTTTTTTTTTTTTTTTTTTTTTTTTTTTTTTGTAATTTACGTCCTCCAACGTTAAGTCATATCGGGCGATGAATGAAATGGGTGAAATGATGTTCAAATGAGCCCAGGGTCCATAGAGCTTAGAGTTACCCGACATTCGTCTTTCAGGATAAGGGAAAACCCCGGAAAAACCTTATCCAGGTAACTCACCCTGACCGAGATTCGAACTCGGGACCTCTTGAACGTGAGGCAGACATGCTACCACCACGCTACCGAGGTGGGTTTATAGGATGTTAGTAAGAATTAAAACATAAGGAAAATGTTTGGTTAGTGCACAAAATTCTATCTGTTTCTTATGCTTTTAATATTATTGAAATTACGTCATACATGTATGTTTTCCCTCGTTTACGTACACGAATAACAACAATGAAAAACGTATACCGTCTTAAGTAGTCATCCTGTCGAAATGTAAATAACAAAACTTGTCAGAAGATTGTGCTTTTAAATGTTTGTCATATGATGTGAAAAAACGTATTGATAAGTAAAATATTTCGATTGTTTAGTTTATGCACCATTAGAACGTTCTCCGGGAACATTAAAATGTTATGTTGCCTATTTTCTAAGTGGAACATTAAGTCACCCAAGTGCCATAACAATCTGTTTCTCTCGCTCTTGTGTGAAAAGGTGACACGATTTTAAAAATTATAATTTTGGCTTCACTGTAGTCCATTTATTTTAGTATCAATTATTGTTCCTTAGTATTTGATTTACGAAAGGTCTTTAACGTTTTTAATTCGAATTAATGTCAGCAGAAACAAATTAGTTGCATTCTTATTTAAACTTCTCTTCAAAATAACGCACAGGATTCGAAACAGCAATTTCATATTTAAAATCTCTGTCATCTATTCTGATATTTCAATTTACATTCTTGCTTGGGCCAGACTTTCTGTAGCCTTGTTAAAACGAATTACTGTACTATTGCAAACGCTTATTTCTTCTAATTTTTGTACAGAATCGCAGCTGAGAACTATTAGCAACCTATTACCTATTCTTATTACAAAGTTTTAGCAAATTATAACTTCGAGTTTGTTATGAAGGAAGCTTTAGTAATACATTACTAAATCTCATCATTTCCAACACACACGCTTTCAGTTAATCTTTCAGAATTTCTAAGCATTTCCCTCTCTTCTATAAATTGTACGCTATTTCATATAAAGTAAGCTACCCATCTGCATTGTGTTAATCATAGCTTAAAATAACTCAATATGCTATTTGTATTTCCTGAGGCGTTTTAGTACCATGGAATGGAGATGTGTTGATTTAGAGTTTAGCTCTAAGAGTTCGAGAAGCTTCTTTATACATTGGTTTTTAAAGTAACTGGTCTGCAAGATGTGATTTAGCAATTTAGCACTTAACATTCTGGAGACCGCTTTAGTTTCACAAACGCTGAATAGAAGAACTTAAACTTGTTTCCAATTTTCAGCTAAAGACGATTGAAAGATTGGTCAGAGCAAAGTTGTAATTCCCCTTTCAATCGACCGGCTTTTTCTTTCAACAACTAAGTTACATATGGTGCAACACCGTTCTGGGGATTCATAGGCAAATGGTGCAGATGTCAGAAAAAGATATTTCTTATGCAACAAAATTCTACAAGTACGTTAGAATATATGTTTCTCTTAACCTGCTAGTTATATGCTTTTTTTGGGCCTTTCCTTTCCCTCACTTATCTTTAATGAGAGTAGGGAGCAAGAGACTTGCTAGCTGACGTCACAGAGAGTTCAGTTGGCTGAGTTTCTCTAAACTAACAAATGTGTGAAAGTAAAATCCGACTGAAAAAATAAACTCTATTAGAGTAACTTCACGAAGAAAAACAAGGTCCGTGGTTCAAATCCCAGCTATAGCATTGAATGTTTCAGAGTGATTCTACGTTTCCTGCACATGACTTGTGTGGAAGAGTAATCATAACAAATGTGTGCAATAATAAATAATGAAGGGGGATATTTTATGATTCTAATCAGGTGTAGGAATTCTTAAACACTTAGCTTCAACTATTATCAATACAAATATAGAAACAGCAGCGGTCTAAGGTCACTAACAGGCACCTAAAGCTCGGTCTGTGTACGGCTGAGTGCTGTCTGCAACAGACTGTACGAAGAATGGGTGTGGTGGTTTATCTGCGACGTTACTACGTGAACTCGAGTAACAGTTTAACCTAACTTTTCCTTCTTCAGGCTTTAATACTGGGAAATTCCTATATCTGGATATAACCTTGTCTGGCCAAAGACCTCATACCGTTTTGTTGGGCTTTCTAACGAATTTCGTTGGTAATACTGTAAGATAACACGTTTAGTTGGTGGCCTTTTATTATAGCGAGTAAAATATCGCCCATTCATAGTGCGCATTGTTGGCGATATATCCTTTACACTCCCGGGAAGTGAAGTAGGCTATAAATATTATTTTAGCACAAAAATGTGTTCAGGGGCAAACAGCTGCAACGTGTACTCTGGCGTGTTTTAGTGTCCGTGCGTGACGCAAACTTTATTGCACCTTCACAATACCCCTAAAACCCTTGCTACCTTATAGAGGGGTCCTTCTACACCATATGGCGCGGGTGCGAATATTTCCGCCAACTCCGGCAGTTTATGATCCAAGTTACAGAGAGGGCACGTGTTAGGCACAAAGGACATTATTATCGCTGAGCTGCATTGTTGTGTTGGAATTGCAGAGCTGTCACTGAGAGCGTTACTTTCGTCAAATCTTCCACTCCTCTGCTGGCAAAAACATGTACGTCATGTCACTTAACTGATTCTGGGCTTAATGGATTAAATTCTGCGTGATGTCATCCTAAAGACTGATACCATTTGGTATCCGTGCGTGAACATAAACATAAAATACATAGATAATAAATAATTGTGCATGCTTTTATGGAAGGGCATAGCGCAGAGTGTATTTGGAGGTGGCTCAAACAGCGATATGGTAAACACACAGAATCAAATATTTATATAACAGTTAAACTATATTTTCTGTAAATAGCTTTTGAAATCCTCTTTATTTGGAAGGAATTTTACATAATTTTGTACAACAAATAAACCATATGAGATAGATATAAACTTACTGCAGCTAAACAATTTATCTCTTTGAAATAGATTACGTAAGGTAAGTGCTGCTGATTTGGATCAATTTTTTGAAAATCTTTCACGAAAGCCCTATTTGTCATAAATATAAAATCTTTTACGTTATATTGAAGCCTAGGCATTCTAGATTCTGTTAAATGCTAAGTTTTTCGATGGAGAATTTTCTTTATATTTCCGTTTTCATTTTTATTCCGAAGGGAAACTTATCCTAATCGCCCTCATTTGGAGGATGAATATGATTGGCATAGCGGACGAATTGGAATGCAAAGAAAAACGGTTTAACATTCAATTTTAGCACATAATGTAGCCTGAAAACAAAATAACACATTTCTACACTTTTATATTCGTATCTTTATGCATATCACACTCATTTTTCACATACGAATTGCTTCTTTCCCACAGCGCCCACGTGGATTTCGTGGTACCATTCTCTATTTTTCTGGGTTCATTTGAGCATCATTTCACCCATTTCATTCATCGACTGATAGGGCTTAACGTTGGTAAAGCGGTAAAAGTAAAAGAATAATAAAAATTTGAATCCCACGCCTTACCTTAATACGCTCCACCCGCTGTTGTAAGCGTATTTATTTTTGCCCGTTTGCAGCATAACAACAAGGAGGATTATGGATGTTTCTGGAGCAATTTGAACGCACATTCGTTATATATCATCTTAAATGAACTTAAAGAATAACAAAATGCCTGAAATGGAAAGAGAAAGAGCTCGATTTCTCACTTAGACTGAAAAAAAAAACACAATCGTATTTCATACATAACTGTCTCAGGTAGTCCACTTCTTCACCTAAAAATGTCGTTCTAATTCAACAGTACATAGGAACAGTACCATAGGAAGCAGATTTTGAAAAACTAATCCGTATCGCCCACCAATCCGAATCACCCGCGCCTACCTTGTATCAAATAACTTTTATGCCCGATTTCACCAACAGATGTTAAAATCGACGTTAACAAATGTAACGTAACAATTGTCACAGCGCTTAAACTAATGTTAAATTTCTTGCATTTCACCAACCTGTTTTCCGAAAATGTTAACAAACGTGTGTTAACGCCAAGAAACTTGTAAATATCACAGCTATAGAAGCCTATGGATGAGTCGTATTATTTTCTGAACGTACTCGATGCGCGTTTGTTTTCATTTTCGTCTGCAAAAGCTGAAAAATGGCGGATGAACAAAATCATAAATAAAGCCACGAGACAAATTTCTCATCGATGGAGAAAGAATTTTTCATTGAATTGGTGACGAAGTGTAAGGATATCGTGGAAAATAAGAGGACGGATGCGGTGAATGTAAAAGAGAAAGATGTCGCGGGGAAAATATTGGTTACGAATTTAATTCAAATGCATGTGTCACTACTACAAGCACCAAACAACTTTTCAGTATTAAGTAAATTTAAAACGAGGTGCGAAGAAGAAGTGCCTTAAACGTTTCTAGACGAGAGATGGACAATGTATTATCCACATAATTCAGTGAATTATAAAATCGCAGGGTTATTGATACTTGAAGCAAAGGCGAGATCGCCATATTCCTTTCGATGTATGTTCTAACCTCTCTTGTACTTCCGCAGTAACCTTCATAACAACATGTTTCGTTTGTTTTTTTTTTTATTTTATTTTATCCATCGATCAGCAATTATGCTTTACAGATGTTTGTTATAAGATACATAGGAACAGGACACATAACAATGGAGGTAGCCATGAACGACTCCTCTAACTAAATATGGAGGATAACTGTAACACAAATTGAGAACTTAAAGTCTGATGGTAGTAATCACGTGTCTGAGTCGTCTGTGCTGGAGACGTCACTCAGGAGAAGATCTTGGGGCAGTCTGCGCTTCAGGCGAGTTGGCTGGCGAGTGCGACAGCCGAGACGGTAGGTGACAGCTCCAGGGACCTCCTGGAGATGGTAAAAGAATAACAACATGTTTCGACAGTCTATACCTCCGTAAAAAAAGTTTCTTCGGATAGTTCCTCAAAAACATTTCTCCTCATAGGCCGTACTTTATTATAAATGTCATTTAGACGGTCTTAAATATAGCACATCGACATCAACAGCTGAGTTCATGCTCGCCATCTTGACTACTTACAATTGTTAAGGACTTAACATTAGAAATTCGGCTTGTTAGTTTAACAAGAGATTTAACACGAGTGTTACGCTAACACTTGTTGGTGAAATGCAATTTTTGTTTTAACTATTGCTACACTCGTGTTAAGTCTTAACATTTGTTGGTGAAATCGGGCATTACTGTGGTTTGAATTATTTCAAAGATATTCGCTGTTATTTGTTAGATATTTTCGATACCTCTTTTTCTTTTTTGAAGTGCTCTCGCCATTCAGCTGATTCTTGTGGTGTTAATAGAAGGAGCACATGCCACATTCAACTATCGCTTCGTTTTTCTACATCACATTTCTACCTTCAACAAAATGTGTAATGAAGCTACTTTGTAAACGTTCTCCTCAACAATATAAGGTAGACAGAAGAAATAAGGTGTTGTAAGATTGGAAGCTATATAAACATAAACGATAATGGGAAGAGAAAGTCATATGTATGCAATAACTCCATTCTTTTTTTTCTTTCTTTCTCTACCACATACACTATCGGTCAAAACTTTTCGATCAACTATGAAAAATGCTAAATACTGTATTTAAATGTACAAACACGTCGTAAAAATTAAAAATATCAACAAAATTAATATTTTATCTCACTAGTATTAAGTACAGTAAAATGTGGTTTAGATTTTAGCTTCTTCAAATTATCCTCGGAACCGCTGCAATCCGCCGCGTCAGTAAACTATGCCACAGATCTTCAACATCAGATAAGCTCAGTTTTGTCACTTCCCTATCAATTTCGTCCCATAAGAGTTCAATGGGATTTAAATCAGCTGATTGACTTGGGCAAATCATATTTTACAGTTTCCCAAATTGCTCCTTTTTATTGGTATACTCTCCGCACAACTTAGAAGTATGTTTCGGATCACCGTCCTGCTGTTCGTTAAATACACGACCAATAAGTTTCTTGCTAGGTGGATTAGTATTTTTATTAGTATCCTGTGATATCCTACCTTCTTTCATGTTTCATTAATTTGCATTAGATCTCTATCTTTTATCGCCTGCAAAACATCCCCACACCATAACCGACTCTACCCATGCTTCATTGTTGGCATCACACATTGACCCTTCACGCGTTTTCCATGAAGTCGACGAGCAAACCTACGAAAGCTTCCAGTTACCTGAAACTCAGACTCGTCCGTGAATAACACCATGGACCATTGCTGCAGGCTCCAGTTTCTATGTTGCCGTGTCATTGTAATTTTTTCACCTTATTTTGTTTGCGTAATAAAGTTTTTTTTTGGCCACTATGCACCCCTTACCTTGTTCTCGAAGGTGACGTTGCACGGTTGAGACAGAGATAGGAGCTGTTCGCATACTATTAACTTCCTCGCAAATTTCAGGCGCTGTACCAGTTCTCTGACGTTTACTTTGTACACATATGAACTGATCTTCTCTATATAATGTAGCTTGGCGTCATCCAGATCGAGAAACACTGGCATTGGCACCAGTTTGTTTGAACCGCTGCAATGTAAACACCACTGTAGATTGGGCTATGCCAACTTCCCTTGCTATTTGTTCTACTAGAATATCCTTCTCGATGCAGGGCTACAATAACAGCACGTTTTTCAGTTCCAATATCCTTCTTTCGTCCCATTTGGAGGTAATGTGGTATGAACCCAATCAGGTATACGAACACACTGCTAGATGTGTATAGTGTACTCTAAACCAATGTGAACTGCTTGCTACGCAGACTGCTGAAGGAATGACGTCCATTCGAATGGAAACGTCATAGACAAAGGCACGTCATTATAGTTGTGGAACTCATCAGTACTCCTCTATGCAGTAAACCAGTCAAATAACAACAGAGCCAGATAGTATTTACATGCTTATACATATTTTACTATCAAGACCGGGATATGATAGAATATTGAAAACGAAAGCCCTATTTTATCCACAAATCCATAGTTGTTACAGGCGATCGAAAACTTTTGACCGACTACACGGGTTAGGACACCCTGAATATTAAAACAGTAGAAAAGCATTTGCGCTTAACAGAGAGAGAGAGAGAGAGAGAGAGAGAGAGAGAGAGAGAGAGAGAGAGAGAGAGAGAGAGAGAGAGAGAGAGAGAGAGAGAGAGAGAGAGAGAAACATATCTCCAAAACGATTGGTCAGTTGAATACCGAACTTGGTGCATAAGTTGTATGTTTCAAGAATGCCACGCGGATATTTAAAAAGAAATCCATCACTCAACTCCTCTTTACCTGCATGATGAACTTTTCCAAAATTTGGATTTTCACAAAAATATCTAACGATTTTGATTAAAATATCAAATGTTTAAGATATTTTCATGTCAAATGAAATTATATATATATTGTAATTTACGTCCTCCAACGTTAAGTCATAACGGACGATGAATGGAATGGGTGAAATGATGCTCAAATGAGCCCAGGGTCCATGGAGCTTAGAGTTACCCGACATTCATCTTTCAGCATAAGGGAAAACCTCGGAAAAAACCTTATCCAGGTAACTCACCCTGACCGAGATTCAAACTCGGGACCTCTTGAACAAAAATACAAAAATACTTATAGCCAGAATAGTTAACATCACATAACCACGGACTATAGGCACATTCATATTTATACTCCAACTCCACCCCCCCCCCCCATGTGCACTTCGTCTAGAACTGCAATGATCATATAACGGGCCGTTCTCTTTTTGCAACATGTCGCCTATTGGCGAGAGTGTTAATTCATAACCGTTAGATTGCAGTTACTTTGTTTTTTGATCATTGGATCACGCACACATCCCCAATCTCAATCATAGTTCCAAAGATGGGGAATCATTGATGGTAGACGTGCTACCATCTACACCCCTCTCTCTCTCTCTCTCTCTCTCTCTCTCTCTCTCTCTCTCTCTCTCTCTCTCTCTCTCTATATATATATATATATATATATATATATATATATTCTGGGAACAACCTCTGAAGTCCTCTTCGTTCTTATTGATTTTTATTTAAATACTAAACTGCGAGGGATGAACAAAATCTTACTGCATAAAAATACAGATCCCATTAAAGCACACAATACATGTCAAACCTTTTTTTTTATGGAGTTAGCCATTTCTGAGATATCCCTTGTTATATCCCAGATGCGATCGCGTCTGTCTATGAAGATCATAACCAATATCGGAAAGTCTGCTAAGAACCAAACTTGGTATAGTTCAGCGTCTTCCAAAGATGTTTTTATAACTAATATGTACGATATATATAATGCGCGTCGTGGTTTTTTTCTGGGAAATGCCCCTACCGTTCTCTTCTTTCTCAACGACTTTTGAGTGAAAACCCGTAAAAGATTGTCAAAATCTCACTAAATGAAATATAGATATGTTGAAGCTCAGTATTTATGTTGAGAAGACACATAATTTTGCACAGTTAACAATTTCCCTGATATTCCAAGTCATAGGTTTGTATTTACCAATTCGTGTGCTTTTTTAAGTTGCAAAGTTGTTAATCGTTATTTCTTCCTGGTCATGTAAAGTTAACGGCATTTAAAAGCCATCGCAAAGAACCGTTCTTAAACTATTTAAACTTAAAGCTTCCCACTGTCTGTATGAGAAAATGTATATTACAACCACTTCCAAATGATTAACATAAAATAGAAGAATAAGTGACTTTATAGTTTGTACAAGAGTGAGATAGTCATGTGAATGCAACATACCAGAATTTCGTTTCCCTGTTCAAGCAGAGAGAATGAATTTCAAATGCATGAGATGGCGATCAGCTCTTAAAAAACTTTGACTATCTCTTAAGTCTACAGTATTCTCTATCGCCATTCTACCTACAAGGAAATGTTTAATAAAATAATTTATAACATTTGTATCTTGATTAACGCGAAGTAAATAGAATAATAAGCCTTTTAAGAATAGTTTGTTAAGGAATGGGTAGAAAAAGTCATGTAAAAATAACACAGATTTAATTTATCTTATAATGTCATTTATTTTCAGCGGCCGCTGACTTTTTCGCGTCTGCCATTTACAACGGAGCTTTATAGCTGGAGTTCAAACTCTGTGGTCAAACACGCTGTAGATAACGAGAAGGGAAAACCTTGAAACATATGTCAGTAATTAAAGGGAAGGAGGAATGGCTGTTTAGACTAGCCACCAGATTACGTGATGGTATCGATTGTGCGTTGTGTAAAAGCAATCAAAGAGATGAGGGGTTGGCACCACTGCTGTTTTATGAGACATGCAGATGTTTTCTCTGTGTGCAATTAGTGACAATTGCGTTAAATTAGAACCCTTAAAGTTGCGTGTCTAAGAAGCGTGAAAGCGTTTGTGTTCTGTAGTGGATTTTTCCTTGAAAAACGAGAAGTAAACGCTGGGATAATTTGAAGAGGAAATGGATCGTTATTTAGTGCATAATAAATGTTATAACGGAGCACTTCATCAACACAGTTAATGAGCACATAAAATACACAGAAAGTAGCGTATTTCCCATGTGGCATCCATACTTCATCACAAAAGTCGACTACAAGGAAGTGCTTTGCAATTCCAGTCAAATCTGGACTTAATCTTTGGTACTAGTGTTGGGCGCTCTTTAAGATTCCTGTCCACAGTACGTTTCCTTTGTGCTCAGGCGGAGAAAGTGTTAGAGAAAGAAATAAGAGTGACCGTTTCCAGATTAAATTAATAATAGTAATAATAATGATGATGATGATGATGATGATGATGATAGTTTTAAGTAAATGTGGCCCTGATTGTTTTATTTGAATATGGTTATATCGGGAAAAACACTTCGTTGACAGGTTTTGAAAGATTGGATTTAATCATTTCTTACTTGATAGACACTCATACGCAGTGTTCACAGTGGTAATCTGTGCAGTAAAAACCGGCCAATATATACATAAATGTTTAATAGTAAAGCCATCTTAGGAATCCATGTTGTAGAGTAGGAAAATTAAGTAATATCTAGCAAGAAACGTGTGTAGCCTGAGGTAAGTGAGATATCTTTAAATAATATTTTCTTCTTATTCAACACAATTTCAAGCTTATTGCAATTATAAAACCACAAACTGAAAAAACCTATGAGGTTACCAAGTTTCAAAATTGCACCTAATGCGCATTATATTGAGGTTTGTTGAGCTAGGTGAATATTTCAGTTCACAGTCTTTCATATCATTTACCCATTACTTTTTAAATATTCAAGCAAAAGGTACAAGTGGAAGCTTTTCCTTCTATCTTACACCACTACTTAGGCTGTTCTAATAGATACCTTGTATTTGGCACAAGAAACCAAAAAAGGTTTTTCAATAAATAAATTTCTACAGAATTTCAAGGAAATGTGTAAAAAAATCATAAAATACTTATAGCCAGAATAGTGAATATCACATAACCACGGACTATAAGCACATTCATATTTATACTCCATATGCACTCCGTCTTGAACTGCAATGATCATATCAGGGGCCGTTCTCTTTTTGCAACATGTTACCTATTCATAATTTCCCCCGTAGGGGAGGGGATCCGTCCCCTTCAGCTGTCGTGGTGCGGGCGCTGCGGACCCTTAGCACTCGTGGTACCTCTGACGTTACTAGAGGATCCTCGGGCCGAACATTCAAGCCCCTCCCTGATAGGGAGTTGTTCGGATTGGGTTGGACTCGAGGGGGCAGTGGTTCCCGATACCCGTGTGACATCGGGTACGTCTCCGGAGGGCTGAGGGAAGCCATTAATATTCCCGCGTACTAGCCAGCATAGTTAGTAGAAGGTGTGCTAGATCTACAGGCGGCCTCACCGAGGCCATATCGGTAGCCTTCCCATTTTGGAGTTGGCGCGCGTAAGTGGCGTATCCACAGGACCAGATGGGGGGGGGCTTGTTAGTCTCTAGGTCTTGCCCTATGGAAAGCCCCACGGAGGCGCCGGGCGTCTTTTTGCGACAGCTGGGTAACTCCCGGGTAGAAGGAGGCCCGGGTCCTTGGTCCTACGGGTCCAGGACTGATGGGAGTAGAACCTCTGTCATTAACTAATTCATAGTTCCAAAGATGGGGAATCATCTTGGTTGGAGAAAAATCCCCACCCCCAGCCGAACCCGAGACCCCTCGCACGGCTGGCAGGTGCTCTACCGGCTAAGCTACGGGGCCAATCATTCGATTTTTGTAATTTCTTCCAAGCCTTTAAAATTCCACAACCTTTAATAGTAACGTTCTTTTGTTTTCACCTGATTCAGGTGGAAATGGATTTCCATTGATATTCATACACATGTACAGAAAATAAAAAGATCTCACACGAATTTATTTACCTACGCTTAACGTACTCATATAAAACGTAATTCTTCTCCCGTGTTGTGAATGGAAACAGTTTTGCTTAGGAACGCTTTCAGATGACGCAATAAGTGCTTAGTTGCACAAAACATGCGAAAACAGCATTCAGATGTTAACAGCAAGGGCTCTTGCAACGGAAAGAAAAGAAAGAATCGCAAACTTGCAAGCGTGTACATAGATACAGACTTGGAAAAATGTAAACATGTAGCATAGAGTATTTTGTAATGGTAAGCTAAAAGTGTGTGTTTTTGGAGCTCTGTAGTTCTTATGATTTCAGTGTTATACAAAATTAGACAAAAGTCAGTCAATACTTCTCAAGCGATTCACAGAAACTCAAGATAAATGATTAACCTGTTACAATTATATTCTAGACATGTATTCCAATCAAATCATTAGTTGCTTTGTAAAATACTAAATAACTGGTATTTTAATACATATATTTTGGTGGAGGCATTTACTTTAAAATATTCGCTTGCAATGCTTAAATAATATGTGACTCTAGTTTAAATTTTCTACTTATTCGACTGTTCTTTTTGGGTTATGCTCTTCAAAGATGCAACTACAAGGCCACACACACACATACACACACGCACACAGATACGCGCGCTTCCAGGGAAATCTGAATATTAAATTTTTGGGTAGAATGCAATATTTCCTCTACCTTATATGCAATACAGCAGCGTTTATCTTTGTGCTAATAATTATTCAGTGTACTACCCTTTAAAATTTAAATTTACTAAAAATAGCTTATGGTTTAAGATACTATATAACAAACCCCGCGGCGCAGTAGCCCTTTCCAGGCCAAGGCCTACTGCCCGGCCGCTGCGTCATTCACCTCTGCCCACTACAGGATTATGAGCAAGGTAGAGGACAGGAGGATATTATGATATAATTGGGAAATATGGAATACCAAGATTTCGGCTCTGCTGCTGCTATCATGTGGGAGTGTCACGAAGTAGTCAAGAAATACTCCCACAATGCACTGCAGTGAGGGTTGACAGCTTGTTGGTGTCATGTCACTCGCTACAAAATAAAATGTATTTTGTGTTATTCAAAAGATTTCGCAGGCAAATTTTCAAGCATTTTAACCCACTAGTACTCATGTGACTGCAATGTTGATGTTAGGCGCAATGTACACAAAAATATTGTAGTTCAATATATTGTGGTATTTTTTTTGGCAATGTTTTGTCAATTACTTTAAAGTTTCAATGTCCAAGATGCCGTGTTGGTATTAGGGGTAATACCAGTATCTCTTAAGACCCTACGTACAAGTATAATTTTTCATATAACTGTACAAAATATAGAAAATGAATAAGTAGAAATACGGTTAAAAATGACTTTTGTGTATAATGTTAGTAGCTAAACAATTATTATTAGTTATACAAATAGAAATAGAGCCTAATTTGTATCCAAAGTATACATATTATTTTAAAAAAATTAAATTCATTAGATTGCAAACAAAACCCATTTTTCTGTTCTTCTAGACTTAGTCTATGGTCTAGGCCTATAAAAGTTTGTTTATAGATATTTGTCTATTTTAATCCAATCATGTTTCATGTTTTATGAAATCAAATTCATTTTCCAGTGTCTTAAACCACCTATTTCCATAATACCCGACTATTTCATATTAACCTTAATCTGTAACATTTTTCTAAATACATTGTTTTTTATAACAACAAAATGTATAGCAGTTTTCTTTTTACAAGTTACAGTTTATCACAATTATAGTATGTACTCATAATGATTTGGCGATATTTATTTAAAAACTAGGTATTTTTATAAATTTAAATGGTATTCCATAATACCCTTCTCTCATCTACCTATATAGAATTGGATAACAAATAAATTAGCAATTAATTCTTATTTTATTGTAAAGTACACCTTCGTTAAATTCCCCTGAAAACAGAAAAAGTTAAGAAATACGTGAAAGTTATTCAGAAACCACCAGCTTCTTCTAAAAAGCAATTCTTTCAATAGAGAAGGCTACGAAAGCAATTTATGTACCTAGGAATGTCATGCAAATTTTTCTGTCTCTCTGAGTCGCTTACTAAATAAATTTAAAACTTCGTAACAAGAAAATATTCAAATGCGTAACAGAGGTAGAAAGAAGGAAAGTTTTCTTCCTTGAGGATATCAAAGGGGCAAGAAAACTGTGGTCTCCTGGATCTCATGAAAATACATAAACTTACAAAAGGAGCCATAAAGTGAAGAAGAAGAAGAAGAAGAAGAAGAAGAAGAAGAAGAAGAAGAAGAAGAAGAAGAAGAAGAAGAAGAAGAAGAAGAAGAAGAAGAAGAAGAAGAAGAAGAAGAAGAAGAAGAAGAAGAAGAAGAAGAAGAAGAAGAAGAAGAAGAAGAAGAAGAAGAAGAAGAAGAAGAAGAAGAAGAAGAAGAAGAAGAAGAAGAAGAAGAAGAAGAAGAAGAAGAAGAAGAAGAAGAAGAAGAAGAAGAAGAAGAAGAAGAAGAAGAAGAAGAAGAAGAAGAAGAAGAAGAAGAAGAAGAAGAAGAAGAAGAAGAAGAAGAAGAAGAAGAAGAAGAAGAAGAAGAAGAAGAAGAAGAAGAAGAAGAAGAAGAAGAAGAAGAAGAAGAAGAAGAAGAAGAAGAAGAAGAAGAAGAAGAAGAAGAAGAAGAAGAAGAAGAAGAAGAAGAAGAAGAAGAAGAAGAAGAAGAAGAAGAAGAAGAAGAAGAGAAGAAGAAGAAGAAGAAGAAGAAGAAGAAGAAGAAGAAGAAGAAGAAGAAGAAGAAGAAGAAGAAGAAGAAGAAGAAGAAGAAGAAGAAGAAGAAGAAGAAGAAGAAGAAGAAGAAGAAGAAGAAGAAGACGACGAAGAAGGGGATGTTCTTGATACGATTGCCAGAAGCCTATAAAGATGTTTCCTCTTATCCGAAAAGAAAAACCAGTATTCACACGATATGTTCCTTCATAAAACTAAAAGCACGATTTTGACGGTTCTATCGCGTGCATCGCCTTTCAAACTCTCCGTTTTATAGTAACAGAATTGAAATCGCTTATTTTCCTTTAACTTTAAAATTTATAAAAGGTGCATTAATTGCTACCGCGCCACTATTTGGTAAAAATGCCTTTAGCCACTTTTGTACGTTTCCAGGTGATGAAAATTGTATATAGTCCATATCCTGTGTTATTCTAAAGAAAATCTACATAACGTTATGTTTGAGTCAAACATTACGCATACTGTCGACATTTCCAAAAACTGAATACTTATTCTTTTATGTAATGTGTATAAAGTGTTAAATCTTAGCTCAAAATTATAGATTCACAGATATTTTTATTATTGTTTCAATTGTAAGACTCCCTTTAAATTCTGTGCTCATATCTAGAGCATTGGTGAAACAGCTAACTTGTGGGCTTTAGCTCAGTTTTTACAAATTTTCATTAGTAAACACATTCACATTCACTCTCACATTTATACTTAAAGACTCTGCGGAGGGTAGGGAACGAAAAATTCCCCCTTCTATACCGGGAATCGAACACGGAACTTATGGTTGAGAAGCCACGGTTATGTTTGAAAAGCTAAATGAGACTTGAAACAGTTAAATTTTCAGCTCACCGCTTACGTGCCACTGTTGTAAAAGAACAGAATAATCAGAGTAAAAGCAGGTTCGGTTTTAAATAATTCCGCACTTTTTGTTTTAACCGAAAATTAATATTTGGGTGCAGTCCGAAGGAAAACATACCATGGAATTTTACGCCCGAAAAATTTGATCGCCTTACTGAAATTTCTCCGGAATACATTTTTGAGACTTCCTGAATCTCAAAGTAAAAGATATCTGTGTGTGTGTGTGTGTGTGTGTGTGTGTGTGTGTGTGTGTGTGTGTGTGTGTGTGTGCGTGCGTGCGTGCGTGCGTGTGTGTGCGTGCGTGTGTGTGTGCGTGTGTGTGTGTGTGTGAGAGGGGGGGGGACTGTTCGCACGTAAACAACGTAACTCAAATAGGAAAATGCGGTTAACTAAACCAAACTTGATATTTTAAGTTGAGCATGCTGCAAGGATGCGATACGAAGATGTTAAAAAATGTTCTTAGATTCCAAACTACCCTTTTCCTGGAAATTTTTTCGAACATTTCTTATTTTCTCAACAAACAAACGAACAAACAAAAATGGCTGTAACGAATTTCATTGAATTACTAGGTATATGTTTAGTATATCTTCACAAGTGAAATGTATATATTGAATTTTCAGTACTTTCTGAAGTACTCTTCAATCTGAAAGACCTATATAACTGGTAAACCGTAAGAGATAGACAAAAAAATCTTACTACATAGAAAAGGCAATTTCAAACACAGGGGGACCAGCTCTTAAAACATTTCGTTGTCGCTTTAAGTCTACTGCATTTTCTTATTCCCGTTTCATCTATAAGGAAATGTGTAATCAAATCCTTTCTACACATGTCCTTCTTGATTAACATAAAATAGAAGAATAAACGAAACAGCACGTTGGGCGAGTGGTGGAAGCCATGTTGAGTTCAACACTTGATATTTGATTATTAATTTAGTTTTAATCCCCTATTGTTTGAGCTAAGGAGATTAATCCAGATAATACGAGGGCTGTTCAATAAAGAATGATCACATATTTTTTTTTTTTTTTTTTTTTTGCCACCGTACCTTTGCACATCATTATAATTTTGATGGTCCTTCTCAAAATAGTCTCCCCTAAATGCTATGCACTTGTCCCAGCGTTTCTGTCAGTCTTCAAAGACAAGCTGGAAACCATTTTTGAGAGATCCTTCAAAATCGCCTCCGCAACCTTCACCATTGCTTCTGATGATGGATAATGCCTCCCACGAAGGCGTTTCTTCAAGTTAGGGAATAGAAAAAGTCACGTGAGGGCTAAATTCGGACTATAGGTAGGGTGAGGGATGCAGTTCACGTTGATTTTTGTGAGATATTCAGCAACAACATTGGTAATATGCGACCGCGCATTATCGTGGTGCAGCATCCAGCCTACTTCACGGAAATGTGGTCTTTTGCGCCTGATATGGACTTTCAATGTTTTCAGGACATCCCTGTAGTATTGTCCAGTTACTGATGTGTGTGCAGGTACAACCTACCGATAAACCATTTCATGAATATCAAAGAATGAGATAACCATAACTGTCCCAGCAGAAGCAACCACTTTTGCCTTTTGTGGATTGGTGATGAAGGAGATTTCCACACTGAGCTTTGCTGTTTGCTCTCAGGATCGAAATGATGTAGCCAAGTTTCATGAGCAGTGATTACGTTTGACAGAAACTCCGGATCTTTCTCTAACATCAACTTTAACTGCATGCAGAGCTGCATGCGAATGTCCTTCTGTTCGGGAATCAACAGTCTTGGAACCCAACGCACCAAAACACGTCTCATGTGTAATGTTTCTGTCACCGTGTGGGTGGCACCCAGTGAGATGTTCAGTATTTCAGAAAGTGATTTTAAGGTAATTCGTTGATCCTGTCTCACAATGGCAGCAGCAGTGTTGATGTTTTCTTCCGTAAGAGCAATAACTGGAGCACCGGGCCCACCTTCCTTTGAAATTAATTGTCTGCCACCTTTAAAAATTTTAAACCAACTTCGAGCTCTGCTGTAGGGCAGAACAGACTCTCCATAGGCCCCCTGTAACATTGTATAGGTCTCAACTGAAGATTTGTTGAGACGAAAGCAGAATTTCAAAGCCGCATATTGTTCCTCGTGTGTTACCTCCATTGTAGCGGTAGGCGATACTGAACATGTCTGAACTTGCCTGGTTCTCACAGGCGGGAACCAGGAGTACCAACAATGAAACTACTACGGCGTGTTTGTTTCACATTAAGCTAACAGAATATAATAAGATTCAATTTTAGTGAGAAAAATTATGACCGTAAAAATTATGATCATTCTTTATTGAACAGCCTTCGTATATATGCCTCTGTAATTATTATTAAAAATGACTGCAAGCAACGTTATATTGTTTTATTTATAGTCCATTTTACAATTTGACTGACATCGCAATTTATTAAGATGTTCACAGCAACAAAGTGAAATAAGCTCCTCTCACGCGTTTTTCTCCGAATGGGTCAGCTATTCAGATGTCTCTGTATGGTTAAAGTTAATATGAATTAGATATTCCTACTAGATGAAAACGGGGTAGCAACAAACTCCTATTCAGCCAATGAGTGGTGTGACCGCTTCCATCCAATGGGTATTGTTTTGTATCTATCTTTAGTCAATCAGAATATCTTCATCCCGTGATAAGAGCTGGTACTGTTTTACTGTTGTGAATGCCTTAATTGGTTATCAGTCTAATTATAAAGTGGTTGATGCTTGGTGTTCTTTCTGAAGCATATCGAGACCATCGCCAGTTCTTTCCAACTGAACTTTCACTTAATGACTTAGTGCCTAGATTTGCAGGTGGAACTTAACGCCTCGACCACTAAAAGATAATCGCTCAGGAGGGAGGGGGGAGATGAGGGGATTCTAAGGACGGTCAGACTTGAGAGACTATACCAGAGGCAGAATACACTGAAACTCCCCAGTATCGGCTGATACAACCAGCTCTCTCCCGCCCAGAGGGCTTACATATCCCCAGGGTACCTGGAGAATTCCCCCGATCCGGAGGACGAGGATTTACACAGAGACAATTCCTTTCTATGCACGCCAAAACTTAACTCTTATAAAATCTCAGTAATTTCATATAGTTATAAATTGTTCAGAAATATGCCTCCTCAGCCGAAAGAAACAATATAAAGCTGCTATAAAAATTATAATCTTGTGTAGTTTCCTAACTCGCTTCGTAGCTATGGACGTTAGAACGTATGTCTCTAGCGTTCCGACGCGTAGTGGGTCGTGGGTTCGAATCCCGCCTTCGGCATTGGTGTTTATGTGTATAGTGTATAATTATGTGCGAAACTAGAGAAAACAAACAGTAAAATAAGCGGAAACAATAAAAAAGAGTTAAATAATAAAAATAAAAATATATATCTATATGCATATATATATCTAAAAAAACTCTGATCGAACCATTCAGCCACTTTGGATTTTGAAATTCTAAGGTTTTAAATTCAAATCTAGCACTATATTAGTCCAGTTCGTCATCTCCTTGAAAGTCTTCTTGTGTATTATGGCTCCCGCAGGGTATCCATCCCCTTCAGCTGCTGTGGACCCTTAGCGTTCGTGTATCTCTGACGTTACTAGAGGAACCTCGGGCCGAACTACCGAGCCCCTCCCTTCGCGGAGTTGTTCGGTTTGGGTTGGACTCGAGGGGGCAGTGTGTTCCCGACACCCGCGGGGTATCGGGTACCTCCGGCCAGGCTACGGCCGCACGGAGGGGGTAGAGGGTTGCCTCATAAGTCCCGGGTAAAGTCTGTTTAGTCAATGGGTGTGCAGTTCGAAGTCAAAGGAACCTGACCCTCCCGCCCACTAATGACCGTCATAAATCTATCTCCGCACTTCAGAAATGGAACACTGTCGTTGAGGACCAATAACAACCCTGATTTTCTCGAAGTGACAGTTGCATGTTTACTCCACGTGGAGTCTCAGTTGCCAAAGTTCCAACTTCCAGGTGATCTGTTTCATTACGTGCAGCAATTCGTTGTGTGTCACGATGTGGAGACAGTGGGAGGGACATGCAGTGGTAAATGCAAATGAAGTAGTAGATTACTTTCAGTCAAGTGAAAATAATCAAAGTGATGACAATAGTGTGAATAGCTGGGTCGAGTTATATTACTGGAAAAGCCTAAACAAAAAACAAAGTTATAGCGGGAACTGTTTCTAAGCAAATTCAAGCGCTTGTTTTGAACACATATAAATAAATATGCACTGAAAAATAGTCTTGGTAAGGGGTCGTGCAATGAACCTGATAAATTCTGGGTATTCACAGAAATACAGTAAGAAATATTGTGACGAAAGGAATACCAAAGACGCCGATTAAGTGTGAAAACAAAAGGAAACGCTTCTCTAAAGTAGATAACTTCACATGCGATTTCATTCGCTGAGAAATTTATAGATTCCATGTAAAAGGGAGAGCGCCCACCTTAGAAGAATTGGTTGCACATTTGCAAGAAATTTGTGATTCTCCTTATGGGCACTACACTTTGCGCGGCAACCTGAAGGAGCTGGGTTTCAAATACCGCACTTTGAATAAGATAAGAATTATGGAATCGAGTAGAATTATAGCTTGGCAATGTATATTTGTCAAAACTAAGAAAGTTTTGCTGTAATGGACATAAGATAATTTATTTAGGCGAAACCTCGTACGATACCCATGACGTGGCAACCTTGCAGAACGGTCTGGGACAAAGAGGATCGGGGGCTGTAAAACGATTATAAGGGTTCGTCAAAGGTTTCGTCCGACGCGCACACGAGTTAACTAATTTACTAGCCTGCAGAGCTAGTAAAAGGTGTGCTAGATCACCAGGTGACCCCACCGAGGTTTTCCGTAGTCTACCCTGCGAGGTTGACGCGTGTAAGTGGCGTATCCACTTCAATCCCGTCTTGACGTTGTTGTCGATGGGGCGGGGGCTTTTTGGATAACTAGGTATTGCCCTATGGCTGGAGCCCCGGAGTTTTCCATCGCTCCAGGGTAGCAGGAGGCCACGGTCTTCGGACTTTTGGGTAGATCCTCTGCGCTTAAATGTGTATTATGGCCTTTTAGCCCGGTTTATGCTGTATAAATTATTTAAACATTATTACTGAAATGAAACACATCTTGTACGCTATTCAAATACATACATACGTGCCGAATGTTTAGTGGCCATCTTTTATGTGACACTCATTTTGTCTATCTAATTGATCGTAGCTTAACATGTTTCTAGCTTGTTTCACCCATGTTGTTTTTGGCATTATGAGTGAGAGAGAGAGATGGTCGTAGTGTTGTTTTTAAATGCACACTTCATTCTAGTCGACGTGTGTATACCTTAAAACAGCTACTATTTACTGTATCGCCTACATGCATTTGAATAATGATGTAAATAAGCTACTAGTGGGGAATGGAGACCGACCTAGGCCAAATCAGACTGTGAAACTCAACAAATTTAGAAGCTTCTAAGAATATGTTCAACGCTCTTTCTTACTATACCTGCACAATAACATGTACTATTTACCTGCTTATGAAGCACTAAAGTGCTGTTTACAGCCAATACCTATTTACAAAACGTCTGTGAATGACATCTAGAGAATAACAGACGTACTATGACTTCCAAAACAACATTAGGGCAAGTGTCACTATACGGGCCAACAAACGCTACATTTTCAAAATGCACATAATTGACAAACAAAAGGTAGCATAGTAAATTTCAATTACGTTTCCATTGATTTCTACCGTATATAATATGACATTGGCTTTGTTTGGCGTTATACACTTGTTAATTGCATAAAAACAGGCTGCTCAAAAATGTTGAGCGGTAGTGTAGGTAACAATTTAAAACACATTTTGGCATAACCGAACAATATAGAAATATGAAATAATCAAATACCATATATTAAATTTACTAAATTCTTCTATCCTCCTGATGAAATATAAATTGTAAACAGTATTTCTTTAAGCGTGCAGTCTTCAGTTACTGTGTAATTTTTATGACAAATCCTTTTTTTCAGTTTTTAGTTAAGTAATTTGTCCTTTCAATATATTTTACACATATTCGGTCTCTTATGTGTTATTTTAAAGAGGCTTATTTTTCCTTTCGCAATGTATTAAGTTGTCTCTTTACATTAGTGTTGTGTTTTACCTATGTGGGAAGTATAAAATAATATAGCCATCTTATTAATGAACACAGATATGAGCTGATACTAAACCGAACGATTCCCCAGTCGGAAAGTAATAGATTTTTGTAAATAGTTGACCATTTACATACGCTTTACTGCGTTAAGTAGCTTCTTTTTATTATATATGAAACAATGTAACTCCTGACGTTGTTAATGTGATGTATAAAGTACGTCAGGAATGTTCCCATCGACTCAGATCACAAAATACGTATACGTAACATTGATAAATAATTATAGATAACCACCACGATAGGTATACACCTTAATAGAAGGTCTCGTTAGAACAAAAAGAACCTAATTTGGCCCTTAAGTTATTAAAAAGCACACGCTAATAGTTATGAAATGAGTATGTTTTACTCCAGTAAGTGCGAAACATGGCGGCATCATGACCAAGAGGTTATACCACTCACACCTCATAAAAACGACCGAGTTCAATTCCAGGGAACAGCATATTGGATTTGTTATCGACAAAGCGCCTTCTTGGCAGATTTTCTCCGGGTTATCCGGTTTTCCCCGCCACATATTCCACCAACTGCTCCATAATTACCTTTTCTTTCATCTATTATACCCTAATTTCATATCATTCACTTCTTCACCCTCATATCAGCGTCCGGACTGATATCCCTCCTGGATATTCTCTCTGATCCAGCATTCTTCTCCTCCTCGACAGGCGCCTGATCCAGGTACCCACTTATAAGCCCTTGGGAGGTGTAATTGCTTCATGCAAGAATGATAAAATGGAAAAGAAGCAGACCTGTAAAACATATTTATAAATACAAAGCCTACGATGCTAAACAAAGAAATAAAGTAGACAAATACCAAGTTCTAGTCATGAGATTCGGCGAATAAGATTCAACATCACTGAACAAACCCAGTTGTGCAACATACCTCCATTATTCTATTTTCATCTTTAAAACATTTCATCACGCACATTGGATTATTCTTTGGCAGTAGGAAACGATTTTCTGTTGAAATAACGGTATTCTCGGTTGATGTTTTGTGCAAATACAGAAGACGTGCGATTCGCGCTAGTGATTCAGTTATCTCGCGGCAAGAAGCTCTCCGCGGTAGTTCACACCTGAGTAAAACGACTGATTCCCCTTGTCATAACTGTAACGGTTTCCAAGATGTAATGCCACTTGGTTGCACTATTAGAAGACGGTGAAGCTGTCTCGCTGGTTTTCCTGATGCTCCTTGAGAAGCACAGCATCGTTAGAATGTTTTTCAGTCTCTTAATCACTGTGCTACGTATTCCATTTGCAGTTAACAGCAACTAATGATTTATCTATATGTCCAGTAGCTTGACACATAACTTTGTAGCTACAGGGGTTTTCAATATATTTGTAATAAAATCAAATACTTATTCATGTTGGATATAGGAAGTATGGTATTCAAAATTTCACCAGATATGCATATAAGGTCTTTCTGATTCTAAGAGAGAAACATTAGAAACATTTTAGCGTGCATAATTCGAAAACGTAAATACGGATAAAGGCCAAAATTGGTATTTAAGTTCAACATCATCCAAGTATGTAAAATGAACATTTTGAAGAAAATCCTCCAGACACAGACTACCCTTTACATGAAGTACATATTTTATTTATTTTCTGAAATTGACTCTAATAACTATAATTAAAATACCACATATTTAAGATATTTTCATAATTTAAAAATTGATATATTCTATTTCTACATCTTAAACTATGATAGAGAGGCATAGGGCTCATTAAAACCCGCGATCAGTGCCATTTTTGTGGCATTTATTTATTTCCGAGACATTCGAGTTTCTCATGTTGGTCATCATGACCTTCTCCTCGCGATGTGATGGATATAATATGAAATTTCAAATCCACCATATAACGAGCTACTTTCCAAAGAGTTAACTATTGCTTAAATTCCTTTATTCCTCGTCTATCTACAAAAAATGTATAATGAAACTGTGTGCCAATGTCTATCTCGTTTAACCTGAACTAAATGAAACAAGATTTTGTAAGAATAGTTGGTAGAAGAGAGATAAATGATTGTGGCCAGAGCCAGAGGAAGTGCACTTCTAAATAGTGTATGATAGAGAAATTCTGACTTGAATGTGTATTCCCGGAAACAAAGGGAACACTGCTTCCCCTTTAATTATTTGAAATTCATTAATTTCTATACTTTCACCAAAATCCCCCTTGTGGCAAATTTAGCGATACCATATTCAAGCAGAATTGATATACAGGAGACACTTATGCAATTAGTCTTCTGGAGTTCCAACAGATGGCATGTGGTGTTTGCTGATGGTTGATATTTTGGATTCACTGTCAACTGCGGAAGGAAGGTATTCCTTGCTTATTGCTTCCCTGTGAGTAATCCAGGTTTCTTGTTAGAGGTTAGGAAAGAAAATCAAGACGAGTTTTTTCTTTATAAGTAATAGATGATGATTTTGTTTGTAATTTACGTCATCCAACGTTAAGTCATATCGGACAATGAATGAAATTGTTGAAATGATGCTCAAACGAGTCCGGGGTCCATGGAGCTTAGAGCTACCCGACATTCGTCTTTCAGGATAAGGGAAAACCCCGAAAAAAACCTTATCCCGAGATTCTAACTCGGGACCTCTTGAACGTGAGGTAGACACGCTACCATCTACGCTACCGAGGCGGGCGATTATAATGATAATAATAACAGTAATAATAATTAATTAATTTAATTCTACTGATATTACTCAGGGTTTTAATGAATTTTTTTTACTAGCTTTATACACAAATACGGATTTTGAATGCCTTGGTAGTTAAGAATATTCTTACTAGAAACAATTTTTAAACTACAAACTGTTTGTGCACGAGCATGATTACAGCTGCGATGTAGTGAACATGTGTCAGGGAAAGTGCTGTGTTGTGTATGAAATTTTGAATTAAGGTTCCTCTTCATTTATCTAGGCAAAGAAGAAATAAATCATCCTAAAAGGTAGGGACATTTCAGCTTTAGGGTATTTGAAAACAGAAATAAAAACGTATGTGTGACATTAATAAAGATAATTATGGCGTATAATACATTACAGGTTATAGAAGTAGAGCCAAATTATTTTATCAAACGTGTGATTGTTAGGGAAAAATTATTTTATTTGAACATTAATTATGAACTTAAAAGGAAGATTCGCTGTTCTGTTTACAGTATATTACAGCTATTAATTTAATTTGCGGCATAACGGTCGCTACTAGATCATGGATTGAAGCCATATCTCAGGTTGGACATTGCTGTCTAACAGTTGATGTAATATATGAGGTATAATTCACCCATCGAAATGCTTGACCAAGCTCAAGTATCTCATTAATACACCCTCTAAGGCAGTGCACGTCTACCAACTTTGCACCCGGTGTGGGTCGTTAAATCCCATCACAGTCTCAGCCACGAGTCAGTTCTCGTGGGAAGGTCGCATCTGTTACAGTTAATCAAATAAAGGGCTTACGTGATATAAAGACATTTAGGAAAAGCGTTCTCATGAAAGCAAGTTATAGGATTTGCATTCCAGAAATAAGAAAAAACCACCGGTGACTTTTTGTTTGCCGATGGTTTTAAACTGTTTAATAAGTTGCAATCGAATGAGAAGTATTCTCTTTATGTTCTGTAGTATCATTGGGTAAGTGATACTTCTCTTTTGGAAACTTCATATAAATAAAATTCAATGAAATAACATAATTTCTCGCATCGAACAATGGCGTGGTAGTAAATTTTACAGTGCAGAAAAACATTGTGGTCTAGTATCAGAATAATATTTGTTATTTTGTTTTGAAATATGTATCGCTATAACATAAAATAAGCTTCTTAAGTACCCGAACAATATTAAAGTAATTCGGCATTACTACTGGACCATTCATATATCGTGTCTCCGTAACAGTAAAAGCGTTTGTGCGGTGGTGGGGTTCATTGCACTGCAGTTTGTATCGAGTTTCAATTGGAGAAACACGAAGTAAGAGTAAGGGCAAGTAATGTGCTTAGTTTTTCTATTCTACATCGACTGTTTGTGACTCTACTACTTTAAATAATCCGTGTCCTGTCCGCTCTGCTCTAGATTATTTGCGGTTCACGATTATTATGTCCAGGGAACGTTAAAAGATAAAGTGTATAAAACTAACTCACACACTTTAGACGAACTTGATGATAAGATTCGTTAAGATATAAATTCTGTTACTTAAAGAGAAGTAAGAAAACAAATGGGTAGTGAAGATGCAAGAAGTGTGATCAAAACCGAAGGCAATCAATTTCGGCATCTGGCTGGCCCCGTAGCTCAGTCGGTAGAGTACCTGCCTACCGTGCTAGGGGTCCCGGGTTCGATTCCCGGCTGTGGGGGTGGGGATTTTTCTCCAACCAAGATAATTCCCCATCTTCTCCAGAGTCTGGAAGTGTAAATGAGAGTGTGAATGTGTGCGTGATGTAATGATTAAAAACCAAAGATAACGAGATAACACCTTCAATATGTTCCAAAGGAGAACGGCCGCCGATATGACCATAGTAGTTAAAGGCGTATAAATGGAACAAGCAAAAAAAAAAAAAAAAAAAAAAAAAAAAAAAATCAGCATCTGTCTTGGTGACACGGGTGAGTATATGACTGCTAAAGTGCATTTGGTTTTATTGGGCAGTCATCTAATTTGCTAAACAATGGACGCTTGTTTTAACTGGCACGCGTGGAGTGATGGATTATCGACCAAGCAAGAAACTGACTCAGCTGCAGAATCATGATGAATAGATGACCTCGTACATATCACAAGTGCAGTATTAGAATGGAGTCTGTTAGATGTTTTGATGCTAATTGCAATTTATTGCACATATCTGCACTTTTTTAATAACATGTCAAATAAGTTCATAATTTTATGTACGTAAAACTGAGATGTGAGCATTCTTACTACTGGAATGTGTTTTGCAAGAACAAGACTAAGCCAGCTTTTGTAATCTCATCCCTCTAGCTGCAAAAATATTTTGTTCATGACCATCTAAAATGGCCACTTACCTTATTTGCATTCATGACGCAATATTTGATTTATAAATAACAGCATCATCATTCATGTGGGTCAATGAAAACCAAAGCGTAGTTAATATTCTTCCGTTGGACGTTGTAAAGTTGATCTGGAAACAAAGAATCTAAAGTAACGATAATAAGTTGTTTACGATAACAGTAGAATGATATAGATTATTTAATATCACGAAAAGTCTGCCAATTTATTCTAAATAATGAGTGATACCGAAGAAAATATCCTTCCAGATATTGAAACAGTAGCCTCAACAGTTGTTAAATCGCTCTTGCCAAGTAAATTGATGGTAAAGAATGTAGTGGGATATGAACGCTATGTAATATTGTGTGAGTATATCGTAAGTACATAAGAAAGTCCTATTTCATATTTTGAGCTTTTATCACAATTTTGCAAACCTTCATCTCTGTAGGTGTATTATACTATACACGTAAGAGTTCATTGCCGTGGTGATATATGATAGATAAGAATTCATTATTAAATGGTACCGAATAATGAATTATGATTACGTTAGACTTATCCTATACTTATTGTAATTCCTTTATCAACTGTGTGTCTTGCTTGGATATTACAGCTGTGAAATATTTAATGTTTTAGATAGACACGAATGTTCATTATTACAGAATGAAAAAAAAAAAAATCTTTAAAATATCCACTAGTTATTTTATCGTAAGAAACGAAACTTATTTAAAAACACTCTAATATTCTATGAAGCCAGATTTGTGCTGTCTACTGTAACATCTGTTTAAACTGAGGTGCAGTGCAAATGAAATCCAAGAACGCAAATGTCAATATTCGATCCCTCCTTAGTTAATGGTCGACTTCGGAAGATTGACGAGATATTAAAAGCTTTCAGCCGTACCAGGGATTTGCATTAACATGGTCTGCAGTGCTAATATGTTAATACCGAGCATTCAGAAAGTTTTAAAGTGGCTTTTATGTCCGTTTATTCCCACACGTCTCTAGAGTGCAATTTTATGTAGCTTAGTACGAGTGCGCATAAAAAATGGTCATGCTTGTGTATGTACCTTGATAAAATGTTGATGTTATTTAGTTTCTTGTGTGAATGAGATGAAATGCTAGGATGAGTTTTGAAACGTCTATTCTTTTCTCCTCCTTTGTCTGGAGAGAGAGAGAGTGAGTGGGAGGGAGACCCTTTCTAGCCTAATCAGTTGTCTTAACTTTCTTACAGTGATGAATGGAATGGAGTAAGTGGAAAGCAAATGAGTTCAAAGTGTATTAACGCGTCAACTTTTGCAGAAGAAGATAAAACGGGATCTGCAAAGTAAATGCATGATAGTGATAAGCAGCACACAAAAGGACATTTCGACTTTTTGTTACCAGAACTCGTAAATTCCTTCCACGATAGAATTTTTACTTTTAAAACTGATAATAATGCCTATAATTGAAGTGGTTTTACTTTTATTGCTGAAATACGTTCTGCTTTTATAATGAAAAAAACAAATGAAATACACACGCATGCACTTCTGGAGTTCTGAGGCCAAGTCTGCGCAACCGGAAACATGTGAAGGGGAAGCAGGCCTAGCAAATCTGCTGTTTTTTTATTATTATGATTATAGTACGTTCATTTTGCTGCACAGTCACCTGTTACAGTTTACTTCCTTCTGTTCCCTCAGGAATGTTAATTGGTGCAGCAATGTTAAGGTGTAATAAAATGCGTAATATCTACTTCCGCTATCGAAAGACTCTAAAACAAAATTAAAACTGATTTTCAATTTGGCATTTTGTTAGACTAGAAAGGCAACTAGAAATGAGTTCAAGAACTGCCTCAGGAGTAGTTTCTTTACCTCATTCCAGGTTAAAATATGAAGAAAGCCAGTCATGTTTCCATAATATTAACACCATATTTACACTTTAAACTTTATAACATACAAAGTATCTTAAACGATTCGATAAATAATTTGTAAATGGCCATTCATTGATGTTCAACTATTGACGCCTTCGCATTGGCGGTAAGATCATCGCAAAAATTGCAGTGGTACATGGTAACCAGTCTAAAATACCGGTTTTGTATTGTGGAAGTTCAAGTAAACTGCGACGGAAATATTATATTATATATGAGATTATATTATCTCATCCAAGAATTTAAGCAACATGGAATATTAAATTGTCCTACAAAGGAGGCAGGATAGGTATGTATCTAAAGTGGGACAAAATGCCGAGATTTGTGCTGATTAGTGGAGGAAAATTAATGAGTGTTGATAGAAGCAGTTCCCGGCGGGAACCAATCAGCAGTCTAAGAGCTTTCCGTCAAAGTATCTCTGTCTCTCCCTCCTGCCCATATGTTTACAGTGGAGACAAGTTATAGACCACTTTCCATAATCATCCTTTGTGAACCCGCTCTGATTAAATAAATAATGAAATGAAGAAGCAAATGTAGAAGGAAGGAGTGAGACAGTTGACACTTCACCCTGGTAGGCTGAGGAACCACAAGAATGCGGCCAGTTTCGCAAGTTTGTATATTGTGTTGGGAGAATACAATGCTCCTCCTACTTGAAGCGTGAGAGAGTGAAATTAAATACCTACCTGCTTGTGATATCTTCTCGCCTGTCGTCGTACATACCTACACTTTCATCAACTCGCGTGCTTTGTTAGGTACCAAACTTTCCCTACCTAAAATATCTCGTCGAAATTAGGCAAGCTGCATGGGCTTTGTCCAAATGTACTTTTTCTTCTCACTTTTCTACTAACAATACTCGCAAACGCGTATTCTGCTCGTCAATAGGGATAAACTTTTGCAGAATTGTTTAATTAAACATTTAATTGTAAGTATAATACATTTTATTATTAGACTGACACCTCCCTGTGGTATTCTTATTGCCAGGAGAAGACTTTGTTGCTACACCGCTTCTATACAGTAGGAATCGATTCATGTCTAACTTAAGTCAGAGACATCAGAATATCTTCTCCGTGAGGAGCAAACCAAGTGATAGGAGCTGTCAACATCTTAGTTGCGATCTCAGGCTAATTACAAAATGGACTACGTAAGGGAGATGCATTAAGTTAAGCGACAGTCAAATCGAACTGTGCTGGTTTACACATATTCTCTGCATGTTCAGGAGAAACAAACCTGTGACGACTACGTAAAGGTATTCAACATTTTAAAATTGACATACCTCGCAAATTGTTTAATCCACAAAAAGGTATTCGACATCCAATATGTGTTGTAATAAATTCTACTTTCGTTTTTATTGCAGTAAGTTTTTGTTTATTTCGTATTATTCGCCACTTATACAAAAACCTTATTATTCGCCACTTATACAAAAACAGATAGAAATCGCATATATTCAAAAGAAATTTACCAATTATTATCAGAAAATTTCAAATACATTTCATTAATCATAGAGCTATAATTGGTACTTCAGTGAAATGGTACTGAAAAGGTAATTTGAACATTTTCCTATCGCATTTTTTGGATGTAGGGGGAGTTAAATACAAGTTCTGGTATTTATAATATGTATTTTATTTTCTGTCTCTCTCACTGACACACGCACACATATTCTCTCTCTCTCTCTCTCTCTCTCTCTCTCTCTCTCTCTCTCTCTCTCTCTCTCTCTCTCTCTCTCTCCCTGTCACTTACGCGCGACCCGGATCTTTTACCACAGTATTTTGTGTCTATTCCAAGAACCTCCAAAATGATATTTTGGGTGAAATTCTTCAATAAAATTTTTGGTTGGAATTAGTTATTGTGTTTAATACAATAAAGTGGTAGCGTAAGTAAAAATCGTCTTTATTTAGTCATTATTATTACTTTTCTACCTGTTTTATACCTCTAAAAAGAGAAACAATAATCTAAACCTTACGCGTGTCTATAATATCTTTTGTTTAAGTAATGTGCACAGCAAATATAAAAGTTGAATTATTTCGCTGCCTTCCAAAATGAGAGACCGATTGACTCCATTTTTGCAATGCATCAAACTATGTCAAATGTCAAATAAGAAAGAATATTGCCAGCTTTGGTAGCGTAGATGGTAGCGTGTCTGCCTCACGTTCAAGAGGTCCCGAGTTCGAATTTCGGTCAGGGTGAGTTATCTGGATAAGGTTTTTCCGGGTTTTTCCCTTATCCTTCAAGACGAATGTCGGGTAACTCTAAGCTCCATGGACCCTGGGTCCATTTGAGCATCACTTCACCCATTCCCTTTATCGTCCGATATGACTTTAAAAAAGTTAAAGGACGTAAATTACAAACAAAAAAGAAAGAATAATTTATATGCACAGTTATCAAATTCATATACTTTATTCTTTCTGGTATTATTTTCTAATATAAAAGTTGAATTTGAATTGAATTTTCAGTAAATTTAAAACGCTATGTGCCATTGCAAACTGAAAACCAATAAACAATTATCAAAATAGCTGATAAATTATAAAACTTATTATAATAATTTTGACACAATCACAAATTTAGTTCACGCAAACACATCCAATCTCACCATCTTCTTCCCCCTACCTCCATCTCTTTTTCTCTCTGCAAGCTTTTGCTGTGATGATATGAAATAAAATTGTGGTGTAACAAATAAGGTATCATTTTTATGAAAGCGTTTTGTTTCCGTTTGTGATACATTCGTGTTATTGCAGCTCTATATTTGCAGCATATATTTGTAATCGTCCTTATTTTTGGAATAAATTAATATCTGGCGAATAAATGTGGAACATATACCCATTTTGTTACTACCGTTCTCTTTGGTGTTTTAAAATTACTTGTTCCAATTTAATGATTACAACTACAGGCTATGAATAATTCACTGTGCATAGACAAAAGATATTTTGTTTGCAGTTTTATTATTTAGACTCTTTCAAAGTACAGTATCAGTTTAGTGTTTATGTAATGTACCGTGTGAAAGGTACAATACATCTTTACACGAAGTACCTATCTCTATAAATAAAGTGGAGCGAAAATGAGCATGCGAATGCTTATGCAAGTGGATAAAAGGAAATGTCATTATCCACATAAGAAATGATTAATGCAAGTCTTATTGAGGAATATGATATGAAAGAGGTTAGCTATACGTTTTTTGTTATCTTCACTATCCTTAAATGCCTCGTTTCCCCACAATTGAGAATGTTCCGTACAGCTGCAGTTTCGACGTCGCGACAACGGCTGAGTAAGTCTGAATAACAGACAAGATACTGCCAAGCTTCACAAAATAGACGCTGTTCCTTGCCCACTGATTTCCTATCAACGTTGGTTACAGCAACCAAAATCGTATATATTTTCGTTCACTTAACCTTTGTTCCATTGCATTTCCTTATAAAGTTAAGAGAAAATAGATACTTTCTTCACTTTTTCTCATATAATGCTTGGATAAGCGCATTGATTTTATTATATCTAGTAGCTATACTAGTAACTTACTTTACGTATTTAGATTTACCTGTTCAGCTAATATACCTTACCCATGAAGTACAAATTTTCTACCCACCTGTAAAGTACTGTATTGCTTGAAGTCTATGAATTGAAATACTTTTTTCTAAAAACTCTGAAATGAGAAGCTTTTCCATGTAATTTATTTGAAGTTCTGTACATTTTACTTGTACAAGTGTGCCATAAATTCCAGTTGCGTCCACCCAGTTCGCCTTACTGACATGACAGGAATTAACTATTCGGACAGGACACTGCCATGAAAATAATTTCTCCATTAACTATACTTCCTGGAGATTCGCCACTGCTGTTGTATACAACAATGTTATGATGTCACCAGGACCAGGTGAACACCATCAGGCCCGCACCTGTGAGGGTAAACTTCCCTCTCCTCATTATTTGGGGATCGATACAATTAGCAGCCACGGCTGTTTACTGTAGGCAATATGCACTGTGTGATATTAATCCTAGCGTTCATTAACAGTTTGTGTGAATTACACAGAGTGATCATTGTATCACATTTGTTAGACGTGAGCCAGGTGTTAGCTGCAGTCAAACTAAGGCTCTCATTTTGTTCACAAAGCTACCTTTGAAAATAATTCGTGTGAAATCGTAAAACGGAACAAATATTAAATCTAAAGTTCGTCAACTGTTTACTTGATCGGCTCTCTACCTTCATGGTGAGATCGGTAGACGGTCTTTAGGCTGAGGAAACCTCCATAAATAACGTATTTTCCAATTTTCCGTGTTTTCTTTCTTTCTTTCTTTCTTTCTTTCTTTCTTTCTTTCTTTCTTTCTTTCTTTCTTTCTTTCTTTCTTTCTTTTTTTTTTTTTTTTTTGCTTCTTTTGCTGTCCTGCAAGGTTAAACTATTCTTATAAATGTCAAGTAAATTATTTTTTTTACTTAATTTGCTTAGCATTTATTACTATGACAAGCGCCTACTTAAAGAAGGTATTGCATTTCACTCAACATTGAAATCGTGGATTCACGGAATTCCCCCTTTAGAATCCATTAGGATTAGTATTATTACGAGGGCATACGACACTGAAACCTGTGACTTATTGTACCTAAACCCCAAGTGAGGCATCCCCGGAAGGAAGGATGAGGTGATAGGAGACAGAGGGCGGCCGACCCAAGGAGTCACGATAGCACCGAGACTCTCGTCGACACTTCTACCCTGAAATAAACCTGATGATATATGATGTGAAATGATAATGGAGATGAAACGGAGGGCAGGAAATTTGGGGGATGTAGCATTCGCTTGGCAACCCGGGAAAACCCCCGAAACAAAAGCCATTGGTCAGGTAGGGCGGCCACGGGAATCAAACTCGGGCCTCCCGAATGCGGCCACAGACGAAACTGCCAGATCCATCTCGCTTGCTTTATAATCCACAAATTCTTATAATTTCCAAAAGTATTGTTTCTAAAAAATAGATTCCCCAAGATTTTCACGGTAAGTCTGATGCTATTAATAAGTGCAACATATTTTTGTACCCAGCGGCGGGTGATGTTTTCCAATTGTAGTGAACGATTTCTTGGAGAGAGGGAAGAGTCGAGATGTTCTCTCCGACGTAATTACCAGGAACGCCTTCGAGACGCGACAAATTCTCGACGGTTCTTCCTTTCCCTCCTTCCGCGAACATTCTTGAACTCTGTGATAATTACATAAAAGCGAGCGTATCCACGAGTTAGTGAATTCTTAATGCGACATAGCGTGCTATTTTCCCAGTTGTGGCGGCGAGACTTTGATTGTGAAATACAGTGTTCATTGACTAAGTTTTTATATATTGGTCTAGTTTTTTTTCTTCGTGAGATGGCCTTATGGACGGAGAATTAACATTCTAGTGCATCAATGTATATTTTCCAAAAGTCTCGAAAGTAATTTTCCTGCAGTTTTCACTTCTGTATCATTTTCGAGGTTGCATTAAGTAATGGAGCCAAAGCGTAAATACTTGTGCAATTCATGCACTTTGTTATTCTCATATGCCTCTTACCGTTCAGCAGATCTTAATTCCGCATAGTTTTGTAAATGCAGGATATTTATGTAGAACTACAACAGAGCAGTACCCACTCACATATTGTAAACAGTATACAGTCTGTGTACTCCAGAAAAGCCTGAATTCATCCATCACACTCTCATCGGTGTCTAAGTTTCGCTGTCTGCATAACCCAATAAATTATGTTTTTGTCAGATTCTTTTAGCCTCCATTTTTGTACACTTGTAACAACCAACAACCCCTCTGGCTTCAATGGTCGACTATCAGAACTGAACTCATAGAGACTATAGCTCCACTGCTCGTCGCAAAACTTACTTGCTGAACCCTGGCGATCAGACAATGGTGGAAAACAAAAGATTAAGGAATAAATTGTTGAATAACATGTATAAAGCACTGAACGCTGTGTTGTGTTTGAGCTGCACAATATGAAATGTTAGAGTGGTGGTGCTTAAAACGAGGTGTGAAACCAAAAATAGAGTTACCACTGTATTTATATCGCTCCTTAATATAGTCTACTCTTTTCTTTTTAAATAAAATTAATTCATAAATTTAGCGGTTATTTAGAGTGCAACACTTCTTACTTTTGGCTCTTACTGCTTGTTATTTTTCTGATAATTGTTGATCTGCTATTCGCTTTATCATGTACTACTATAGAGTAACATGTAAGCACGCATGTTTCATTTACAAAAGTAACATATTTCAGCCAATACTGGATGATACTACAATTGATATCTGTACCATCTTTGGGCTGTCCAGTGACAGTGAATTTTGCTTACAACATATGTATATTGACAAGTACTTGAATGTCTTGTAGTTGGGATGTTACTATCCTAATTGTTCAGAAAACGACTTCTTTTGTGCAGAAAAAGGCTCAAGGAGTAAGTGCTACTACACATCTGAAGTCAAAGGTCATCTGTCGCCAAGATTAATGCCCCCAGTTTTACTTGTATTCTTTTAAACCTTTCAAAGGTTTAAAACTAGAATTAAAATAATTTTATTAGAGCATTATAGGAATGTAGAATTGAGGCACTCAGAATAATAATGACATCAAATTTTGAGACAGAAGCATGGGCATGCACGGCTGCCATCTGCCTTTCATGTGAAGAAGTATCAAACGAACTGGAATATGCTAAAGCTTTAATTTTCCACCTTTCAAATTTGTCCGTAGTGAAAACATGCACATTCTCAGTGTAAAAATGACATATGCCAACTATCAGTGCTTTATTTAGAGTACATGGCGTTGTAGTGAACAGTAGTGAATATGGCGCCATCTACAGATGTTATTCCTGAATCTAAAAATGGGGAGGGGGGGGGAGATACGAGTGATAAAGGCAAATGAATGGGTGATAAACAGAAGAAAGTTGATGACAAAAAATATGAAGATATGGAAATAGAGCTGGATTAGGTATTTGAAGATGTAAACTGAAGCAATTCCTTAATTTAAATACCCAGAAAATGACATCTATCTCAAAAGGAACTTTGGTTGGGATATGCCGTTATTATTCTAAGCGCCTCAATTTGTTATTGACTAATTGTTTAATTTAGGAGTTTGAAGACCATCCATCGCATCGATCGGCATTTACAACTTGAGATCAGAAAAATTACGAATAGCATTATAAAGTTTGATTTCGGAACCTGGAATTTAAATTTCTGAATACTCCTCCACCATAAAAATGTTTGATATCCCATATCAATTATACAACAAACAAATGTTGCTGTAAAGCAATAAAACTCATGAAAAAGGAAAAAAAAAAGCTGTAAATTTTTATCATCCCTCTCTGCAACCAGTGGAAAGAGGGTATGTCAGTACAATTAAAAATAAAAGCAACGAATCAGTGAATCAAAACTAATGATAGCAGTAACTGAAATTCATTTTCTGGTTGTAAACTGCCCATTCGCGTAAATTGCTCCGACAATAAATGGAAATAAAAAGACAAAATTGCCTCAGTATTGCGAGAGATAGGGAACAATGATTAATACTCGACGTATCGGCCTACGACTGATCGGGCATTTCATTGTATTAGTCGACGCGCGGTCGCCTCTTCCGACCAGACGATGATGATTCATTAAACGTATCCATTAACAAGCCCAGCCGTGCGGGATTGATCGATAATTTGTGTGTATATGTGGCTCGGGTGAAAACTTATACCCGCATGAGATAACACTGCGATAAGTTACGTAAAATTTTAACTCCTGTGAATCTAGATTCGAGTACCGACATCATTAAATTACGTTGTTGCATTAACTGTAAGAGAAAAGAAATGAAAAAAAAAATCTGTGGTGTTGCACTCACATATCAAGCTATTATTAAAAACGCTTATTCTTCTATCTATTTCATGTTAATCGAGATAAAAATATCCAAAAATTATTCTATTACTAATTTTCTTTACAGGGGAATATGGGAATACAGCAGACTTAAGTGACAGTAAAATTTTAAAGAGCTGGTCGCTATGTGATGGCTTTGAAATTGCATTTTTTTACGTGGCCAAAAAATTAAAGTATGAATGACTTCTCCATTCCAGAAAAGAACAAACATTTTACAATTCAAATTAATAATAAAAATATATCGGAAATGGTTTAGTCCACAAAAACTGTATTTCAGATAAATTAAAATTGTGTTGACAAGATTTATAGTCAGATTTTATCCATTCCTTAGGTTATATAAACGTTGTAAAAAAGTCATAAAGGATGAAGAGGGCTTTAGAGGACATTCCCAGAAAGTTCAAGATGAACATTTTATTTGATATGAAAATTCTTAAAATACATCTATTTTAATCAAAGCTGTTTTGGAGGAATTGAAAAAAAAAATTCGTGTGGCACCCTTGAATGGCACTGGACTTGCCTTTTGTTTTGAGTTACGCCGTTCACAAAAGTAAATAAATAAATAGATAAATAAATACATACATAAATAAATAGATAAATAAATACATACATAAATAAAAATAAATAAATAAATCAACAAACAAACAAAAACAAATAAATAAATAAAAAGGTGATACTGATTTTTATCTACAAATCTACAAATACTTTATTTTGGATTCAGTGGACTCCAGTGCATTTCTGGTGACGTGTCTGGTAATCAGTTTTTTATTGGTGGAGTACAATACTTCGTCTACTTACTATACATAGTAGAAAAAGTAATTAAGACAAAGACACCATCAAGCAGTATGGTGAATCCAAAGGACCGAAATATAAGTACCAACAAGAAAGAGCAGAATCAAAGGATGTTTGAGTTTTGACTTCAAAAATGAAATAAATAGTTTACAGTAGAACCTCGTTTACCCGCATTAACTACGACCAGGGTCGAATCGGATCGACTTAACGAAAATGCTGGTTATCCGAAGAATGACGGAAAACTATAAAAAAAACCATGTACATCACCAAAATACTTTGGAGTTCAGGAATTACTACCGGCACACTTTCACCTAAGAACACATGCACTGTGTTTTATAATAGCCTATGTATTTACACTATACACAATATAGCTACAAACTAGTCATTATTAGAAAGGGATGTGAGTTTCTGCTGTCTCAGTTTAGTGTATCGCGATCTCGCATCCGCTTTAACATTAGAAGTTCATTTGGCAATGTTTCGGCTTGACTCTAGAAATAAAACATCAATTTCTTTATGTTTGCTACTGTTTTTGCGTGGGTCATAACCAGAACTGGTTCATCAACACTGTCTGAATCTGAATACTCGTCATTATCATTTTCAATAGCTCTACATGATGCAATGTCTTCCTCTTTAATCGGTTTATAACCTCGTCGTTTCTCAATGTCTTTTTGATCAACATCGGAACATCATCGATATTTTTAAAATGTCTATGAAATCTTCTCCCATACGGATTATTCTTTTTCTTCTTCAATCTTGTTTTCTGGCAAGTCACACACACACACACACACACACACACACACACACACACACACACACACACACACACACACACACACACACACACACACACACACACACACACACACACAAGGTCATAACTTTTTCCACGATTTTATTCAATTTTATCTTCCAACCTGATTCCCAGCAGGTGGGGTGATGCAGTTAATTCGCTCGCTGGCAAGAGAATTTGAGTAATGTACCTACTAGGAGTAGCAATTTATCGTTTGTAAAATCAATCTTCATTTACTACGCTGAACAACATTTTTTTTTTTTTTTTTTTTTTTTTTTCAAAAGTGGTCCGGGTTATCCAGACGTCCGGGTTAACGAGGTTTTGCTGTATTTGCTAACGACATAGTCAATTGCCAGGTTCATATTAGCGGTTATCGGTGTGCCAGGATTTCGTCCCACAGTAGTTTTTTTTTACACGCCACTAGATGTACTATCGCTTTAAGCATACTTAAAAACCACTGTTCTGGGCTGGGTTTGAACACGCGACAGGGGGGCCAAACCCTAACCAGTGAGCCACCCAGACCGAAAATCTGTGCTATAGCATACCACCTGTGATTCACGCCCGCCTCGGTAGCGTAGATGGCAGCCTGTCTGCCTCACGTTCAAGAGGACCCGAGTTCGAATCTTGGACAGGGCGAGTTACCTGAATAAGGTTTTTTCCAGGTTTTTCCCTTTTCCTGATAGACGAATGTCGGGTAACTCTAAGCCCCCGGACTTATTTGAGCATCATTTCACCCAATTTCATTCATCGTCCGATATGACTTAACGTTGGAGGACGTAAATTGGGGGGGAAAAAAACTGTGATTCACTTATTTACTTTCTTTACCATGAACATGGTAGTTAGTGCATTCCACCTAGTATCAGTGTAAATACGTGTTTTGAGAGCCCTCTCCTACATGCGACAGCGGATTTTCAGTGAAATCTCCCACCCCAATTATCCTTTAGATGGCCTTTTTTAATTTAGATTTTCTCAAAAACTTCCTTAACGATTTTGATTAAAATACCAATTATTCAACTTATTTACATCAAATATAAAACGTTTATCTTGAATTTTTGGTGTAATTTGTATACTTCTCTTCATTCGGAAGAAATTTTGTATCGCAAGATTTTGTATAAGGAAGAAACATTAAGGGATAGAGGGAAATGCAGTACTCTACAAAAATGTGAATCTCTTTAAAACACACAATTTATTCCAAATAACTTTATTCTGTTATAAGCCTTTCTATTATTACAGATATCTGATATTATGATCTGAATTGTTCAATACTTTGTCGAACTTTCAAAGTGCGTTCGGTATTCACTTTATTTCTCGAGATCGCATGAGAATAATATGAATTTTTAAGGCCAGAATATGACTTCCAGTTCCTGAACATTTGACTGCAGCTATTCCTGTGTATCTTTAACAAACTGTGCAGCTATTTTTGCAAAGGTTTATCTTAATTAAAAATATGTAAATGGAGAAATATACTTTGGTAATAATAATATACGTGCTAATATGATAGAGGAAGGAAAAAGCAATGCGAATGTAAAGCATAATACGTTTCAGATTTAATTCTTATTTGTATTATTTCCTTATGCTTAGTTAATATGGAAGAACTCTGAAAGTACTGTCCACCCAACACAAGAAGGCAAGACAGAGGAATGTGTAACGTAATCACTTTTGCCTCCACACGATGTTTATGCTCGTCATTTGGATATGACAAGGATGCTAGATTAATGCAAAGTACAGTGTTGTTACATAACTCGCCCGTGCATAATACCTATCACTGCAGTTACTGAAACGAGCATTAGATCTTGGAGCATGGGTGACTCATATGTACTCTCATACACTCATTTCGTAGTAAACGGATCCATTACCAGAGCAGATAAACAGTTCAGACCCCTCTCGCTCTTCATGCCCCGTTTGCCTTCTTGTGGAGGGCAGACAGTAACTAGTGCTGTTTATTGTATGAGAGGATAAAGGATTCACTTGTTTTCCAAATAGTGTAAGTATAAAACTTATCACAGCTAACTATAAAACTTAAGTATGGGTAATTAAAATCACTTAGAAAAACAAAACTCCGTGAGCATACTAATAGTGAAGGCATACAAAACCAACAGGGTATCCGAGGTCTTTATGGCACCTATGAAATCGTGGTCGGGAAAGGGACCTGTTCCCTGACTTAAGTTTCTTCCAAGTTTTACTCGGTCCTTCCCAAACTTCCTTCCCAAACTTCCTTCCCAAACTTCCTTACCTAATTACTATTTTATTTCAAGAGTCGTCAGTGTCCATCAGCTGTGCTGCTGTATGCAGTTAGAACGCCTATAAAATCTATTATCGTAATTCAGTACTATGACATTGCAGGCTATTTTATTTATTTACTTCTTGTTTGTCGTATATAGTATAACGTTGGGTTACCAAAGTAATGAATTACCTTAAATAGCTTTTGGTAAAATTGAAAGCCAGCCTTAAAAGTATTTGGTATTTCAAATGTCCATCTCGTTTTGAAATAACATCAAAGCTACGTTCAGCGTTTTCAGTTCGCCTGACGGACACCGTAGCTTTAGAAAAAGTGCTGAGAGAGAAGGCCGAATATATTCAAATCCACAAGATGACCTGAACTTTTCTAATGTTATTCCCATTTTCAATAGAAACAAAGTATACGAGATGAGAAAAGAACAAAGGTCAAATAAAGGGAAGTGGGTACAATAGCAAGGAAAAAAAGAAAGTATTGAGAATTACTTTTAAAGGTTTTGTTAAGTAATAAGTTAATAAGTGATTTTAAGCCATTCATTATGATTTCAAGAGATGGGAGAGCAAAAGAAAAGAACCGCAAGACGGTAAATATAAAAACGAGGAATAATAATATGATAAAGTGTAATACAGAGTTGGCTCGCATTCTGGAAAACTTGAGTTCAAATCATCTGGGGGTCGGAAACCTGGCCGAAAGTTTGCCTGCTTTTGCTAGCGAATGTTGGACTGCTTGATTTATCTACTTCTTCGGATTTTGTCAGCCCCCCCTCCCCATTTTCTTATTAGCTCATCCATAGATGATCTGATCACCCATTCAGAGTCTCTTTGATTCACAACCCATGGCTCCGCTGCAAATGTTTTCCCCGAGGCTTATAAGCTTTGGGTCATATAGGTAAGTCCTAAAAAGAGGAAGGTAAACATGGAAAGAAGAACGCTATAATGAAGATGGAAAGAGTAGAATGTAATAGTGGCTTACAAAGTCGATGAGGGAACTTCGTAGAAGGATGGAACTGCTAAGCGAAAATAAATGACAGGGGACAAAAGATAAAAAAACAGTATGAAAACTGGAAGGAAAGAGAGGTAAATAATGAAAATAAAGCAGAAAAAAACAATAAGGATAAACAAGAAAAAGCAAAATAGGATAGTAGTATGGAGTGAATAAGTCAGAAGAATAGTAAAGTAATTATACATATATACGAAGAGAAGCACGAAAAAAAGTAACATGATGGTGGTGATGATAACAATGATAATAAGGATGTTCAAGGATTAACAAATATTATGTCTAAAACAATATATTGTAAAAGAGGCAGAAGAAAATCGTGAGCTAAGAAAAGAAAGAAGCAAAATGAATAGAAAGAATAGATAAAATAGATAAAATAGATAATATTACTTAAAATAAGGTATTCAATTAGGAAAACATAAGGGAGGAAATACCAGCAGAGCAGGGAAAGAAGAAGGCAGAATGGGGACAGCAGGACAAGAGAAAATATTTTTGATTTCCACGCAATGATCATCTCTTAGAGAAAAAAGGAAGAATATAAAGATGAAAGAGGACAGCAGTAATGATGAAATAGGAGCAGAAAAGATTATATAACATGAACTAAAATGGCATAACCATTTTCTCTCAGGATTGGTGAAAGGAAAAGTATTTGTTCGAAATAAAGTTTCACTGTAGTTGAGATTTCTGTAAAATGCACACTTCTCAAAGCATTCAATGATACTCTTTCCATAAAAAATACATTGGCTCACTAACCCAGTTGCGAAAGTTGCCCTCTTGAGGCAGGTACCTGCGGGAATCTTGAGTAGCGAGTATTAGATAAACGTCCAGGATGCACGATGCAGAGTATTCCAAGGCGAGGCGGAATTGAGCAAATTAGCTGATCACCGCCCGTCACGGCGCACCTTGGATCTTTACGTAATAATGATTGGATGTGCTCTGCATTTACCTCACACGCTATTCAGTCACGATACGGAGAACTCAAGGCTGAACTCACTTGTGACGGAATGTGATGTCGCGCTAGGAAGCACTTGTCATTCTCTGGCGTTAGCATTTAGGCTCATAAATTATTATGTGATGATTCCATGCAACCCTTTCTAATTAAGTTTCCCACCAATAAAATCCAATGTAAAATAATCCTATAACAACAACTTCACTTTTTCTACCTGTTGGTATTTCAGGGCCGAAAACAGTAAATAGTCTCTTCAGCTGAAAACTTGACATAAGCTGCCTCCGGTTTTGTTTAGAATGCTTTCATGAGTACTTTACGGTAGTCATGTTTTCGTTTTCATGTGTAATGCCAATATAATGGGTTTACTACAGTTGGAGCTAAGTATGTGGTCCGCATAAAAACCAGGCGGTTTAGTTTGGTAATAAAAACTATGTCCGCGCCGTGACTGAGTGGTTAGATCGCCCGGGTTCGATCCCAATCGACCGCAAATTGAGATTTTTGGTGGACAACATGGCGCTAGAGCGGGTTTTCTCCGGGTCCTCCGGTTTCCACCGCCAGCATCCCACCAATTGATCCATCATCATCTTTCCTATCATTCAACTCGTCCACTTAATATCATCCATTTCCTTTACCCTCACACAAGACATCGGGCTGATGAACGATCCTGATTCTCTATCGGATCCAAAGCTTCGGTTCCTCAGACCCGACCTAAAGGGATAGAGGAACAAGAATCCTCTAACCACTTGATCGGCAAGATCAAAGACAAACACTACCATTGAGTTGCTTTTCTGCTAATCCAATATCATTAAGTTAATAATAATAATAATAATAATAATAATAATAATAATAATAATAATAATAATAATAATAATAATAATAATAATAATAATAATAATAATAATAATAATAATAATAATAATAATAATAATAATAATAATAATAATAATAATAATAATAATAATAATAATAATAATAATAATAATAATAATAATAATAATAATAATAATAATAATAATAATAATAATAATAATAATAATAATAATAATAATAATAATAATAATAATAATAATAATAATAATAATAATAATAATAATAATAATAATAATAATAATAATAATAATAATAATAAATATATATATTATTATTGCAAATACAATGCCATCGTCGGGATTCGAACCACGGAGCTCCCGGTCTCCGTGCGGTTGCTCTAAACCTCTGAGCTACTATGGCCAAAATGCCGGCATGACATTAAATTCTCCAACTGACTCGTATGTTTCCCGGTGGACCACTAGGGGTTCTCATATATGCTATGAGACACGCACCTTTTATGACGACTTACTATGCTGTAAGTACTGAAGTCCTAGGCTTCATACTTAAACCACTATGTTTTTATTTTAGGTAAATTGATGGAAATAAACATTATTAAATGTTGGTTATGAGTCAGTTGGAGAATTTAATGTCATGTCGGCACGTTGGCCATAGTAGCTTAGAGGCTTAGAGCAACCGCACGGAGAGCGGGAGATCCGTGGTTTAAATCCCGGCTATGGCACTGAATTTTTCAGTCGGGCTCTACTCATCCAAACCTTAGCCTACACACGGCTAGTGTGGAAGAAATGATTATTTCCACCAATTTACCTAAGATAATAATGAACTTCGCCTTAATGTATTAGGCATCGTTGTCTGTTCAGCTTTCATTGTAATCTTTCCATATTTTATGTGGTCTGCCTTTCTTATGTTTTTACCTGGCCAGTAATTGTAAATTTGTTGTGGAAGTTTGTACTATCCGCCTTGTTTAAATCGAGGATTAGGATTTACTACGGAGGGGATACGTCACAGAAATGAGTGTAGTGTTTAACGCCTGCTTTTACTACATATGGCACCATAGGCGATGACACGGATGATACATGAGATGAAGATGGAACACCGGTGGAATGAGATGGCGGGGGGAACCGGAGATCCCGGAGAAAACCCGCCCCAGCGCCATGTTGTCCATCACAATTCTCACTTTGCGGTCGATACGTCACAGACCAGTCGTGATCCAGGCCCCCAAATGGAAGGATGAGGCGAGAGGAGCCAGAGGGCGGCCGTCCCAAGGAGCCACGGCAGTGCAGAGGGCAGGGTCTCTACATTGCACTTAGATAGAAACGTTCCCCAGCAGACCAGGACAACAGACATGCCCCCGTACTGCTGTACGGAAACGGGCCCAGGAGCCGGTTCGCAAATGGTTCCGGCAGATGGTCTCGAAATGCTCCCAGCAGCAGATTCGAAGACCGGCAACTGACCTCCTGGAGGAGAAAGTAGTTGACTCAGAGCATATCATCCTACCATGCACCGCCGAGCCTCCCGCCAACACTTCTACCCTGAAAGAGACCACCAGATGAGAGATGCTATGAAATGATAATGCAGGTGAAATGGAGGGACAGAAAATTCGGGGGATGTAATTAACCTATCCAGCACTAATCTATCCCGGCAAGACCCATGGGTCAGGTAGGTCGACCATGGGAATCGAAACCGGGCCTCCTAAATGCGCGTCACAGACGAAACCGCCTTAGGCATCCCGCTCGGTAAATTGGATCATGCTCATGAGCAACAAAAAGTTCCCGCCTCGGTAGCGTGGTGGTAGAGTGTCTGCCTCACGTTCAAGAGGTCCCGAGTTCGAATCTCGGTCAGGGTGAGTTACCTGGATAAGGTTTTCCGGGGTTTTCCCTTATCCAGAAAGGCGAATGTCGGGTAACTCTAAGCTCAATGGACCTCGGACTCATTTGAGCATGATTTCACCCATTCCATTCATCGTCCGATATGACTTAACGTTGGAGGACGTAAAATTACAAAAAAAAAAAAAAAAAAAAAAAAAAAAAAGCAACAAAAAGTAGTCGGTCTCCGTGACCGCGCTCGCTTGGAGTTCCTTGACATGAGTGCGTAAGTTCGCTTGCAGTTAGTTGTGTCTGTATAAGTGCGCGCGCGCGTGTATGTGTGTATGTGTTTTATATCATTGAAAGGCAACAACATACAAAATAAAAAACACAACGAAAAAGGGACTACTTAACATTTCAAAATGTATTATTTCAGTTTCATAATTCGGAAATGTCTAACGATATGCAACTTACTATAAATAAACTTAGTTATATCAATACATTTACTCTAGTCTGTATTTTATTCTTATGTACTATCTGAACTTTCAGAAGATTAAAGTGAAATATTTTGTGAAATAACTATAAGTATACGTGTAAAAATGATTCTTCATGCCATCATAGCAAATATATATTTCATTAAAAATATAAATTTGTTACTTTATTCATTGACATAATGTATTTTGATAAAATATCAATATTAAGTTCCTATATTCAATAATCTCTTTTATCTGTGAAGGTACAATAAAAGTATATTCTTAAGTGCTTCCTAAGTTAAACAGTTTGTTACACAGGAAGTTGGAGGATATTAACACGTTCACAGCTAACACAACTTTCTTTGTAAGTTTCTAAGTAAGAAAGATGGGTACTTGGGATTTTTGCATAAATGATGCCAGAAAGTTAGGGGGAAGGTATAAAAACAAAGAAGAGGAACCGGAAGATAACACAGGAGTATGAGTAAAGGGCAGTAGAAAATGAGGGGTGCTGGGAAGGTAGCGAAGCGAAGAGGGAAGCAGAAATGAAAATTCAGAGAAGAGAAGAGATAATTCTTTTTTCTTCGCAAGGGACCACTCCGTTTGTGAAGTTGGTAACGCTGAAGTATTCTTCATCTATTTAATGCTACTGACCATAAATTGAACGGGGAATTAGAGCAAGCACAGGGGAGGGGTTGAAAGTGCTTCATTTGGCCCCAGTAGGACATTACTGTTTAATCCCAAGGATCACTTTGGAAAGGACTCCGACAGAATCCTTAATGGCAAATTGGGTTTATACTAAACACGTAGAAACTTGGTAAATCCATGCAGCGTCTAGGTATTACAGTGCTCAACGAGGAAAAGTTGACGGCCATGTCATAACTCGTTTACACTGAATAGTTTACATTAATATAAGCTCTAGTGCACCGAAACGACCGATACATATACAGGGAATAGTATATTACGATAATTATGTGGTAAGCACTTTATACGAAGTGAGGAAAAGTTTGAAAAAACGAGGCGCTTGCACTGATTTTTTTTTCAGTTTCCGAGATTCCGTTATGATCTTACCACATGTGTATTTCACAATATTTTTGCACTATGTGTATTTATACCATTCTACAGTTTGTAATATCAATTAATATTTCAAAATAAATGTTTTAATTACTATATTAGTGCTTTTTGCATCGCCTATGTACGCACTTACCTCAGTAGTGCGAGAATGTCAACTTACGATGCATAGCAACAACAACGATATGGAATATTAGTTACATAGTGCAAAAACAATTTAATGGCAGTTCACGAGAACTTAAACTGGCCGATTTTACACTTAAAAGTGCTGCCAACCTTACGATGTGAATTACTAGCTTAAAATCAGTCAGTAAGTCATATTTTATCCTGAAACAACGCACTTCCTGCGGCTAAATGTTACATCATATTATATTTAATGGGAAATCGTGTTAGAAAAACGACAATTAAAGGATGGAAAACGCTTCATAACATTAAAACCATTCCAGATTAACGCACCGTGGAACACATCAGCCTATACCCGTCAAAGTTTATTTGTTTTAAACTCAGCAGTTGACGTCCTGCAAGATAATGCAGTCCTCCAACGTAAGAGCTTCAGTTAACATTAACAATATGTTTCCAATGTATATTTTTATAATCCATCTCCAACTAGAACGATTCCGTTGTAAACATATAGGAGTGCAAAAAGAGATGGAGGAGCAACGTTCTTAGGCAGCTGATTGGTGCAGAGAAGTTCACAAGTGTTAATATACCAGGCGAGTCAGTCGCGCCTTATTTTTGGAAGGTAGGCCACCCAACAAACGGCATGTGCGCCTTAGTCCAGTTTTGCACGTACTAAACTGTATTGCTTGACGTTCTTAGAGAGAGTAATGCGCAACATTCAGAGGAATAGTGGCTTAAGTGACAAAACGTACTGCTCGCTAAAGTACACCTCAAAATCATACAACTCCTTTACTGACAGGGAATTCTGGTTTTCAGCTGATTTTACAAACTTTTTATGAGAGTATGCATAGCAAAGTAATTCAGTAAATGCCTCGGAAAAAATGGACCTATTATATGAGTACACTAACAACGTCAGCTAAAAATAAAATGGCGTATTCTTGTGTTTAGAGCAGGGGTTGGCTGCCAAAAATTAGGAAAAAATTAGGGACACACCTCTTCCATCATGGACCGGTACAATCAAAACGGACATATTATTAAACAACAGTTTATTTACATTTTTGCGCAAATTATGTCTCGTGCATCTCAATTGACATGCATAAGAGCTTTTGTAATTTAACCCTTTATTTGGTAGTGTTGCTCTGGGGCAACATTACGCTGTATTCAATTTAAAAATATTTTAGTGCAGTTTTTTTTTTTTTATTATAATATTCTACTGGCCTTTGTCGGTTATACTAGCAAAATTTTGAGTCTTTTCAATTGTAAATATTATATTATTTTTACAATTACATTGTAGTGTTTTTTAGTATAAAAAGGGCAAAATCCAAGCAATTGCAGTCAAATGATACACCGTCAACATCCAAGCATGCCAGCACACCGATTATTTTACTTGGCCCTCCCCGTCCTTTAGCACAGACACATTTGACTGCAGTTGCCGAGATTCAAACCAACAACGTTGAGCTTTGAATGGGTGGCCAACCCATTGCATATCTCTTTAACGAACATGGCTATTCGAATTGAATGCATTGAGGCACAGCAGAAAGAGGTATTAGAACAATTTAGCAAGTATAGCAAGACCAGCATAAGTAGCAAAATCATTTGCCAAATAAAGGGTTAAGTAGTGGTATTAAAACGCCAAACAAATGATTAAAACTGTCTTAAAAGGCTAAATCAAGTACGAGAACACACGAGGTGGCCATGGCATAGCGCCACGCATACAAAGTCGTACTATTGAACGCAAAACGTGCTTTCAGTCGTCCCGAAATAGGATTATGACCTCTCCTATGCCCTAACCCCCAATGACACAGGTTCGAGTCTCAGCATTGTAAATATTTTCTTTATGTTCTTTAAAACTTGGAAACCGAATTCACAATAATTCAAGTATCAAGTCCCTGAGGGTGTGCATTACCCAAGAAGGTCATCAGTTCGAGCATTTGCTTCGTTAAAGCGGTCGTGTTCCAGGAATAGAAAAAGTGTCATTCCAGCGCCACAAAACATACCAATTTGAAACGACACTTTTAATAGCACAATAATTCTATGTCTGCAAAGTTGTGTTTAACTTCCACGTTAAACTCTGATACTGTAATTTCTTTTTTTTTCTGTGTTCAAATGTGTATAAATGATCCTTATTTCAATTACATCTACCTATAGGTGTGTTTAAACAACTACCTACTTGTAGTCCACCAATAAATAAACATAAAAATACCATAAATATAAATAAAACAATTAAAAATAAACATAATAGAAATTTTCAGAATAATACTTGTAAATTGTATTACGTGGTAAAAAAAAGTATACCTATCCAGGGGATTTGAACCTACTTCACAGCAGACAGATGACATCGCAGTTTTGCTCTCCTTTCAACTGAACTATTCTGTAACGTGTGAGACAAACATTCCGTCTAACATATAGTATTCGCTTGTTCCAGTGAACATTTGCAGACGTGCAAACGTCAGCTGTCTAATTACGAGTATGCTACAGACGATGCGATAACATCTATATTATTACTAATTTCATCGGATGTTTAACATCCATGTTAAATACGCGGGTAGAACCTAGTAATGGGATCGATGTTTATATGTTGGAGTATAAAATGCGGATTGCAAAAATTCCAGAATAAGGGGCAGCTGACTCACCTGGTATATTTTTCACAGGCACTCGCTGGAACTTCTTTCTAAAAATGTTTTGGAAACCTTAAAACGTATATTTCCAGTGAAACATTTATATTGAATTGTTGGGTGGACTGCAATACCATCTCTATCTACTATAAGGTACGTGGTAGAGAAAGTAAACATCATGAAGGTTTGTTTCTGAACTTGCAGGTAAGAATGGTGCTGTTCCGAGTATCAGAGCCTGTAGAGAGGCCAATTTCGGCTCTGGAAGGCTCAGCACCGAGACTGCTGCGCATGTCTCCTTTGAGACATAGTCTCCGGGTACCAGCGGCTCGGCACGATGAAGAGGAAGAAGATGACACAGTGTCCACACTCTCAGCACCCGGTTTCGGCAGATCTCAGACAAACCCTGGCAACAGCTCTAACTCCGGTGAAAAAGGTAAGTTCCTACTTAACACCTCGACAGGTAGCTAACGAGAATAGCCTCTGTCTATGAGTATTCAAAAATGGATCAAAACAAAAGAACTGCACAGATATGTAGCATAAAATGAGCAGGCTATATATTTTTGTATTATATGGCTAGAATAAGTAGCAGAGTTGATTCCAACGCCCTTATACAGGAAATTCCATGAGCAAGAATTGATGCAATTCAAACTAAATTTGACTCATTTTTAAAACATTGTCAGACATATCAAAATAGAACATTTTGAAAGCAGAATTTTGCAAAATAGAAACAAAACTTTCTGTCATTATTGTAATGAGTGTGTCGTCGACAAAAGCTTAAAATGACAATACATTATTTTATACATTGCTTCCTGAAAAACTGCCTTATTTAGTTTGCATGAATAATTTCATTTGTTTCTTGTAAAAGGTTTGGTGCTCTGTGAACAGTTTGATTGTCAACCACTTTCTCCAGTTTATACAGCTACTGTAACAAATGAAATTCGATTTAAAGTTATTCAAAATGTTCCCTATTTATAATGTGACAGTAGCTAAACCGTAGCGTGAACTCTTGTTGAACATTGCGATTTCAACACTTCTGTGTTAGCAAGCCCCGTAACAACGATTCTGCATTTCACATATCCTAAAACATTCATAAAGTGAAGTAAGTTATGTTTCCTTAGCAACTTATTTGTTATATGAGATAAAATGAATTTGCTTATGTAAATGAATAGCTACCTCTCAGGAGAAAAGAAAGGGGGCGAGAAAGTTGTCCATTAAAACCGTTGTCGATGACATCACACTTAGTGCAATAATTGCTGAATATTTTGGCTGTTTTGCAAAGTTTTTCTTATAAAAATATAAAAATTGATCCGTATTTTTTTAGAAAATGAGTTTATTTTAGTTTTATTTACATTATCCTTTATTTATGAAATACCCTGTATGGTATATAAATAATTGTGTGCGATCCTAACAATTGATTCGTCCGAGCAATTAAAAAGGAGTTTATTTTAGTTTTATTTACATTATTCATGAAAGACTCTGTATACTGTTTAAACAACTGTATGCAGCTCTATCACTATAAATAGGTGCTACGTATTAACATAATTCGTGTATGTATACCACCACTCCCCATATGGCGGTAACCTCGCTCACCATGTGATGACCGGACCCAATTCTCAGGTGGAGGCACCCAGATGGCGGTGTCCATTACCTCCAATGGCAGCGTTATAGTGAAGATGGCGGTGAGGCGAGTGGACCTACAGTTTATATCGTGGGCTCCGAACCACTTCACATGAGATAGACAGAAGAGAAGGCGCGGATAGGGCCGACATAAAATCGACACCCCATAGCCGGGAGTCGAACTCGGACCCTCAGTACGAGAGTCACGAACGAAACCACTGCGCTACCCCGGCGCCCATGCTATTCGTAATTGGCTCATTACGACATGCGTGTCTAAAGTTACTGCACCAATGAGTAATATCGATATTCCAAATTGCCTTGGCTTAAGGAGAAAAGATGATACCATTTTGTGGTATTCTTTTTTCTGAGCAACAGACTCGGTACATTATTAAATATAGAATAGTTGAGGTCTTCATTTATAATTACTTACCATACTGTACAGATAACAGGCTACATCACAGTCTGTAACATCCGCTCACTTCTCTCCCAGGAGGGAAATAGATGCGAGGTGAGCCCTTGTCTTTTTAGCTACTATACGCCAAGTAGGTAATAAATAACAAATGAAATCCGCGCAGCAAAGTTGTGAACATATGAAGACCTATTTCAGCCATGGTTGCCGAATTATATAATGAGTTACACTTTATAATGCTAAGATTCACATGTTTCATCCAACACTAAAAAATCTTAATATGACACTCATGAGAACTATCAACGAAGGATAGTGCGACAAACATTCACTTGTCTCAAAGAGGAATATCTACTTATTACATAATTGTGTAGAATTCAGAAAAAAATATATTGTGACTGTAATTCACTTTTTGGTTTGATGAATCTTTTGTCAAATCCACCCAAGGTTGTATATATATATATAAAATACTGCGCCTTTAATTGCCTTTAAAAATCCAAATAGAGAGCACATAAACCAAACAAGTGCGTAATTGTTTAAATGTATGATATTTTTAATTAAACTTTACGAATGTACCTTGCGCTGACATGGATTAGTAAACAGTCAGTGTAGTTCTCCCTCAAATAAACATACAGCAAAACAATAATGTATAACTCTGTGACATAATATACATAAGTGGTAAAAGGTTAAACAATTGACTACTTTTCCATTCCATATTGAGAATTATTATGCCAAAGAATTTATAATCTGATGGACAACTTTTCTTACGTTTGCTTCTCGTAAAATTAGCTCTCAAAGAAAACCATTCCTTCGAGGACATTTTGGCGATTATCGACCTGAACTCTCTGAACTCTGGCCTATGCAAGAGAAAAGCTTAGAAAGTGTTGGGTTGAAACTATTAGATACTATCGCAGAGGGACGTCTGGAACAACTAGATCAGAGGTGCCAACCTTTCCACCCTACTGCCAGCTGCTGACTCTCGCAATAGCTGTTAGAAGCTTCTAGTCTAAAGCATATTATATTAATTTTTCTTTTAATTACCAAGTTTAATTTGATATTACAATTTTACAATTATGTTGAAATCCAGTTAGATGGGTATCACTGAGAAATAAATAGAAATGCGTTAAACTTATAAGATAAATTCGGCCATCAATTAGCTTAAATAATAAGAGTTTAATGATGAAGCCTGGAACTCATGTACTTACAATAGTAAGTCGCCACAAACGGTGTATCTCGAATACGAGATCCCCTAGTGGTTTACCTGGGAAACATACGAGTCAGTTGGAGAATTTAATGTCATGGCAGCAAATTGACCATGGTAGCTCAATGGGTAAGAGCGACTGGGCGTAGACCAGGAGATCCTTGGTTCGAATCCCGGCCCTGGCATTGAATTTTTCAGTTTGACTCTATCTATCCAAAACCTTAGCCTGTATAAGGCTAGTGTGAAGGAACGATTAATTTCCATCAATTAACTTAGATAAATTCTTCTTTACGGTTGTGGGATATCATTATATAATATTTTAGAAAGCTTGTAGAACAAATTTGAAGACCATTATTTGAATTTTATACGATATAATGTCAAGAATTTCTTATGCAGAAAATTTTAAAATGCTAAGCCGCATTTGCAAACATTATTTCACGAATTAAATGGGTTAATAAAGCCAAAAAATAAAATACAATTTCAAATGTTTACAGAAAATTATAAATTAGCATCTAAAGGTGATCACTGAAGTTATAGTTTTATGCAAATCAGCTAGCTACTGAGCATAAAAAGTGGCGCTGCGGTTATAGGAAATCTTTATAATTCTCTCCGTTTCCATTTCTTGTTTTAGTTGTGTTAAAATATTTCCGATATGTTCTGTTAATGTTCGCCTTTTAGTTTATTGTTTTCCGGTTTCGTAGGTTGATCAAATTTTTCAGACGCCATTTTGACGTTTGAATGTAGTGCTTGTTTTCAGTGCAGAATGTTCGTTATACCTGATCGCAAAGAAAGATAGAGTAATTTCTTAGTTTGTTTCTCAATTAATGATGTAGAGAAAGGACTGTTCTGTGTTAGACAACGGAACTATTAATGTCATCAATGCCTGGAGTAGGTATAGAAGTTCACAAGACACTAGGTTTCTTGTTTATCGCAACAGAATTATAATACACTGCAAATAGGCCCAAATGACCTTGTTGTCGACGGGCCCTAAAACACCACACACTCACACACTCACTGCAAATACTGTATCACTCCGCTCTTCCACTTGCGCTCTTCCACGTTGTTCTATATAAATATCGAAGTTCTTTACCTTAATGTGAGTCCTACTTTATCAGTGTTAACTAACCTTGAAGGTAAATGGTTTCGGATATTTTTTCGCATATAAAACTCCCAGAGAAATTCTTTATCTACGTCCCTTTCTATCTGTGTCTCTCTCTCTCTCTTTCTTTCTCCCTCACCTACTTTGATGTGGGACTCTACTTTAGAATTTGCACATTTTCTTTTTAGGGTTGATATTGATGAAATGTATGATGATGTAGTTACCCTTGATTTTCCAAGTCTTAAGCCCAATTTTCACTCAAAACGTTACCCATGTTTGCTTTTGACTACTGTTTTACTGTACTAAATAGACATTTTTGCTTGGGAAGTGAGTGGAAATTGTAGTCATCTGCGAATACACTGCAATTAAGGGACCACAACGCACTCTTCCTCTGAGTTCCAAGAGCTCTCCAACGGCTTCCATATGCCTGTTTAATAAATTAATTTTGAAAGATAAAAACACTTTCAAACTAGCTAACTGAGCCGACCGCTACCTACCCTGCCGGTCGGCCGCTGTAGCCGGGTGTCGCCGTTTTTGTTTTTTAGGTGCTTGTTGGCGCTGGGGTGCTTCAGTCGAGCCTTGCTCAAGAGTGGCTCGGTACCCTTTAGTTACTTCGGCGTAAGTGGGCTCTCCGGGCGGCAAGTTGTCTACTACCATGGTATAATTTTGTTTTTGTAAAAATGTGCTTCTTGTTTCTGGACTGGGAGCATGTGCTCATAAGTTCAGGACTGTTGGGAATTTAATATCCGAGGGACTAAACTCCTGGAGCCTGTATGTCATGATGGTATAAAATAAATAATACTTAGAACAGATCCACAAATATTTGGTTAGGCATTTTTGAAAGGGGTACACCTTCACCTAGTGTTAGGTGTTGCCGCATAGCTTCCTAATTTTCTCCATCGGTACCTCGTTGTCTACCTGTCTTCCTGTTTAATATGTTTAAGGTTGGCACCTTTCCCTCTGACGAAGATCGGCGCAATTGCTAGTAGCAGAGCGTGGTTTCGATTCACGGACCTCTGGGTTATGGGCCCAGCACACTTCCTCTAAAGGTGCACATCTACGTGAGTCGTCATGATATACCAAATTCAGATCCACCAAAAGCAAAGTTCTATTCACGCGCAAAATATAAGTAACCCAAACCAAAATTCTCAGATTTTGATCCCTCCTCGCTTGAATAAAGGAGATAAAAGAAACCTACTTTGGTTTAAGACTATTCCAGATCGGTGGAGGATGGCTGTACTGCCTGCAAAGATGCACACCGCCAACGTAGGTAAACTGTGTGTCTGCTACACACCCGATTTTGCAAAATCTGAGGACTTTCTCGTGACACGAACAATAAGTAGGCTATAACAACTCATATTTAACGGGTTGACGCAGTGATATGAATGCTTTGTACATAGAACATAGTGATGTGGAAAACATATGACAAATACACAAAACTGCTACAATTAAAGCCAATTGTTTCTGTACATGAAGTAACAGGACCGACCGTTTGGTTTAATAGTGAACATGTGGTTATATCACTTCAGTTAATTGTATTCTCGCTGTCACAATCGATTGCTTTCTGATTATCGTTCTGTGAATATAGATTATAAATGATATTCTTTCCTTTATACCTCTTATAAAATTAGTAGTTGCCTTACTAGAGGCAACTAGGTAGCCTTTTAATTGGCAGTTTGATTTTCATTAATTATTTACCCCCTGCCCTAACTTGTAAATCTATATAAAATTAGATATAGTATTATTCTTTTCGTTGAACTCTCCCTTTTGTCCCGTAATAGTGTGCTCCCATTTCTAAGACCCACGGCAAATACCCGTCAGTGTTATTACCTCGGAAAGGTTTGAAAGTAAGCCTATGTAACTGTTATTTCTGAGATCCTTAAACGCCCCCCCCCCAACTATCTTGTAAGTGTAGAAAGTGATTCTAACTGAAATTATCCAAATGCTAAAATCGTTTCTGATTATGAATAATATGTGAAATTGTAAAGTCTTTCCTCCAGATTCGAACCGATGCAGACCTCTGATTTTGAGCAGCCCTTGTTTAACTTCTCTACTGTATCAAATAAAATTCAACCCGTGGCTCAACAGCCCTAGTGGACCAAGGCCTGCCACATAAGCAGTGTGGAGCTGGGCGATCATCCAACCGACACGGGGTGGAGATGTGGTCCTATACTCGGAACATAAAATCCGCCCCCCCCCCCCGCAATGGTTGGGATCGATTCTGGGTGAATTCCGTGGCAGGGAACCAAAGCATGACGCCTTAGACTATCGCGCCAGGGTGCAGGGCTCTCTACTGTATACTTAGAGCAAATAGAAGATGTATGCGTATCAGAAATACGTGTTTCGAGATTCCTGAATTAAAAAAAAAAGGAATATCTGCTTGCCTATATATTGCCTATCTACGAACAGCCCAACTTAAAACGCAGAGTTCTTTAAATACAAAACTTGATTTTAAGTTTGACGTATTCCAAGGATGCTACACAAATCTTTTTAAAAAATAACTCGATTCAAGTTACCCTTTACAAGGAACATTTTTCGAACAGTTTGATTTTCTGTTATGATTTTGATTAAAGAAATGTTCATTACAGATTAAATGTATATCCTATAATTCTTGGGAATAGTATTCGAAATCGTCTTCATTCTGAATGAGTTTTGTAAAGCTGGTAAACCACAGCAAATAGACAATATCTTACTGCACAAAAATATACATCTCGTTAAAGCATTAACGTCTGACATTTTATGGAGTTAACCATTTCCAAGATATACCTTGTTATTACTTTGAATTTTGAAACATTACAGAATTTCAAAGCCATTACTATAATTTTAGCAAATTGTGTTCTTATATTTATAAGGAAATGTGTAATGTAAGTTTACCTGTAAGCTTATGTGGAATAATGAATAGAGAAGGTAATATGAATGCTGCACATCAAAGTTTTCTTTATACCGTGCCGTAGCTTTACATCGCGTAAAGTGTAAGTAAATTCTGCATATGCATTATACACGGTTATGTAAATAATTGAATGGGAGGATAGCTTAAATCTTTGCAATGGCAGCCAATTAATTATCTCCTCCACAAGCAGCTTGTTTCATTCGTACCTGGAAATGAAAAGTTAAGGAGTTTTTTTTTCTTTCGATTTTGCTTTACTGCATCGCAAAACATAACTGAGGTAATATTTTACGAAACTTGGAAAGAAGGAATAACAAAGGGGAAGTAATTTGCTTGCCTTTCACAGTCCACGAGCACAACATGACTACTGTTTCTTACGTAGACGAATGTGTGGCAAGTTCTGTGAAAAATAAAGTACGGAAGGAAATATCAGTCAAATCTGTGTTTAAACGTATTAATAACGAAGTGTAGAAGCAATATCACTATCAAAATATTTATAAGCGCTAAAATTATGGGCTACTATATACATGTACACACACACACACACACACACACACACACACACACACACACACACACACACACACACACACGCACCAGGTGGACCAACTGCCCCATCTTTGAGGTAAGCAGATATCCCTTCGTTTGTTAGAACAGTTGCAGAACGCTACGGGGTAAATACAGTTAAACGGACGGCAGTGGCGTGGCCGAATTTTGTTCTGCTGAGAGCGAAGAGAGGCAGTTTGCAGACTCGAAGTAGCGTGCATAGTACGTGATAATAGACAAAAATAGTGTAAACAACCGAAAAAAAATCTCAGAATTTTTTATGCTTATATTACTAAAACTTTATTTTCGAGAGAATAAACTCACTTTTTAGACTGACAATTGTTTGAAGAATTATTTGTATTTGACCATAGCTATTTGCTGTTAATAAGTGTTAATAAGTTAATAAATGTGCATTGACAACTCTTTCAGACAAATGCTGAATCCAATAGAAAACACTATATGAAAGATGGTCACATTCCAACACAAAGGCTGTCCAAGTAGGTAGTATCCATTATCTCAGTTACCTGAATGTAACAAAATAAATGAAAAGAAATTGAGAAAGGTTTAAGTTAATATAAAGAAGGCAAAATTTGTCATTTTAATCCTCACCTTAAGAAGGAGAATATGTAAACTAAAAACTGGTTCTATATCCTGAAATAGGTATCTCAAAACCTAGTATGGCGTTGTATTGTAAAATTTCCTCGTCACTTGTTCCTCCACAATTCTTTGTCCTGTTACTGTGACTTCATGTCAAAATTGTCGGTGATTGTCTTCTTGCAGTATCCTCTGTCGGTAATGTACCTAAGATATGTGCATCCCGCTGACCGCTGCACACGTGATACCCTATTACAGAGGTCGTGGGAGATGTGCAACCTTTCACTTTTCAGTCTCGGGGAATAAGGTGGTGCGTGTAAGTCAAGGAGACAACATAATTGAGACTGGCTTATATAAGCTGCTATTGGCATATTCCTAAATTCAAGGAAATCTTTACTGATCTCTTGAATGCTTCAAGTAGAGATAGATATAGATGCTTAACTAACCCCAATCTGGTGGTTTAACGCTGGACACTGTGCTGCTTCCAAGAAGGAATTAATGGACTAAAATGAAAATACGATGAACAAGATATATATATGACACTTCAAAATTTGTGTTTCTTCATATTTCGTTTTCCAGTTTCCCTTTGAAAACATTGCCCCCCCTTTAATGATTTTTTTTCATTTGCATTTCCCCCTGTAATTTGTATGATGATACTGGTTTTAGAAACAACCACTAATGAATTCTTTTGCTCTTTAAGCTGAACGGCTTTGTATTAACACTCACATTCATACTACCAGACTACGGAGTTTAGAGAGTGAATCTGAGCAAAGGAAAATATCCTGCCCCAGCCGGGAATTCAACCTCCGACCTCTGATTTGAGAAGTTGACCACTCGGCACTGAATCCATCTTTGCATTTCTGTGACCTCAATATTTGAAACCTAAGATTAAAAGGTTTCCCCGTGCTATGAATTATTAACGATTCGATTGTTAAATTTTCATTAAAACACCAAAACAAGGTTTTCTGAATAACTCGTTGTGGAAGCAAAGCAATTTTTGTGAAAAGATTTTTCAAAATGAGCCTTTATAGTAAACTGTGTGTATGAAAACACATGCAACTGAAGTTGGTAATGTTGACTTCCGTGAGAACATCCATGCGAAGCTTTGTAATTATGTTGAAATTTGGAGGCAAATAGTTTTATAAAATAAAATGTGGGAAAACCAGTGCAGGTTTGCTATCGATAGTTTTTATTGCATATTGAGATACCTTAGTGCACAACTTTAATAATGCCATACTTGTTAAAGTAATTCGTTTCACAGTTATTAAATTGAAAGTGTTTTTTTTTTTTTATTTTAACAAGAAAAGCTTAACAAAGCTTGAGTCTGCGCTTATCAACGGCATCAGTCAACATTGCAATTATTTTAATTTTGCATTCTAATTAAAACCGCATGTAGATGTATTGATTTACATAAAAGCACGTCAGTTTTAATATATGTTTCTCAAATGTATTTTTAATATATTTGTACAAGTTCCAGTGCATTCCAATAAAACAGAATATTTCAGAAAAAAACTAAACTGTGTATCTGCACGATATGTATGACTGTGACTAATAACGATAGCTTTTTAAGATTTATACATAGATGTAACTTAGTGTAAATGTGATACAACCAAAAGTTTATCAATTTCACTTTGATAGTTTAGAAATTATGGCCAAATTTATTTATTTTTGTTGCGTCACCAAAAAAGTGCCTTGCGACAAAATAACTTAAATTTTGGTCTAATATTTTAACAAGTTCCCAATACATCCCCGTTTTGCATTTGCCAGGTTTCTCTGCGTCTCAACAACTTTAGGCTCCAGAAATTTTGAAAGCTATGAAAGTATTTTTTTCTCAGAAATTTTTGTGTTTTTAATTAAAGAAAGTGTGCTAAAATGAATCTCACAATAAAACCCAGGACAGTTTCTATTCACTGTGTCTCTGTGAACGTGTGTAGCAAGTTTCATTAGTCTACACCAAAATTACGACCACAAGGGGCATTTTAAATGAAGGAAAATGCTAATAATTTCAATAGCGAGAAAACAGGGATAAAGAATTAGAATTCATATCTAATACTAGCATTCGCGTAGCTTTCAAAGTAGATTAGAGCTTTTATAAATGGTGCACGGAGGTCACCTAAACATTTTTCGTATTCAGGAATACTTAAGCTATTTTATATAAAATGTGATTTTTTTGAAAATATTCATAAAATTTAAGTCATACATATCCTTAAGGGAATAGGAATTTTAGTGGATATTGGGAAAATAGAAAATGTGTTTAAGGTTGGTTTTAAATTATGTTTATAGATGCGTAAGTTAAACGGATAATGTAGTGTACTTGTTTATCAGAAAAGGATTTTTTTAGTTTGACAAAGTATTCTTTATCGAATGTAAGAATCACATATAGAAATAGTCGTGCGTTCAGCATTTTAAAGCGACATTAATCATATAACATGAACAATTTATATATGAAAATGCACGCATCTTAATTTTATTATCATGTTTTACAAGTGCTCAGCTAATCATAGCAGTGTCGTAAAATAAGATAAATTTTGCAATTAAATTACAATGATTGATTTTGTTTAACTTTTTATTTACCTGAGATTACTTTTAACCATAGTTTCTGTAACCACTTAATCGTACGACGAAATAAGCTTCTGTAAACCCTCTTCATGGAAGTCCTGTGCTTACATTTAATGCAATATGCAATATTTCTGGCATACCAAAATCAAAGAGTGAGAAGAAATCATATCTGATGTGAATCCGTCAACACAAGAAAACAGTTGATATTCCAATGTTTACGAAAACATTTCATAATTGATCAAACTATGATGGTTGCATTCATGTTCCGTGACTTTTCTTGTATGAAATTATAACAGTTTTTTTTTCAGTATTGTTTAAGATACGTAGAATTGAATAAAGAGGCCTGGTGTGTAAAAACCTACGTTATCTACTCATTACGGCTTATTCCCATGAATGTTCCTTAAATATATTTTTACCAAATGATACTTTCTCTATCTACTTTCTGTAACCATGATTAATATTAAACTCAAATAGTTTCTAGGTGCACAACGGAGGGCCATCCTCACACACTGCAATCTCGCATATATAAGGCTACCATACGTTAGGAGATGGGATGAAACGAAAGAACCACGGGAGGTTTCTGGTAAACAGGCCACAAAGATGCGCGGAAGTCCCTAACAGTTCTTTCTTTTTTAAAATGTACGTCCTCCAACGTTGTCATATAGGACGATGAATGAAATTATCAAATGAGCCAGGGTCAAAAGAGCTTAGAGTTACCCGAAATTCGTCTTTCAGGATAAGGGAAACCCCCAGAAAAAGCCTTATCCAGGTAAATCCCTGACCGAGATTCGAACTCGAGACATCTTGAACGTGAGGCAGACATGCTACCACCTACGCTACCAAGGCGGGCTAACTAAAAGTTCTAGGCTGGAAGATCCGCCCCAATGACGTCTAGAGAGGGCGATGAATGACACGTGCAAGTAGGCAACTCTCTAGTGTCTACGGCAGTGCTCTCTCTTTTGAGCAAGCGTCCGCGGCATCTGTACGGCATAGCTTACGCCAACTAACCTATCAGCACACTCGAAAACTGAGAAGGAAACAGAATGAAAGGGAAATGATGAAAAGGAAATCGTGGTAGATGAGAAATCATCGCAACATTCACCTCTAGCCATGGAAAACCACGAAAAACTTAATATCAGTGTGGGAGGTTGACGAGAATTGAAACCGAACCTCACCGAAACTGCATGGCCATCTCGTCCGGTGACACAAATGCTTTTATTTCGTATCTATATATAGGTATACTGCAGCATGGATTTGTTTAAGACGACAGTTAATAATTAAAAAAGGAAATTGATAAATAGTCTAGTTATGATGTTATATACTTCACACGTTATCCAGAGAACTTCCAAATTTTGAAGTGTAGCTATTGCCATAAATGCTGAAACTAACAACTGCGAATATTTCGGAAGTGATTAATGCCAAAAAGACTTTCTTGGTCTATAGCAATTCTCTGTATATCTCATATAGTTTCCCAAGATTTCATAGTTTATTTACAGAAAATCCAAGATTTAGCTTTTCACGATTTCTTTATCTTGGCATACCATTTAAAATTGTACAAATGTTTTTGAAGAAAAATATACGCCTAAAGGATGGTTTGCTGAGTTGCAACTCCAAACATGTCTAGAGGAAATGGTATCATTTTGGTTGCAGTTTAATACATTTTGCCTTAGGCAAGCAGCAGAGCGAGTAAAATACTTTCTCACATTTTAAAAATACCTCACCTCTTTAAATGTCTCGTTCTTCTTTGTTGAAATTTAAATAACATATGCAACAGTTAAGTGACGTTATACCACTTCCTCACAAATGCCATTAAAACTCACGGTAGTCTGCACACTATAAAGAGATAAGACAGTTGAGAAACTGTGCTTTGGTAAAACGGATGCATAAATAAGGATGAAGATTTGATGGTTCTAGATAACCACTGGCGCTAACATAAAAGTTGAGCTCCACACATGTCACAAATATGTACAGTTAGATAACGAAGTTCACGAAAAGGTTACCAGTCGTGCAGCACGACGTATAGCAACTTAGAAGGGATCTGCAAGGATATTAGGGAAGGTTAAGAAGTACAATATCGATAGTATCTCTCTAACTCTCACCTTGGCCTTATGGAAATGCCAGCATTTGTTTGCCACTTTCTTTACAGCGTTTCTTTATTTCACATCTAAGTTTTCAGCCGAGTGTGCAGATTCATAAACAATGATTTACATTTAATAATTTGTGTAGTTTCCACTTTCGCATCCTGTGCTGTGATTTCCAGTCACTGAACATACTTCATTCATGTTGATGTGCTTCGTGAAGCACTGTAGAAAGTGCAATAGTACCTAATTTGGAATGTAGTGTAATGTTGCTGTCGAAATTCCACACCAAATAAGGAAGCGAGTACAACACGCGGAAGATCAAAGCTTATTAGGCAATGATGGGAAGGAAACCTTACTCACACAGGCACATTGATTGCTAGTTGGCGAAACACATACTGATTATTTTGCATTGATACCGACAGCAAGTGCCTTAATCTATGCGCAGTTGCTCAATCGATGCCCGGAATAACACCCCAACCAGGTTCGGAAGAGTGAAAAACCTTCTGTGATTGTAGAATAGAAAGAATAGAAGAAACACACTTTAAGAGATTCTTAAGTTGATGGTTGCAACACTCATGCACGAAATCTAGAAACTTGTCTGAAGTCAAATTTGAACCAAAGTAAATAAAATAAAAGTAAGTAAATGTACGCAAAGTTATCATTTAATTATGTTTACAGACACTTGTTAAACCGAATTTTATTACTAAATAAGTGAGGATAATCAGTATGGATATTATTGCTAAATTCTTGTTCAAATCCAGACGTATCCCTTAACGTTAACTTGGACATTTAAGGCAGTTATGGGGAAGGGGGAGTTCTAAAAATAAGAAAGATATGATCTTCTGAGGTTTGCTTCCAACAGTAACTTAAATATAATGCCCTGGGACTAAAATAGTTTAATTTCAGTATGTGTGTTTGTTTTAAGCGTCTAAAATTCTAAATAAAAATGGGATTTAAAAAGTTTGGATTAGGTAACTTCTATAACACTAAGAGCAAATCTTTCTTGTGTTATTGGCGGTAAAAGTAGAATTCCGGGTTTAAAAGCAACTGTGACAATTCAAGTATATTCTAATTGTATAGCGACAATAATTATGATCCCCTTGACACACAGTATAAGAGAGGTGTTATGGTCGATACAGGTAGATTACAAAGTTTCAAACAACTTTTGAGTAACCTTCACGTGCCCAACAGTAATTCTCATTTGTGTAAATTCAGGAAACACTTCTACTGACATAATTGGTTGAAGTTTTGCACCGCATGTCGGGCAGGTTGTTTTACCTGATATAAAGAGCTGATATTGACATTGAACATGTTTGAATTATTTAGTCATGTACCTATGCAAACGTTCAAAGTATTTAAGATCAGAAATTGTAAGACCAAATGAATACTTATCCCCCATCAGTGGAAATGTTTCATCTATTTGGGCTCCACCCTGTTTAGAAAATAACTTCCAATCGCCATCCCGCTCAAATCCTGGTTGAAGTAATATGAGCAGTACAACAAAATACAATCCAGTGTCACGGTGTACTCTGCAAAGGTGAAAGGTTTGTCAACTTTTTACTTTGTGACCTACAACTACATATTGACTTTTGTTGTTTCTAAATACCACTGAAGCATCACATGTGTCTGGCTGTTCACAGTCTACAGTTGTGCGTATTGCCCTTCTATGTATAGAAAGAACTTCATCATTAATAGCACATGCTCCACCAGCAGCAGAAGTTTTAAACATTTCTTCGCGATCTGTGTTAGTGCGTTGCCCTCTCTTTGTAGTTGTGCAGAGGGTAAAAGTATAAATTAGGAAGCGCAGAATACAGCCATGTAGGCCAATGCACTCCTTTGTGCTTCACACGCGACGCTTGGAAGGGAGGGATGAGAGAGGCCGTTATGAGAGTATAGCGAAACGTGGACTGCGTCCCTAATGTTTCCAGATTGAACTCACACGAACCCTTAAGGGGAGCCTATTCACGCTGATCAACAACAACGCTGAGCACTGTTGCCTGCTTCTTTAATCCTGAAACATGATGATGAAGGAAAGTACCGGTTTAGGAAATGACCGACAAGAAAATCATGGTTGAAGAGGAACCACCCTACTACAGAATGGGAAAATTACGAAGAAATCCATAGCCATCGTGTGCGGCTCCTGAGAATTGAATCCAGGACTTCCCGAGTGAGCCTCAACGTGATCCGGAGCCATATCTTTCGGTTCCAACTGATATAAGATCCGAATTTAGTTAGCATTTTTTGAGAGTATAATGCGTTAGTATTTCATACTGTTGATTTTGATAAAATGTCTTTAATAAGTACTTTTGGATTTCGATCATTTGTAGTCTCTACTTCCTCCATTACAATATATAGGTAATTTTATTTTGTATTTAAAAAAGCAATTCTTGATTAAAAAATTTGTCAAGCCAAAAATTTAAATCCGTCACTACATTTCAAAATTACCAGATGCAGCAACTTGCTTGAGTTTTCAACAAGCACAAGTAGACTACCGTTGCTTTACTTTGTTGACCAGTTATTAGCGCTGTGTACTCTGTCCTAAACCTTCTGTCAGGACAACCACTTTACACTTCCACAAATTACAGACGTTCTCTCTTCATGATTAGCATCTTGCATCTCAACGTGAGCGCACCTCGTTAGTGCGTGTCTCACACTCTAGGGGTCCCGAGTTCGAATCTCGGTTAAGGTGAGTTCAGGATAGGGTTTTTTCCAGGGTTTTCCCTTGTCCTGAAGGGCAAATGTCGGGTAACTCTAAGCTCTATGAACCCTGTGCTCATTTGAGCGTCATTTCACAAATTTCATCCATCGTCTGATACGACGACGTTGGAGGACGTAAATTACAACAACAAAACTCCTACTTTCTGTGTTTACCCTTACTCTCCCAGGAGTTACATGTAGGCGCCTGGAGAGGTAGATGAACACAAATACTGGATCAGAAGGTAGCCATGACAGGTGATCAGCCCAAAGTAAGGAAGGAAAAGATATGAAATGGCGGCCAAGGAAATGAAATAAAATGTGACGTTCGAACATTTGGTGGAATAAAAGGCAGGAGAAACCGGAGAATCAAGAACAAACCCGTCCAGACTCCGCGTTGTCCACCGCAAATCCAACATAAAGTCCTCAGGGATTGAACCCTTACTGCTCCTGTGAGCGGCGAGGGCTCTGAGAATAGCTTTTAAAACCCCCTTCTTTGGAAGGAATTTATATAAACGATAAACGTTAAGAGCTAGAGAAAAAATGTCAAATTGTGACTTCAGCCATTTCCTAGATATCCATCACTATTGGTTTGAATTTATTAATATTTTATCACTTTTAAGATGATGTCGCTATCAGGAATTCCTTGCAATGCCATGAAAGAGCATGGAATTTCAAGACAGTAGTATATGTTAGCTGCTTGTTGAAAATAATTACTGATGCTCTTTTCTCTATCCTCCTCAGACCATTTACATGTGTAGAGTTGGTCTCGAATAAGAGCAAGTAGACATAAAATAAACCCGTAATAATAGTTTGTAGAAATTATGTAATAATAAACAATATTGAATGGGAAATTCTGTTTGGGAGCCGAATGTGCTGAATTGTTTGGTTTCACTGTTCGTTTTATGCCCATAACACGCTAGGGTTTAGTAATTCCATTTAGGTATAGGTACAAAGCATCAATCCAATTTTAACCAGTAAACCTTTGGATCATGGACCACACCATGATTGCTCTGAAACGTGATATGTTTGCATCACACAAACGACCTGATTTCGTGACATCGACAGTTGACAGATAAAGAAGTCATTCACACGTGTCAAAATGTCCAATACCACGCTTAGAGGTGTATGAGTCTCTGACAGTCACATTTTCCCTTTGTGTTTCAATCCGTTTGTGAAAAGATATTTTTGAAACATAATTGAAAAGCATCAGCATGTAAATTAAAAAGTTTTGTGGTAAACACTGACTTCTGCGTGTATTCTGAATATGAATTCTCAGGCTTACATAAAACAAGGCACAAGAACAGTTTTTAAACAGGTTTAGAAACAGAGATTGATAACATTTTTTAAAATTCTTTAATTATCTCATATTTGCATTATTCAAATTATTATGGTGGAACCTCGATACAGGTGGCCGAGGACGTTTAGGCAAGAACTCGAGAAAGAGAGATCTGCGGTTCATTCCACTGGATCTTAAAAGATTCTTTTTCCAATTTCCATAAACTGTCAACATTTGATAGTCTTTACCTTGTAAATTATATCGTTTCATATACTGTATCCACCAATAAATAGTAAAGCCAGTTTTATATTCCAAGCACTGGAAATGTGTTGAAGTAGGATAAACTAGTTACAGTTTTGTATAATTATAATTAAAGAATCGAAATACTTGTTTCGTAGTTTATAGCAGAAGTTCTCCAAGAGTATTCCACGGAGCATTTGTATAGTTCATGTTATAATTAGACTGACATTGCAACTCGGGTGTTCAGACCATAAAGCAAACCAGCTCCGATCTGTTGATTTACGTACTTCATGTGCGGAAAATATTCTGAATGTCTCTGACTAAATTGACTCGGTTCCTACTGGATGGGAGCGGGCTATCAACAAATGCATATTTCATTGGCTGGAGTAGAGTTCGTGGATTTAGTTAACCTCTGCATCTTTAAGTCACATCGGATACACTACTTGCATCCAATATGAATTGATTTATATCCAATTTAGCCAATCAGAGACTCACAGAATATCTTCCTCACGTAGAGCAAATGACATGATAAGAGCTGGTTTCACTTTATTACTTTGAACCTTTAGCTGCTATGTCTAATTATAAAATGAACTGTGCCTCATCAGTGCCTGTTCACTGTTATACATATATATTTAGTTACAACCGTCTTTGTTTGGTAGTCCAGTTATTTTCTGCCTTTGTTGTACTCACATGGATACATTCCCTCTCTTCATGCTTCCTTGGGCGTCGAACTGAGAATGACACTCTAACTTCTACAACGGGAGGCTGAACATATAACAGTACTACCTTGCTCGTATCACATCTGCTACAACCCTCTAGCGACCGTTTCTACTTAAATGGGAATACATTTCTTCTTCTAAAATGTTTTAGCGTACTGAGGACTTACAGCAAAATTTCCTGTTCCTTGTAGATGCTCACTTAGTTACCCTGAAGCTTCGAAACTTATTTCAACTGTCACCTGTCACTTATACTCAGGGTTAAGCATAAGAATAATCGATAACAGTAATTATATCTAATTCATATTTGCTATCTGTTCTCGATATTTTAGCGTTTTTGAGTGATGTATCAGACAGCTTTTACCCGAGTTTGAATCTCGGTCAGGGTTAGTTACCTGGATAAGGTTTTTCCGGGGTTTACCCTTATCCTGATAGACAAATGTCAGGTAACTGTAAGCTCCATGGACCCCGGAGTCATTTTAGCATCATTTCACCCATTTCATTCATCGTCCGATATGACTTAACGTTGGAGGACGTAAAAAAAAAAAAGAAAAAGAAAGCTTTTAGTTGCTGTACTATCATTTTCTTCTTGTAATTGTTTATTCATTCCGTTTGCATGCCGCCTTTAATATCTAAAGTCATATTGGCAGATTTGACTTTTCACAGAACTACTGTTCACTGATAATATACATTTGTTTGCTTTGGTATAGATCGTTAGGCGTGGTCTTCTGCTATTAAACTCCCTCCCTGTCTCTCTCTCTCTCTCTCTCTCTCTCTCTCTCTCTCTCTCTCTCATTCTCTCTCTTTCTCTCAAACTCACACATACACACATGTGTGCGCACCCTCACATCTATAATCTTAAAAGGATAAGGAAACAAAGGATAATTCTCCCTCTGTACCACAAATCGAATGGGAAACGTCTGGATTTAAAGGTAGCATTCTAATCACTAGATGAGTGTCAGCCAGCTGAACGCTCTATGATGCAAGAGAGCTCTCTTCTGGCTCCCAGTTCTGGGAGAGAAGCTCGGGAGAAAGACTAACAGAGTAAGGCAATGTATGTTATTCTTTGCTGTTTAGAACGCATGCCCTTTTTTAAATATTGTACTTGAGACAGGGGTGTAAATTGAGTCCTATTCTATTCAATATATTTATAGATGACATAATAGAGAGGGTTAAGGAAAGCAATGCCCATTGCCCAATAATAATGAACAAAGAGATTCCTGGTTCATTGTGTGCCGATGATTTTACGGTAGGAGCAGTTTTTGTAATAGGTCTACAAACACCAATTGAGGCAATTCATAGGTTTTGCGCTGACTTGGGATTAAGAATAAACAGCAAAAAATAAATAAATAATGGCATTTAAAAGAGGAGCGATACTGAGGAAAGGAGGGGAGTGGTTCATACGAGATCAAAAGTTAGACGTAGTAGAGGAGCATGTCTATTTAGGTGTAAGGATGTGTAGCAGTGGAGGGTGGGCCGCACAAGCCAGAATAGTGATAGCTAATGGTAGGGGAACAATGACAAGGGTAAGAGTATGTAACTATAAACTGGAGATATCAGTTGATGGTTAGAAAGAATGTATGAAGCGGTCGTGGAAGCCAGAACAATGTATGCAGTGGAGGTATGGGGCACATCAGAGATAGGAACACAATTAGACCAGAAGTATGGATTGTTTTGCAAAGAACTACTAGGGCTGCCAAAATCAGCACCAAGAGAGTTGGGTAATACAAAAATGAGGGGAATAATAATAATAATAATAATAATAATAATAATAATAATAATAATAATAATAATAATAATAATAATAATAATAATAATAATAATAATAATAATAATAATAATAATAATAATAATAATAATAATAATAATAATAATAATAATAATAATAATAATAATAATAATAATAATAATAATAATAATAATAACAATAACAATAACAATAACAATAACAATAACAATAACAATAACAATAACAATAACAATAACAATAACAATAACAATAACAATAACAATAACAATAACAATAACAATAACAATAACAATAACAATAACAATAATAATAATAATAATAATAATAATAATAATAATAATAATAATAATAATAATAATAATAATAATAATAATAATAATAATAATAATAATAATAATAATAATAATAATAATAATAATAATAATAATAATAATAATAATAATAATAATAATAATAATAATAATAATAATAATAATAATAATAATAATAATAATAATAACAATAACAATAACAATAATATAATTTATAATAATAATGATAATAGAGTACTGAAATTCTGGTATAAGTGTATTAAGGCAGGAGATATGGGAAAGTATAGAAGAAAAAAATCTTTGAAACTTTATAAGCAATTTCAGACAGAATGGGGCAGGGAAAAATATATAGATGAATGAGGCAAAACTGGAAGAGAAGGCATAGCATGGATGAGAGTAGGAATAATATATCTAAAAGGGTTGAGAAGTAATGAGGTAGGGATATGTGAATTTTGTGGAGATAAAGAGAGCACAGTTCATTACCTGGTAGAATGTAAGGAGTTTACAAATTACAGAAGAAAAATATGGGATAAGAAATGGAACAGTGTGAGCAAAGAGGTAATGGCGTTACGCATGTTAACGGGTACGGGTGAAAAGAAAAATAGATGTATAGGGGAATTCTTATACAAGTTGAGAGAAAAGTGGATTAGGGTAAAAGAAGCGAAACTCAAGAAGAAATGACGCCAAGTTGCTCAGGTAAACCAAAGGCTTATGGCCAGAGTACCTGAGTTAGCGAGTAAATCTTAGGGTCAGCAATTTCATTTATTTGTACAGGATGTATAATAAGTGCATGTACGATGTTAAAATCATTGTAGTGAAACTATAATAGAAACTGTACAAATAAATATCATATCATAAATATTGTACTCTAATTAGATAACATTTTTAATAATATTTATTTGTACACTGGAAGTTTTGTGGCTCCCCTGTTCATCTTTTTAATAGTCTGATTCATATTATTTTTCCCTCAGATTAGCATAATTTGGCTGCAGTCAAATTATAGCATTAACAGCAGCCATGTTTAAATTTCCCAATCAAATAACTTTCTTACTTATATGAATTACATATTTTAATTTTAACCATATTTTCTGAAAATTAGAAACACATATTCAGAAATATATTTTACTTATTTTCAGCAAGAGTTTAGAGCATGCAACTTATACAAACAATTTGAAGAAAATATCAATTTTTGAGAGGCATTTTGAAACAAAGTCATAGTTTTAAAATTTCAATTTTATTGCATTAGAAATAAATTTTTGAACTATATGCTAAATATTTTAATTAAACTGCATTACATACTATAACTTTAAACATTTAAAATACATTTGATTTAAATCACAGAAAGTTAAAACTGAAGACTTTCTTTCTAAACATTAAGGTACCTTAGCTGGATTTTCTACGTCCGGTGAAGGTGAGTATTAAATCGTTTTGGCTGCATAAGCAGCCACGATATTAAACGAATGAACATATAATATTTGCAGTATCACTGAATGTTGAACAGTGAGTGCTCATATGTGTCCGGGGTCAATAGAGCTAAATGCGCTATGTTTGCGGCTATGGTAAACCACTCCGTGGGGTGAGGTAACTCCTAATTGAGTTTCAAAATCAGAACCTCCATATTAGATACTAATTGATTAGATTACATCGATCGACCGCGCTGATTACCCTCTTATTTTTCTGTCTTTTCTTAATAAAGGCCGATTCCATAATCATTTCAGTGCTACTCGTACAAAAGAGAAGTGTGTTCCGTTAACGAACCATTTTATGTTAAGTAGTTCTCACTAAAATCTTTAACTGAATGTTTCTTAGAGCCTGTCTTGTCTTCGAAAGAAAATCAGTAGAAAATGGAAGTAGAGGCTTAAAACTTGTAGTGCTAGTTGGATTCCTAAGTCCGTGCAACCTGTTGACTTTTATGGAACTGAAAACGGAAGGAAGCTATTTCTCAAATGAGCCAGGACAAGTTTGGTGGGAAACAGGATAGGTCTGCTGTTATTTTCCCTTACTATTTACGGAGAAATGACATTTTTCTAAAAGCTACTTTATGAAATATTGATATTGACGCTTGTTACATTTTCATATACTACATGGAAGTACTCGTCACTAAGTAAAAACATCCATCAATTAAAAGTTGCTTCACTTTCAGTTTAAATTTATTGTAGGGCAGTGATTTGTCTGTAACGGCAAGTTATTGAATAACCGAATACCAGAGTAGGCTGTTGACGTTTCATATTTATTTCATAGCCTGTGATTTTCCACAGAAAATTAAGCACGTCTTTCGAGTGCTGTATTTACAAAAGCCTCCATTTTTATAAAATTCCTTTTCAATTAATTTAAAAAGTGGATTTTTAAAGATATAGATGGATGGAAATTTTAAAATCTTGTACTGCATAAAATAGGTTTACATGAATCTATGCTTTTCAATTTAAAAGTACTTTGTATAATTATTTTCTATGCAATAAATATTCTATTTGTTTTGGCAGAAACCTCCCCACAGAAAAACACCATAACTAAGATATGAATAAACGAATAAATAATAAACTGAAATGAGTAATTCAATATCAAGAATGTCTCTGAGTTGTAACATAGCAAAGATTGGCAATGAAATCATGTTTATTTCATGTTAATAAACTATCCATATACACACAAAAAATTTAACACTTTTCTGGTTTTTATTTGTTTGATCTCAAATTCTGCCTTTAGGTTTACGTCAATTCGATTCGTTGTAAGTTTTAAGTATACATTCTTATCAGGACCAACAAATAATTTGTTATTATCACACCATGTTTTAAACTGAGAGATAGCTAATTTAACTTTGTGTAATAAATCATTATCTGTATCTGAGTAAATAGCGATGTAGGTATCATCTGCGTAAAGTACCACTTTACCTGCATCTATATGTTCAGTCAGGTCATTAATATACAACAAAAGTATTAGTGGATCAAGTAAAGAGCTCATGGAACTCCCAATATTCAGACCAAAACTATTAGAAAATGTATCGTTGTCTTCTATACATATACGATAAGATAAGTATGATATTTAAAATGTTAAAGACATACCTCTAAATCCTAGAACTTCAACTTTTAAGCATATGTTAGTAATATTTGAACTATCGAAAGCCCTAGACAAATCAAAGAATAAAGAGCTTCGAGGTCACAGTGGCTTTTTTACTTTAGGCTAAACTTGGAACTCTCTCACTGATTTGCACATTTATTACGATTATATAAAATGCATATGTTACATTGATATGCCTTTCTCTACCCACTCTTCTACAAACTTATCTTACGAAATCTTATACTTTTAGTCGCTTCGTGTTAAGGGAACTCTATGCTGAAAATTTCAAAATCTTTACTTCTTAACCAGCTGTTCTAAAAATTACACCATTGCAAGGAAGGTTATCTGTACACAGTTCCAAATAACTGCAGTAGATGTTAAGCACTTACTAATTCTACATCTTCTTCTTCTCTTCTTCTTCTTCTTCTTCTTCTTCTTCTTCTTCTTCTTCTTCTTCTTCTTCTTCTTCTTCTTCTTCTTCTCTTCTTCTTCTTCTTCTTCTTCTTCTTCTTCTTCTTCTTCTTCTTCTTCTTCTTCTTCTTCTTCTTCTTCTTCTTCTTCTTCTTCTTCTTCTTCTTCTTCTTCTTCTTCTTCTTCTTCTTCTTCTTCTTCTTCTTCTTCTTCTTCTTCTTCTTCTTCTCTTCTTTCTTCTTCTTCTTCTTCTTCTTCTTCTTCTTCTTCTTCTTCTTCTTCTTCTTCTTCTTCTTCTTCTTCTTCTTCTTCTTCTTCTTCTTCTTCTTCTTCTTCTTCTCTTCTTCTTCTTCTTCTTCTTCTTCTTCTTCTTCTTCTTCTTCTTCTTCTTCTTCTTCTTCTTCTTCTTCTTCTTCTTCTTCTTCTTCTTCTTCTTCTTCTTCTTCTTCTTCTTCTTCTTCTCTTCTTCTTCTTCTTCTTCTTCTTCTTCTTCTTCTGTATTATTATTATTATTATTATTTATTATTATTATTATATTTAATATCCTACCTGTCGAATTAATAAAGTTGTACAATTACATTTTTTCCTGACATTGGCTAAAGTTATTGCTAAGCCACTCGTTTTGACTTTCTTAATATTTGTTTCAATTTAGAAAGGGACAAAATCTTTCCTCTTTCCTGCTAAGCAATGTAAATAACTATCACTTTACTTGGGAATGATACGTATAATTAAAAGAGCCTTTATAGCTGTGATTTATATGCCTAGCCTGCAAGGTTTAGTAACGTCCTTAAAAATTACATCGTGAGAGCTATTTTATAAGTTCCATTATGATTATAACTGGAAAACAGCATGCCACAATATCTTGCTATAGACTTTAAACTATTTAAATGCAATAAAAATAGATAAATGTTTAAATTGTAGCCAATATCTCACCATGGGGTTGACTTAAACGTTTGCAGAAGTTATGTCAATGCACATTTCATAATAGGTACAGGGGGAATACAAATGGCTTAAGTGGTAATCAAATCTTTTAAGGCTGAAATCTTTTAATTGAGTGATTATTTACAAGTGCCATTTTCTTTACATGACTACAAGGAAGAGAATGAAAGAGAGAAAAATGGGGGGGGGGGGGGAGGAAATATGTTACTGTATCCACATGACTTCCTGTGTTCATTATGGTTTACCTTTATATAACTTCTACAAACTTTTTACGGAAGTTTAATTTGATATATATCTATGACAATTATGATACTTTTGTAGAATAGATCCATTATAATTTCATTGTGGGTAAAAAGAGCTAGAGAAACCGAATGGATAGAAGTTTAAAAGGGGACGCTGTGTGCTGACCATAAAATACAATGTCTACTCTTTCACGACATCGCGAGAAACAACTTTAAAATAATGGCAAAGTATTGAAACAATAATCATAGTTTCAAAGCTGTCCTTTTATGGTTATATCATATTTCCCTTAATTCTTCGTCAAAATTAATGATTCATTCATCACTTTAAAGCATATTCTTCTCGTTATTGACGAAAAATAGACAATTAATTGAAAATTAGTGCTTTCGTTAAAAAAGTGAGAGCGGATGCAATCAAGCTATTTTCTGTTCACTTATCGGAAGAACAAATGTATTGTCAGGTTGGATGCGATGCTGGTGCTAATCTTGATAGGAATTCATGATATTTTTCAAATGGTGCAATGAAAATATTTCCGCCTGCGAGTAGATATCACGAAATTCCAGAACTCTTTTTAAGTCAAAAGGGCAAGAGAATATTGAGGGGGGTGTGCTTTGGATGTATCTTTACTGTCAATCGCATCTATATGAAAATATATTACCTCCGAGAACTATTTCTGCAAGTGAAACGACAGCAGTTGTTTGGCAATCTGCACACAGTTGATGGAATACTGTGCAACTCATAACAAACTGCAGAAAAATTACATTTAGTCATTAGCGATGCCGAATGAAAGGAATGTCTGCTGCCAGACACAAAATGCCAACCAATTGAGATTTTCCTATCAACAACAATTTCCTATCATCTGCATATTCTGTTCTCATGCCAATGAACCTGTGCTGTGGACATTTCAGGACACACTTTCAGAGACAGCACACGGTGACTGAAGAACATCATCTTACACTACAAGAATTGGAAAATTTTTTAAATATCATGAAAAATCTTGCCAATAGTTCAGTCTACAGTCCCCTGTTGTTACCGTCGCACAACTTACTACAGAAGTCTACAACGTAGAAGAATGTACAAATAGCCAGATAGCTAATGACAAACTAAACGTGGAACAGAAGGCCATAAGAGACACAGTACTCGTATGCATTAGGAAACATAATTGGCAATTGTTATTTTATTTAAATTGTTAGATGCTTTACAGTTATACATATTTATTCGTAGATGACAATGTTTTACAATGTTTAATTACTTATCTTCAAAATAAAATATTTTTCATTAATAAATACTTGCATTTTCTTATTTCCATATTATTATATTACTGTGTTTGTAGTACTATTTTCAATATTATGCGAAATATTCTCACGGGTCAACAGTAATTCATATTTAACAAATGGTTTATATCACAAAGAAACTTATTTGAAAGAAATGTTGTGTTTCAAAGAGTTTTACAGTTTTTATGTACCATGGTTTTGTATGTCACTTAAAATTTAACACATGAACAAAATAATGCAAAATTCCTTCCGAATAAACACCATTTTAATGGATATTACAGAAAATTCAAGATATGCATTTTATTTGTCAACTTAAATATTCAGCATTTAAACTAAATGGCCACTTTTTAAGAAAATAAAATGTTTCGAAAAATGTTTCATATTTAAAGTAGTTTGGGCTGGGAAAATGTTCTTGAAAATCTTTTTGCCCATCCTTGGAAAATCAGTACCTACTTGGTATTCACTCGACATTTCGTTTCTGAGTCGTGCTGTTCACAGACACACTCATATTAAAAGTGCTACTTTTGGATTTAGGCGATCTCAAAATATATATTTTGCGGGGGGGGGGGCGGAATTTCGATATCGAACAGCTGTGTGGAATACAATGACTTCTCTACCTGCTAGGTACATGGTCTAAAAAGTAATAAACTGCCTTGTTAACATCATTTGAACACCAGTTTAAAACACTATTAAGTGGTAGGCTTTGTTTGGTATGCCGGGCAGTAAATATAATAGAAACGACAATGCACACTGAAATTATATGATTTTCGGTGCATTGAACATTAAAATAATTATTACTCTAAGAGAGTGTTTCAAATGCTTCAGCACAATTTTGTCTCAAACCGTTCTTAAACGCTCTATCCTTGTGAAAATAACACTTTAACTAGTACACTTGTTTCTTTCATTGTCGAAAACGGTTGTCCATTAGCCAAAATTCTGTAAATTTGTATTCATAGAATATTCACGTGCTTTCAAACCATTTCAAAGAGTGTTTTTTAACTTGCTTGCTTCTTAGCAATTAATTTTCACAATTTCCAAATATTGTGGAATTTTAAAAATTGGGCGGATATCAGAATAAAATTGGGCTGCTGAAAGAGACTCCAGGAAGGAAGTATAAAGTAAGATTCATATTGTACCAAACCACTGCATGACAACTACCATTTGCCGTCTTCGTTGAAACTGAGACCATAATCTTGAGACAAGAGTAAGTTAAAGAACCATAAAATACATGTGATTTGCATTTGTCATTTGCAGGTATGACCGTGCTAATAGAAGAAGAAATGTTCCCAACGAACATGTTAATGAAGGTAAATAAAGTCAAGAAGTATGGGATGAGCATAAGTTCCAAAAAGGCAAAGGATATGGCAATTAAAAGAAAAGAAAGAAGTATATAGATTTGCAAATTCTATAAGCAATAACAAGAGCCATTGTTAGTAATTAGAGGGTAGCAATAGTAAAAGTGACATCTTATGTGAAGCTTTGAAATAAGAACTAAGGAAATGCTTTGTGTATAGTATGGAAATTGAGCGGAAACATTAATTTTGCGACTTGGTGATAAATGTTTGAACCCTGGATATGCATAAGAATAGCAAGCGTGAAGTGAACAGGCTAAATAAGTAAGCAAGCTATTTTAAGCAGACCTTCAGAGGAAGAACTATATATATCCTTATTTCAGAATTGAGGAGATTGAGTTATCTTTGGGAAAAAAAACTTTGATTGATTTATTAAGTGATTGAAGAATAAGAATAAATTAAATACTGAAGAAGCTGGTAAAAGAATACGAGTAATGATAAAAAAAACTTTGCAAACATTAGTCTCATTTTAATTTCCCTTTTTAATTTACACTTATTTCGCGTCA